>CM042748.1:24974255-25013391 GCA_022496165.2 Catalaphyllia jardinei
TGGAGTGGACTCAAATGGACGCATGTTGACTGCTGATGGCATACATAAGAGTGATTTAAGACTACTAGGAGATGATGATGAAAGAAAGGTTTATCCCAATTAGTTATTTGAATTACAATGTACTTCTATCAAGAACCTGCTATCACTCTTATTATCCTTGTCATTTTGAACCATTGTTTTTCATGATTACATATTTGTAGGTGAGCATATTTGTAGAAGATGGAGCAAAGCTTGGGCTGATGATTCGTGGTGGCTCTGAGTATGGACTAGGAATCTATATAGCAGGAGTTGACCCTGACGGTATGGCTGAGAAAGCAAGACTCAAGGTCAGCTTATAATACCAATATTTATATGTCAGCACAGTGATATGCTTATCCATTATTGCCTTAAAAAGGAAACCTTATAACAAACTCTTAAAAACAAGAACAATCAACAATGTTGTGCAGTTGTGAAAAGCTATTTACATGTATTTGTACATGTATGACTGAGAAAATCAACTCATTGTGATTGGATAAGAGCAGAGTCAATTTATCATCAATTGTAAGTTTCCACTGCAGTGCAAATAATTAAAGGCACCTGTGTTTGTAATTTCTCAGTCATCTAATACACCATATTAAATGACTTATTGTTTGAAAGTTCAAGCAACTAAGGATTTGCGCTATACATGTAAGTCATCTTTGTAAATTCCTTCAAAGTACACTTGGCAAAAGGTTTGTGCAAATTTCAAATCACTTGTAGTGTAAATCCTTAATTGCACTTCCATTCACACTGAACTAAATAGACTTTGAAGTGTATTTGTCCCAACAGGAAACGGCTAATGGTTTTAAACCCTTAACTGCTCCACACTGTCTGAAGAGACATTTTTATACCTAATGAAAGTTGATACAGGTGTATATAGACAAACAGTTGGTCTCTAATTGAACAATAATTCTTTTTTCAACAGTTTCTTTGGTTTTTGCAGCTATCAAGTTGTTTCTTCTAGTGATATAAGAAATGCCATTTTATACATTCTCTTCTCAATGCGAAATTGATATTTCCTTAACTCTTTCCCAGTGCGCGTGCCAATTTAGCGGTCGGATCCAACCGGTAACGCAATCTTTGATAGAAAATCTGCGTTACATCTGATTTCCACCAAATATGGACAGTGAAATGACCTCATAATTAGCCAATTGCAAGCCATTTTTCAGCTCTTATCCTCCGATCCACCCCTCGGGAGAAGTTTGTCAAGTTGAAAAATTAGTATGCGTGGGAGCCTAATGGCTGACAACATGAGAAAATGTTTTATTTTGCCAAAAACTGGGGCCAAATCTTTCGGAATTGGAATTCAGGACATTTGTAAGGTTAGTATAAGTAAATTTGGAAACAAGAGTTTGTGCAAACTCGCATTTTTTAATTAATTATCGGCTTGTCATTGCCTTGTCATGCTTGTCTGCTTTGTTTTTTTGTTTTGCTCTGTTATGTAGCACTTAGAGGTATTTTTTTTGTCTAAATCCCTTAAGAAAAGTTCGAAAAAGATGTTCCCAGTCAAGTTTCAGCGATATTTGTGGATTTTTTTGGACAAAACCTGCATTTTGTGTCGAGTTCGTATCGAGCCGTGAATTTCGGTTGCTATGGGTTCCCACCCTTCTCATGTTTCCTCAAGCAATTGAGCGAGATACAAAAGATAAAATCTAATTTTGTCTGGTTTTGTTCGATTCTGCTGAAATTTTAACATGATAAAGCTGGATTGATAAGGAATACCAGGTAGATTTTACTATTGCCAATGTGTGGTATTTGTCAATGCGAAAGAGATATTTTGCTTCGAAGCCAGAGTTTGAAGGGAGTTTTGCGTAATGCGCGGGTTCAATGTGACATCGTAATCCGAGATTTATTTTTATCTTGAAGAAAAAAATGGCTGGGAAAGGTCATATTCTTGACCTTTCAAATGAATATAAATTTACATACCGTATTTATTCGCCTATAAGCCGATCAATTTTTCACAAAATTAAACTGGGAACCAGTGAAATTTCTACAAGAAAGGGGGTTCGGCTTGTAGCCGAATGCTTTTGCCAAAAAAATTTCTGTAATGCTGCATGAGCTTCAACTGAATGTTTTTATTCGGCTATAAGCCGAGCGATTATCAACAGACACAAATTACTGGTTAAGTTCGTGTACAAAAATCATTGCTGTTGGTCATAAACTTTTATTCAAGTGGTGGCTCCTAAAGGAGCCGTTTTGTTTTTTGACTTCACGAGTGAAGTTTTCAGTCGTCGTCTCCTTCGCTGTCAGTTTCAAATTCATCCTCCATCACCATATCATCGTCAGCGAGTTCTGGCATATCATCGGCATAGACCTTGTCATCTTCGGTGCCGTCAAGATACCACACGTCTTGAAAGATTTCCACACCATCTCTGCTGGAATTTCTGCCCATGACTGCTTAATCCAGCGGAGGACCAGGTTTCTCGACGGTGCTTTCTTCTTTCCAGCTGGAGTAAATTCAAATGGGCCAGTCATCATCCAGGAAAGGTACTGTCGCCTGATGTTGTCCTTGAATGGTTTGTTGAGGCATTTGTCCAACGGCTGCAGGACTGGAGTTAGGCCACCCGGGATTACTGCCACGTTGAAATTACGCCGCTGCAGATCTGCTTTCACCGACTCTGTCAAATGAGCTCTAAAAGAATCCCAAACAAGTAGCGACCGTTCATTGTCAGGATTCCTTGGCAAACAGCAATTTACCTTTCTCATCCATCCAGCCCTTTTTGTGGAACGATACTCGAACAGAGTCTGGAACAGTGAGGTCTCGCGGAGTGCGAACACCTTTGAAGATTACTGCAGGCGGTAATTTGCTGCCATCAGCGGTGACTGCCAGTGTCACTGTAAAACTTCTTTTCTCGGCACCACAGGACTTCACTGGAACGGTTCTGCTGCCACTGAATTCAAGGGTTCTGCTTGATGGAAGCTCAAATCGCATAGGGGTTTCATCCATATTGAAAATCCTGGATAGCGGATAGCCATGGCGTTGCCGAGCTGCGATCACAATGAACTTTTAGTGAAAAAACACGATTTTTGACAAGCGGTGCTTGTCAAATTTTTTTCATGGGAAAGATTTGGCTGGGAATGAGTTAAAAAAAACTTATTTGGAAAAGCTCAAAACCCCAAGAACATCAAAGGATTACTAAGGCTATTTTTTTCAAATCCCTAGGATAATGGAAAACGTGCACCACATCCTGTCTAATTACCCCATGCCCCTGTCTAATTACTGGCTTGACTGTCCTAAACTACTCTTTTCAACTTACGTACAGTGTACATGCGTTATTTCACAAAAAGAAGGCGGTTCAGAAATTGAAATAGCTGGCTCAGTTTTCAGCCGGCAGCTTGCACATGAGAACCCTGTAAAAAAATCCTTTATGTAAAAGTTTGTTCAGCACAGTTAATAAGTGGCCTAGATAACCAAAGTAAGCTCCAGATGGTTGCACTATTTTCGTGCTGTCATTTTGGTGTACCTTGGAGAGACACTGAATATGGTGGCTCCATACTGGGCTTTGTAAATTTGTACAGAACATGTTAACAAATATCTGAAGTTTGGTACAATACACACACCTAGAACTTAAAGGAGTGACGTCTTTAGTAATACTGCAAATCCTTGACTTTATCCACTGAAAATGTTTCAATTGGAATTTTTATTGCATGACAGTGAAAATGCTCTATATACTGTACAAATTTTAAAATATTGCATAATTAATTGTATTTGTTCTTTTAATTGATTTTATATGTTCTATCATCAAATTTTAAGTCATTGCATAATTAATTTTATATGTTTAAGGTATTATGAATGTCCTAATGTATGTTCATTTAATTATATTGTTGATGTTTCTTTACCTTTTATTTGAAGGCTGGTGATCAAATCTTGGATGTAAATGGGCAAAGTTTTCTAAACATCAGTCATAAAAAGGCAGTGAAGGTGTTAAAATCTACCAAGAACATGATATTAACCCTGAAAGACATTGGCAGACTGCCATTCACCAGAGTAACTCATGACAAAACAAAATGGATTGCAAAATCAGCTAAGAATGGACAAATACAACGGTGGGTCATCACAGTCATGAATATTACATATACAGTGTAACTGCTTTGTTGAGCATTGCTCTTTAAAGCTTTTAATTGACACAGTTAATTATCTTTCATGAAAACTGATGCTTGCACTTAAGCAGTAATTAACATAGATGTGACACCTACATAGTTCCTCAGTTAATTTACTTTCTAAAGGCAGGCAAGTAAAGCATTTATTTAGTCTTACCTACATGTGGTTAATTATTAACTGTAAAGGTTAATGAAGTAGCCACTATATGATAATAACTTGGACTGAAGCTGGCTGTTTCGTGTCAGGCCCGGTTCAAACGTCGAACTTTACATGTGCCGAACCTAATAATTAGATTTGGCACATGTAAAGTTCGACGTTTGAATCAATTAGGTTCGGCACATTTATATTTTGGTTGACCTGCTATTGTATTCGGCCGGGCTTATCAAATACAACCGCAAAAGATCAACTTCACTTCATACGTCGAACTTTTTCATGTGCCAAATCTAATGCATACATTACAAATACATTGAATAAACTAATTTTTACCCAGAGTTCTGCCCGTTACCTATTTTTGTCATGCGTACACAGCTTGTTTTGATCTTTTGGAAAAAATGGCAGGAGGAGCGGGAACTGATATGTATTCCTCTTGCTTTGAGGGCACGAAATGACACCTACTGGAAGTGAATAATCCACTTCTGTAAGCGGTGTTCCATATGAAAACGAGCGCAGCGGGTTGGAAAGCAGGTAGTTCGGTGGCGCCCTATGAGCTTTTGAGAGTACAAAGTAAATTAAGTCTGAAGGAAACCCATGACAAGAACAAACTGGACGAGGAACTGTGATGTTCATTTGGGAATAAGAAATCAAATAGAAGTCAAACCAAATTCAAGACTCATCTTCGGTTGATTAATACTTACTACATCTGCAGTCGCCTTCTTTGACTTCTTCTACCCTCCCTGATCACTCTTGCAAAAAAAGAAAGCTCCTCATTTCCACAGTCTGTCCATCGACCACATTTTCTGCCATTTTGGTCAGCAATAACCGCCGTTTGCAACAGTGTCATGTTCACTTTTGCAATAAAGTTCGATTCAATTAGGTTTGACATTTTAATCAACTGCCGAACCTAATTATTTGGGTCGACCCCAATTGGTATTAGGTTCGGCACATGTAAAGTTCGACGTTTGAACCAGGCCTCATTCATATCAATGCAGTTGAGCACCATTGTAAAACCAACTGGTAACACTTAATTAATTAAAAGCTATCACAGAAAGTTACTCTCTTGACACATCACTCGACCTGGTGTTGAAGCTGTAGAACAATACCTATTGTCACACTGGCATTTCAAATGGTCATGACTGTCCACTGTGATACAGTTTATTTCATGCTTTTCTATTTCCTTTTTAACAATTTTATGTAAATCCTGTTAATTTTACAATTTCAGTTACAGATATAATTATGTGTAGTATTAAACCATTATAAATTAGAAGAGCTTATTGAAAGTTTATATCGGTTACATTTAAGGTTAAACGATAAACCATTGATGTAGTGTCAACTTAGGTTGCAAGGGTGTATCTTAACTACATTTCTGTAATTGCACAATGTAAATTACATTATCAATAGATCAAGATCAGTACTCCATATTCAAATTTCAAGACTTTATGTTTTAACCCTCAAGATAAAATGTACTTGATTTGCAATAAACACAAGACTAGTGTTTCTATAACTCGACAGAGACATGGAGAACATGTTTTCTATTTCTTTAGGAAAACACTGTGACAAAAAAAAGGGAAACAACTTCTTTACTTTGTTCATCAAAATGTAAATACTCTTTGCTCATGCCATCATAGCATAAACAGCTGGTGCTAGTGCTGCATTTCTTTCAGTTTCAGACTTTTCGAGTTTCTTTAAGGTGAAATCACTATGCGTATGTTACACTGTTGCCAGTGTTGTTGTTCTTTTTCCAAACCATGCACCCATCTAGAGTTTTCTACACTTACTCACTGTTAAAGTTTATTTTTGCAATTGAAACTGTTGTCTTGATCAGAAGGTTGTTATTTGAAGTAGCTCAATGTAACTCTCTTCTCTATTTCACTCTATGCACATGTTAAATCTGTCATCAAAGCAGTGTTCCTGAAGTCACCCATATTACAGAAGTTGATGTGCATACACCCTCTGGCTCTGCACTACAAGGCCAACCACCTCTGTCTAATAGGTAGTCTGCTCTTTCATTTCTGTGTCATTCTCTGAGGGTATTGTAAGGCATTATAGAGTAACTTCATGACTAATAGCACTTACAGAATTTACATTTATTGATGGATCACTGTTAATGAGGCTACCTTTTACTTTTCAACTGGAATTTTCTTGCGTATTTTGTGTTACTTTGTAGTGTTCAAATCAAAGCGTTGTTTTTACAAGATTTGGCATAATTTCAATATTTTAATCCGCTAACAGGTGTTCTCTTTTCTAAGGGTTGCTGGCAATTTTTATGATCACCCACAATGCTTATCAAAAACATTCTTGAGGGAGCTTATAAGAATATGTCTTTGTTGTTGTTTGTGTGTGTGTGTGTTTTGGTGAATGGGATGGACAAAACACTGACCCCCAGTCCATGAACTACCCAAATGGACTCCTCAAATGGACTACGTATACCCCTAAAAATAATATTCTAAACTAGCAGTTCTCATTAAGAAGTGAGTGCTGCCATTAAAGGTGTTTTTGAATGCAAATACGACAATGGGAATTTCAACAAAAATATAACTTATTTTATTTGCAAAATGACATGGTTACATGTATGTTCTTTGAGTATAACATTAACAAGTAACTTGGTGTGGCTAAAGCTTTTGTTGGGATTATGCTTGTAGTAATCACTAAAAGTGGAAAAGAAATATATCAGTTAACAACAACGGAAGGCCTAGGTGTAACGAATAACACTGTCTAACTGATTCTTAGAACGATTAGTACTCAACATTGTTCTGCGAGGTTGCCAGCCACCTCCGGCAACTCCTCTATTGAAAGACTGGCATCGGGTACCACTGTATTGGTTAGAGCATGTAAATACATGCGATCTCCATGAAATAAGGTGTCATTGATATTTGTTTGTGTCCATAAATCGACCGTATTCGATCGATTGAAAAGCAAAGCTGCAAGTGACATAAATGTACACTGTCAGCCTCTAGAATGCTCACTGAAAGCTTCATGACCTTGATGAATGCTTTCTCGAATAGAAGCAATCATAATAGATCAGCAAAAATTGCAAAAACTCACCTGTAAACGGCGAAACCTTGACTCTGTTCAACTGTATTTACAACTTGCTGCGAGCACATGTGATTTTGCGCTGAGCGAGCACGATTTTCCTCATTTTTCCTCCTCAAGCACACGTCAATTTTTCTTATAGCACAGCTGCTGATTGGCTAGACTGCGCCAAATAACAGGGATTCCTATTGGCTGTTTCTTAACGTGAACGATGGGCCGAACCGTCGAACCATCAAGCCATCGAACCGTTGAACCAAAATTTCTCGATGGCTTCAAGAATATGGAGGCTACCTGTCATGTCATCTTTCTACTTGTGCATGTGAAGTGGCTGACAGAATCGCATGGAATAGAATTGACAATTACTGTGTGACATAATACACGGGGGAGGGGGGAAGGGGGTACACCCAGAAAGCCTGGGTGGGGGTATGCAGCCCACCTCCCGAAACTCTTACCCTGTTTATGACAAACATGTGCACTTCTTGCTACCCTATTTATAACCTGACCAAAAATAATTTGCTACCCTATATGTGACTGCTGTATCTGGTACAGTTGCTCTAAAGATGAGTTGTGAGGGGCTTTTGATGTCAGTAGTTTTAATAATGGTAAAAAAGCAGCTTCTTCCAAGAAACATAGCCAATACTTCCAGACTACAGTGCTAGAACCAAACCCTATTTATGACCAAAACCGCTGAAAAAACTACCCTTTTGGGGCTACACATACCCATATAGCCATAGAAGGGAGTAGCCCCCCCCCCCCCTCCCAGCATTATTTAACTTGTGCTATTTCCTAAATCAAATATTAGACTGGGCTCCTCACTCACATTTCAGTGGCTTTTCAAGTTATCATGTTTACACTTGTATAATCCTGATACTGATTGGGGCCTCTGATTGATAGTAGCCACTGATAATCAAATGATGAAATTTGATGAAATGAGTTTATACTTTTCAAACTAATTTGTGTTTAGCAGTTGTTGACTTCAAGTACAATTATTCAAAATGCTGGCTAGAGGATGTACAGGATGAACATAAGCAAAATTTATGTGAAATTTAATCATACTAGGAGCTAAAAACATTACCGGTAAATAGTACTCATTTGGAATATTATTTTTAGAGGTATTCCATGTTAGGGTAGTCCATTTGGGGAGTCCATTGGGGTAGTCCATGGACTGGGGGTCAGTGTATTGTCCATCACTGTGTGTTTGTTTGTTTGTTTGTTTGATTTTTGTTAATTGGACTTTTCTCGTAAAATTCTATGTGTAATATATTATTTAACTGAAAGAAGTAATAGTTTGGAAATAAATTGCAGTGGGAATTAAGTAGGCAAGGATTTACATGTCCATGTAATCAAAATATGTTAAAATGAAGTGGGGGTTAAGTATGCACATAGCATTATTCTAATTCCCCATGGAAGTTTGATCTCCAAGCTCTAACAGTTATTTTTTGTTTTGTTGTTCAATAAATGTAATTTTAATAAGGCGGCATACAACAACAGGAAGAATGGGACATGAAGTTGAAGCAGGGGTGAGTATAATTATACATATACACTGCCAGTTCCCAAAGTTATCAACTACCTGTTTCTCCTTACATCATTTGTATGGGTCACCTTGCCTTGGTTTTCTATGTATATACTAGATTTACAGGACTGTGTTGATTTATCCTGAAAAAAATCTACATGTAGGGTGGTAGTCAAGTGAGTAAAGTTTGTTTAGTCTGAAAGTACAGTGCTTAAGTTTGAGACAGAATGAGTTCATAGAATGCAATCAATACCAGGACCAAATTGTTAACATTAATAATTATTGTTGTGCCTGTAGATAAATGTACCCTTCAACTGCTAGGTGGCCCTATTGCACTAACACACAATCAAAGATTATATTAAGGTCCTCCTTATTAGTTGTCATTAACCAGGGAGTTTTCTGTTTTGCATCAGCCTTCCATGTTTCATCATGGTATTGCAGGATCTCAAGTACTCTACAATGGTGGCCTCCCTTCTCAAAAGAACTTAATAACAGAACAAGCTCGGCAATTCCTTAATGAAAATGAGCTAGGAACCTTGAAGTACTACTTGGACGAGTATTGCAAGGGTTTTATCGACATCAATGCTTTTGTGTTGGCCATGTTTGATCTGCTAGACACCCCAGCCAAGGCAGGTTTTTGCATTTTCACAAATTCTCCTATAAGTTTAGTTACATGTAGTAATTCAGGAGTCCTGTAGGATTTTGATTGAAATCTGAGATCATTGTGAATCAACTGAATGCAAGTATGAGACCCCATTAAAACGAAAATTTATGGTTTGATTTTTTTTTTTAGTTCAGGAGTAATTTACTTTTGTGCTCAGTTCTAAGCAAATTTTGTAAAACTGCTGCTAATTTACGTTATATTTCCAATAATTATTTTCTTTTACATATCCATACACTTGAACAAATTTGGCATTACTTTTAATGTAACTCTGTGTAACATTTGAGATGACTTCCTTCATGGATGACAATGCATGACATTTGGTGCATTATTTAGTTCTCTTTGAAAGCAAGTGTATTTTTTCTTCCTATAGATGTCATTAACGTTCGAAATACGAGGTTCTGTGGCACCCAGAGATATTGATCGATTTGACGACTTGGTCCTTAAAAAAGAAATAGAAATAGAAATTATGAAGGTATGTTTTCCTTAACTTTATTAGAATGATTTTTCACCATGTTTTTCGTAAAAAAAAAAATAAAAGCTGCAATAAATAGTTAGCTAAGTATTTGACAACACTTTAAGGTGGAAACTTGTCTTTTATAATCTGTTTTAATGAACAGAACCGTCAGTTTTTTGGACACCATTTGGCAGATGACAGGCAGTCCATTCACTCATATGCAAGCAGTGTCTCAAGTTATTCTGGAAAGGGATCTTCTTCAAGCCGAAGTTCACCAAGAGTAAGATTTAAATATGTACAAGTGCAAATTTTGCTGTCATAACACCTCTTGTAAACAGCAAATGCTTAGAACGCATTATAATTGATTCAATTTCCACAAAATACAGTGTAAGTAATGGTTGCAGCATTAACGTTCGGAATACGAGGTTCTTGTGGCACGTGCGTGTAGAGATATTGATCGATTGAAATGATGTTTCACCATGAGTTTCGTAGAAAAAATGAAATATAAGCTGCAGTAGATTTTTAGTATGTATTTACTAGTCTTTTGACAACACTTTTAAATAATAAGCATTAAGGAAACGTCTTTTTGCTACAGAGAACTTGAGGCGCCACGCACCTCTCGTAAGGTCTAACAGGATTGGCCGAGAAAACAATAGAATAAACAACAGAAACAATGGCCCTAGTCCTGAAAACAATAGAGGTGGATGACTCCGGGAGCAAATAAAATTAGAGGTTCCGAAGAGGTGCATGACTACTGGAGAACTTTCGTTATACATGTCAAAGAAAGCACATGCATTAGATTATAACAGGGATGAATCAGTTACATAATGATCTTTTCACTATGTAGCAGATTAAAAGATTATATTTTGTACTTCCAGGGGAAAGGGATGTGGAAATTAAAGTTAGTTAGGCAGAGTAAAAGGCGTTTTAAAGTATTATTATTTGAATAGTAAAATGGTTTTGTGTGTTTTAGGGATCCTTAAATGGTACTGGTTCACGTCCAGTTACTCCTCCCCAAGTGCCTGAAGTTTTGCCTCCAAGCGTAAAAGTAAGGAATGGACTAATTTGAGCTTAAGCTTATAAAAGTTGTAAAAGTTGTTTGTCAAGCTAACTAAAAAATGTAACTGTTGGACCATGCCACGGTTTTGGAAGCCATCTTTTTTCCGTGAAACCCCGCGAACTTGAAAGCCGCATGCAAGCTCGAGGGAAAAAATCATGGACAAATTAAATGTAAGGAAAATTATAAACGCGACGGTGCTTTCTAGATAATGAAAAAAATGTTAAATTTGGTAATCACAGACCTCTTGATTTGTCGTCTGTTGTACATCAACATTTTTAAAAAGCCCTTGAAAACCGTTTGTTGTTGAAGGGTCAGCAAACAAAAGGTTTATTAACCCTAAGTTGTTCAATGAACTTTTAGCTGTACTTGAGGGAGCTTAGAGTAAAACTGGGCAAATTCTAGCATTACCCAACTTTCTTATTTCTTTATCTTTAAGACTTCAATAGCAGACTAAGAGTAGGTAAGAGTAGGTCTAATTTGCTGTAGTTGGTGTTCAAAAACACTCAGCTTCTAAAAACAACCTTTTTTACACTAAGCTCTTCTACGTTACCTACCCTCCTCTGATGGAGAAACGTCATACGGAGAGCGTGTTTTTCCAAGCATTTTTGCCAGCCGGAATTTCAGTCCTCTCCTTGTGAAAAGGATTGCGGCCTTTGCGGCCATTGAAAATCATTAACAAATCGAATGTGGTTTAGCGTGGTGTGTACTCTTATCGACAACGATACGCGTCATCACAGTGGTCAAAATGTTGTGGACACACGAGGCGCAGCCGAGTGAGTCCGCATCAAATTTTGACCACTGTGATGACGCGTATCGTTGTCGATAAGAGTACACACCACGCTAAACCACATTCGATTTGTTTCTTACCAGAATATCAAAGAAACGAAATAAATCTTTGTCTTGACAACTGAAAACACCGGCTCGGATTTGCAAGTGCATGCGCTTCATTATGCAAATGAGCTACTTGTACGCGTCAGACTTTCCTTTCAAAAACTTTTGCAAACTTGCTTAATATGCAGAAACAATACGAAAAAATGTTTGGGGAAAGAGTAATCACACATACTCGTTGTCGGTAAGAGTACAGAGCACGGTAAATCACATTTTTTTTTTTTAATCACAATATCAACGTCAAAGAAAATGTTTTTCTTCGATCAGATTGCGAGGTTAGCAGCAGTTGTGGTAAAATTTTCTTTCGACGAGATCTTCGCGTCTAACGGGAGGAAAGGCGGGAAAATACCTCTTCACCAGGCCCTCACTCGCTTTTTTTATACTAATCTATTTAGTTTTTTGTTTCTTTTTCACTCAACTTATTTTATATTGTCTTTTAAATTGTGCGATAGGTCGACTATGACATTGCATCTCCTCCTTCAGAATATGATGTTTATGAGGCGACACTCACATTCAAAGACGACCAGGAAGAGGTCTGTACATATGGGTTATTGACCAAGTGTGGGATCAACATGGCTGGATATTGACGAAGATCCATTTTTGCGTGTTTACTTTTAACCGTGTTTAGTTAAACTACTTTTAAACATGTTTTACATATTGGTGTGAACGGGGTACCCTGCTGTGTCAGTGATAGCGCTACGAGCAAGGTCTTTTTTACTGCTTGAGAAAATGAAATTCTGCTTCGTGGTTTATAATTTGTTTTCTCAAAATGACTGGAATACGTAATCGTGAAATTGGAAAAACCTAAACGTGATTTTGTTTAACTAGCTTACCGTCGCTTGCAACTAGCTGTCCACACGCCTGACAAAAACATGTTCTGCCGGTTATCAAAATTTAAAGTTTTGACAATCAAACTTCAAAGTTTACCCGCCCACTTTTGACGCCGCTCCACAAACACTTGAAGGAAAGCAAAGTCAGGAACGTGTACGGGCATTTTGTGTTTTATGAAAATCAGAATAAAAGAAATCAGTAGAGGATTTTTTTGTCCGATATCTACTGTGATATTTTATAATATGTAGGAGAATTAAGCGAAAAGTCTTCACCTCAACATTGTCTGCACGGTATCTGGCAGAAGATCTTCATTTTCTCTCTGAATCGACTCTGAAGTCTAAAGGCCACCAAAGACCAGTCTTGAACATAATTTTTCGGTAAGAACACCTGAGAGTATATAGGAGTGAAGCATCAAACAACGTCAACACAGCAATTACATGCAAAGCCCCGAATCAAATTTGAAATCTCCTTCACGAAAAAGGTCTCCACGTCGGCCACAAACGGTCGGAGTATCTAGTACCGAAACGAGCAAACATTGATTAAAGACCTGGCCCGGGTTGCTCGAAAGGTGAATAACGCTATCCAGTGGATAGCGTGGTTTGTTTTGTTAACACTTATCCACTGGATAGCGATTCATCCGGTGGATAGCGTTATCCAGCCTTTGAACAACTGGGGTCTGGTTAAACTAGGAAACATTGTTGCGGAAACATTGTTTCTTGTTAAGTTTCCCGGGATGGCTAAATTAGCGGGAAACAATCAAAATGTTTTGCTGCCCCGGTGGCTAAACGAGGAAACATTGTTTCGAAAAACAAAGTGTCATCCATGCGCTTTATAATTAACCGACTTTCGAAGAAGCCTGGGGAGACTTCTTTTTTGTTACAGGGCTTGTTCCCCATAAATTTTGACCTCGTGATACCATATTTTAGCCCTATTCATGCAGACTTCATGAGTTAGATCCCGCAATAGTCATACAAAGCAATGAGTAACTCTCTTTCCTCGTCCTTCCAATTCCTTTCCTTCTTTCCCTTCTTTTCTATTTCAACTTCGCCGTCAGCCATTGTTGTTTGCTTGCCGTTGCTGGGAAACGTTTTTGATGAACAGCATGGGAAACTAATCAACATTGTTTTCAAGGTGGCTAAACTGGGAAACATATGTTTCGGACGCAAAATTTGTGTCCAGGAACCAAAAATGTTTTTGACTCCAGGCAAAAACATTTTTTGTTTCCGAGCAGCAAAATTTGCTTCCGCAACAGATGTTTCCCGCGCGGCTAAACTGGGAAACATTTACCTCCGCAACATTGTTCCTAGTTTAACCAGGCCTTAAAGCAAGTTATTCTCCGACAAGCATGCGTAAACTACTTAGCACATGTGAAAGGTTCATCGAGGAAAAGAAGCAAGAAAAATCTAAACGTGACGAAGCAAACGTCAAATTAACGAAAAGAACTTGAAGAAACCTCTACCAAGATAAAAGACGCAGCTTTCGGCTTCGGAAATACCGGTCGAAATCACACAATTCGCACCTGCCGATTGGCAAAATGTGAGTCAGTGTTTTTCTATGGAGAGTTGAATAGGCATCCAGATCAAAAACAGGATTTTCATTCATTCTGATTTTCAAAACTTCTAACACGAAATCCCCGAACGCGTTGCTGATCCACTTTGCTTCCCTTCAAAGGTTTGTTGGGTGGCGCCAAGAAGTTCCAAAGTGGGCGGATAAACTTTGAAGTTTGTTGTCGAAACATTGAATTTTGATTGGCCGGCAGAACATGGTTTTGTCACGCGTGTGGACAGCTAGTTGCAAGCGACAGTAGTTGGTGTGAATGGGGTAAAAGAAATACTTTATTTTTTCAACCACGGAAGCCCTTGGAGTTCCGCCAGAATAAGAAATGCTCTGTCTTAATTTATATTCTTGTCATTAACTATGAAAGTAGTTATGTGGCTGCTACTGAATATTCCGTGATGTTTCAACAGACTTTTGAGGACGGAGATTTTGAGGGACTACCTGATTTGCTCACTATCGACCCGTTGTCGTTGGACCTTTCTCCAGCTGAGGTAACACAGTTTTCAATATCATCTTTGTGTAAGTTATCAATAACGAGAGGCTCTGTTTCCAAACACCGAGAAGACAGTTGAAAATACGATTCGCGGTTGAAAATACGATTCGCGTGGTTTTCTGATGGACTTACAGTATGTGTTACCTTTGTTAATCTGAGCTCGTCTAGCAGGTGTTTGCTAATTACAACTTAATGACAAATGCCGAGATCTTTTTTGTCGATCAATGATAAGTGAAACCATTCAGTTGTCACTTGATGTACGCGAATATCCCCGCGCTTACCATCGAAAATCATGTTTCATTCAGATTACTGACCACGTTGACTTCTCTGGTATCTGCAGAAATAATTATCTTTCTCAAGTAAGCTAACTATGTCTAGGTATTGATGAGAAACTCCGCAGTTTCCAACGTTAGTTACACTGCTTGTTTTTCAGGGTTTTTCAGTCTCTTCGCCCCTTTACGCCCCAGCTCCTCTCTCGACCTCCTCGCCATTGAATGAACCTCAAGAACAGGAATCGCCAAGAAGGACAAAAGGAGAGTCAACAGCAAGTCTGCAAGTAGGTAACAATACAAGAAAACAAAACACAGGTGCTGAGCCGGGCGAGTTTTCGAGAAAGGGAATGAAGGCGGCTCAGTCTTCCTCAAACAGTCACGCCTATGTTGACACAGATGTGCTGTCTTCAGGAAAACGGCCTCCTTCATCTGAGTCACTTCAGCCGGACAAGAGTTCATCTGCTGATGTTCATCCGTGGAAGGAAAAATCCGAGAAACCACAATCACCGCCGAATCCATTTATTTTCCCAAGCACATTCCAGGGCAGCGCGATGGATACAGAAGTCAGGTGGCCGTTTACAGCATTGTATGAACCAACGCAACCAGATAGCACTACGAGAAGCTCGCCGCGAAATCACGTGGTCGCGCAAAATGGTGGTCAACCCAAACAGGACGACGGAAAACAAGATGTCGTCAGTGCAATACCAGATGACGACTTGAGACCAGAGGTGGCAAAATTACCAGGAAGGAAAAGGGTAGCATCCTGGGGCACACAAAAGGAGGAAGATGTACATCTTACTAACGGGGATCACACTGATGGTTTTACAGCCGCGGCTGGCGGCAACAGTGCAGTGGAGCCCACCAGGATGCATCTGCCGCATAATCAGCTCTCTGATGCCAGTGAAAGTCGTCGAAGTTCTGTGACGAAGAACAGGAAGAGTTGGGACGGTGCGCGATATCCTGGCGAGTCTGAAGAAGACCAGAAGGTCTCCCGTCTGGAAAAGCCACAAGATAATAAGGAACGGAGCTGTAGTGATAGCAACTTGATGGTAAGAAAACTTAGCGTTAATCATCGACTTTCGCTATACGATGGATTTGTGCGTGTTGAAAAGAAGCATTCTAATTGGCAATCAGTTCACCTGCGCAGACCTCTGAGATGGACCAATTACGAATTCATTTTGTCGACTTATTTTTTTAAACCTTTTGCAAAATAAAACTGCTTCATTTGAAGTGGAATTCCGTCCCATCTCCGTCAGATTAACTTCGGGAAACTTTCAACGAAACTGGCGTGGAAAATACGAGTAAGAATAGAACTGTGCTCTGCTAGCTTGATTCATTTTGCATTAGGAAAAGATTGCACTAAAATCTGGTTTTCTTTGGCAAGTTTGCGTAAAAAGTTGAAAACATGACATGTCATGGTGATTTAAAACTTATTTCTGGACTCCTAGAACCTGCCTAAAGAGCAGCAAAAAGTGATACAGGCGAAACACAAAGCAAGTCAAGAACTCTACGAGCTCCACCAACAAAGTAAAACTAAGGTAAAAAAATATTTCACCGTCTTCTCGATACTGAGATTTTTTGCAGCCAGAAGTGCTGCCTAATTTTGTAAGCGCAATTAAATATTTTTTCCTTTCTCACAATCAGGCCAATCCTTCATATCAAATCGAAGCTGCTGCCACCTCGGAAACCAAAGATCGCGTGCAGACCTCCCCCAAAATAAATGGGGACGGTGAGTCGGTGTTTGTCGTGGAGGTTGATAAATCGTCAGGTAGTTTAGGTCTTACACTGGAAGGCGGCTCTGATACAGGAGGCGACGTAAAGATAAAATCAATTAAGGTGAGACTAGCGCGAGGCTAGTTTTAAAATTGTTTAAACGGTCTTTGGGGTGGGATAGAGACACGGGCAAACAAAAGTAAATATAGAGTGCTGCGACACTAACAGGGTGGATAGAGTTTATGTATGGCGTGTTTGTCTTACAGCCCATCAGAGAAATGTGGAAACCAATCTTTGCCGGAAAAATAACGTCGTCATCTTAATGTCCATGCTGACAGCCAGCACTTGTTAGTACGATGTTATTATTCTTGGTTACTCAAAACTGTTGGAAACACTCAGCTTTTGTGGCGATGCATGTTTCCACACTGAATTAACGTCGTTGTTATTGTTGCTGTTGGTTTTTTTGTATTCTTTTGGTTAAGTTATTAAGCCAATCAAATAAGGAAGGCGTCACGGTGATATTAGCCAGCAGAGAGAAATGAACAAGTCTTTGACATAACAATGGAAATACTTTATTTCTTGCTCATCTTCCAACGCTTCCCTGCCTTCCCTCCCCTCAAAACCCTGCCACTAATATAATGGTCTATCCCTGATAAAAAAAACGTAGTACGTGGATGGTTTTACCTGTTGCTACCACAGGAAGGGGATCTAGGGGAGGGGCCGAGGAATCGCCTCCCTCTCCCCCTCCTGCCCCTTATATCAGGTAAAAAATAAAAAATCGTAGAAGGAAGAATAGCAAAAACAAACCACTTTCTCTCCCACGTCCCCTGCCTTAGCTCAAGGTCTGAATCTGCCTCTGGACATAGAGTGGTTACGGGAATGTTTCCGTGTACAATTTTCTTAAATTGTCTCATATCATCTCCTTCGTGTAGTTTATTTTGACTTATGATAGGCATCTTGAAAGAATGGAACTTCCAAGAAGAGGGATTGCGTGGCAATTGTCTCGTTAATTTTGCTTTTTTACTTGAATTTGATTTACGAATTTATGTTGTTTTGCAGGAAGGCAATTTTGCTGCCTGGAAGTGCGGGATGTTAAAAGCAGGTCAGATTCTACTTCAAGTGGACGACACCCCACTTCGGGGTATGACCAGCGGCATAGCGGTCCTCACCTTGAGACATGCGTATTCCAGCCCGGACTCAGCGGTTCTCAGGCTGCTTGTTCGAGACGTTTAAATGAGCAGTCATTTTAAACAATTAGTTTTCTTTCAAATTTGCAGTGACCCATTTGCAGCGTAGGGCCAAGCTCAAACGTCTCGTATTGTACATACAAATTCTGAAATGAACACATATGTTTTACCATAGCAAAGTATACACTCAGATGCTATTTAAACCAGTCAGTGTGTGAATAAGTTACATCTGTTGTGATATACCCCTTTGTAAAGGACACTAATATATTTTTGCAACTTCACTGGCCTTGCCCTCTATCTCTCGTGCACATAACAATGTCAAGACGTTCACTTTCTTCGTGACAAGTATTGAGATATGACTCATCTTTATGTCTCTCTGTGAGAGATGACACCAGAAAGCGAAGGGCAGCTGTCGGGGGATCATTCCAAGTCCCTTTTCCTCGCTCGATTTCTCCAACTGTTCATTAGAGACCACTGAGGGCAAGCAAAATTGTGTGAACGAATTTATTCTGAATAAACGTAAAGAAAAAAAATGAAGACATGTCTGATTTGCTGTCGTGTCTTTCTTTGTTTATAATATCTAATAACAAGTCTAGTGTAACAGTGTTATTAAGGCACAACAAAAAAATAATGTACCTGTATTTGAAGGGTTTCCTGGAAACAAGTCTATTCCACGTGATTGGTCAGATCGGTGTTTTTTAAACCTTGTTTTTCGCACTTATCCAGCCAATGTTGATACTGATATAGATGGATCATTTCAACCTTTGCTCTCCTAAGTGGCTGAGATGCTAAACGTTTTAAAATAAGTAAATGATAGGACAATAATACAAATCTCTAGCTTTGGTCGAAGAGATTTCACAAAAATATGTCGAGCTCTCTAGGAAAAACCTACGAAAAAATAGGGTTGTTTGATCGCTTCAAACGTTGACATGGCAACGAATTTTGATGTGGCTCTTTTTCGTGATAAATTTAACTTCAGATTTATACTTATTTATTTGCATCATGGGGTCAACTGTAATAGAATGCCATCTATGGGAAGGTCCTCAGTATCGTAACGCAGCTAACACCCTTAACTAGAAGTAACACGACATGAGAGTCAGGCTGTCGAGTGAGTAACAAATGATGTAACAGAGAATTAACTCTGAAGTGTAAATTTTAGTGCTAATTTAACCCATCAATAACCCACTGGGCGTAAGCCCCAGTAAAGGGAATCAGGGAACCACACGAGGCAAGCCCTAGTAAAGGGAGAGAGAAAGTCGGGGTCGATTTAGATAGTGAATCGCGGCGAAGAGAAAGCATATGTACCCTTACTTTCTCTTCGCCGCGATTCACCATCTAAATCGACCCCGACTTTCTCTGTCCGATCTCGTGGCTCAGACGGCAGGTTGGCGGTGGATCTAATCCGGAGGTCGTGGGTTCGATTCCCAGGGGGGTCAAAAAGATTTTTTTCTTTGCCTCGTGTGGTTCCCTGATTCCCAAGCCCTTTCCTGTGTACGCATAGGATGCAGGTTTCAAGAACAGTACGCAAGCTTGTGTACACGAAACAGATGGAGACAGAGAAATGTGTTGTAGCAGGGACATTTTGCAAGAGCAGTGCAATCTATGCGACTTTGAAAATTAAGGTCATTCTGTCCCCACTTGGTTACACATGAACTCGAAGCCATAGAACAACAGAACTTCCGGCATCACACGAAGAAAACTGTCCCCTCAACATGGCGCCGCTTTATGGCATGTCCCCTTTAGTGTGTGCCTACCTTAAAGAATGTCGAATGATAACCCTCATATATATATCACATCACTTCACTGCACGGGAAAATATGAACTCAATAAATTGACCTCGCTCCCAATGTGTGGCTTCATAGCTCAGTTGGTAGAGCATCGCACCGGTATCGCGGAGGTCACGGGTTCGAATCTCGTTGAAGCCCTGATTCTTTCCAATTGCTTAAATTGGAAAATTCACTGCGATGATCACACTTCGCATTGATAACCCCTACCTCGACCTTGATTATTCTGGATATCACGAAAACCTCATCCAATAATTGTTTAGTATTTAATAGAATCAATAATTTTGGAGATACCGAATACAGGGCCTTATGTCGCAACGACAAATTCAGTTTAACCCGATTACTACGGACACCAAAGGGACATGCCATAGTGTTCGTATTGTGCGGGTGTCCATATTAAGCTGGCTCTCAGAGAAAACGTCAGGAACACATGTTTTGTCGATATAAAAACCAAAGCTTACAGTTTTACGAGAAACGTTTAATTTCTTAACTGTAACAGTAACAAGTACATCCCAAAGAAACCTGGCGATCACTTTATCATAGTCTCGGAGTAAAATCATTTTAAAATTTTAAAAGAAAGTCGAGTTATGAGCCACATTCCATTTAACCTTGCGAACACCAAAAACTGCAATAGCGTAGTCACTCATTTTATCTCAAAGCCTACCCACCAAGGATTGGTAGAAAGACAGTCAATCGGGGTGGAGGTCTTGGTATTGAAAAAGCATGTGTTAACATTTTTGATGGTCCTCGGAATCAAGCGGATTTACTAGAACAATTACTAGACGTTAGCAACAACCCAGCAATACGAGCGGAAGATGATCCTGGTACAGCTAGCAGAAAGCAAACAAAGTCAAATAGGAAGAAGGTTAAGAGTAATGACTGCAACAAGAAATCTATCACATAATTGTGACAATGAAAATAGACAGTGTGCAGATAACCAGTGTCCGTAAAGCGGGGTTGACAATAAATGACAGTTTGTGACTCGGGTCACAGAAAAGTGTCCGTTGTCCGTATTAACAGGTGTCCGTATAAGGCGCGGTAATTTTAGAGAAAATATATGAGCTTTTGTCTGGACAAATGAAACTGTCCGTTATAAGCGGATGTCCGTACAGCGGGATTCCGCTGTACCTACTAAAAATTCACCCATCACCCAAAGCGTAAAGGCGCCGCAACGTAGTGAAGGTCCGGTAATACGGGCAACATATTTTTCTTCAACTTGTCTCGCAAGTTGAAACACATTGTTGTGCGCATTACCACGTTTGTGACCAACTTGTCTCGCAACAAAATGCAGTGTTGCAAGTTGAGGCAACATGTTGCACAAATTAGACTCGAGTTCTACTTTTTGCAACAAATTTTGGTTTTGCTACTCGCATTACCACTGAAGCTCCAAGTTGTTTCGCAACTAATTTGAATTGAACGCTTGTGATTGGCTTTCGCGAAGCCCCGCAACACGGCAAATAAAAAAGAAATGGCGGACCGTGAAGACAGCCTAAATTCTAAGTAGACCAGTAACTCTCTGAAATTAATATCATAAATTCGCCCTGCACAAAGACCTCGACGGCTATCATAGGCTTTGGAACACCTCGTTTGTCCCTTCAAAACAAACAGCAAAAACATCAAAAGGCTCGGAAGATCTGTCGCAAAAATACAACTTTTCGCCTAGCTATCTGAAACGAAACTGAGCTTCATACTGAGAGAACTTCGCCGGAACGGAAAATTAAGAAGTGAAAGTTTGTCGAAACACTAAATTGTTATTATTATTAACCTTCTTCAATTACACACGACTGACCAATACGTGTAAAATTCTGCAGCCTTGCAACACTGTATTTTGCTGCGAGACAAGTTGTTTACAAACGTGGTAATACGTGCAACACTTAGTTTCAACTTACAATGCAACAATGTTGCGAGACAAGTTGAAGAAAAATGTTGCCCGTATTACGGACCTTTACAGTTAAATTTTGATATACGTTTACAAAACAGTTTCCCTGTCTATGACAAGCAGTTCTGTTAAGGAAGATTTTTCTGACTTGTTTTGAAATTCTTTCTCTGTTAAATCGCCCTTCTTGAGACAAATAAACATGAGTAAAATCAGTAGTCCAACAGTCTCAATGCCACCGGCAGAAAAGAAAGTTGCATGATATGATTTGGTCTTGTCAGCAACCAAACCTGAAAAGAGACGACATGAACAGTTAGGTTACAATAACTATCACGGCCTGTTAGAAGCTTGAAAACAAGCTAAGTGGCCCATTAGACTGGCGCTTATTTCTGTAACATGAAGCGACTAGGGGTATTTCTAACCCACCCACCCCCTCCCCCCATTTTTGCCTGTTTTCAGGGGGCGAAATAAATGGAAATAAGTAAGCTGGAGATAAGTTATCCATTGATTTACGAAGCTACTCAGAGGTAATTCACAAGTATGCATGATTCATTTTATAGACTTTTGGCCAAATCTAATCTTGTTACAGCTTGGAACTAAGGTATTCCACCTTTGAGGCTTACCTCCAATTGGCGGGCCACATAATAAAGCCGTACAAATACACAACTGCTGAAAACCAAATCCTTGGGCTTTTTGTTTCTGTGTTAGGATTTGCAAGATTGAAAGAATATTTGCAATCGCCATCAGGCCATCTGTAAGGCCATAAACTAAGCAATAACAAAGGAGCCACATCCAGTTGGTTGCTAAGGGCAACATTATAGTCGCCACTGTATCGACTGTTGCAAATATAAGGAACACTCTTAGAGGACTCATGACGTCACAAAGCTTTGAACCCAATATCCTGGCCACGAGAGTTGTCAGTCCAATGGACGAGTAAAGCCAGGTTACCAAGTCAGCGGCGATACCTCGATCCTCACAGTACCGGACCTAGAAAATGGGATGAGATATATTTAGATTGATTGTTTAATGCGACACAGTGAAACTACAGATAGGCTGATTGGTGGCTTCCACTTTGAATTGTTGCTTATTTTTTAAATTTGTACGGTATTTGCAAAAACGTGATCGCCCTACATGTATACAGGGAGCTCAGTACCTCGCATGCCAGATGCTTTTCTTGAGAGGTTTCCGGTCTTGCTCTCGGTCAAGCCCAGAATTCTTTCCCTCGAAGGTTGACATGCTCGGTCTCCGGCCGATTCCAGAGCGAGAGAGAAAAAAAAAACACTGATTTCTAGGATAAGCAACTTTGCAGTTCTCATCAAGCTTGCGAGTGCTCTAAATACCCTGTGCCTATGAATTTTCATGTCTTTTTTTATTCAGTCATAATCTCATTGGGGCGATCGGTATCAACTGTTGGTGTCTCAGAAAAAGATTTGCTTCTAGTATTTATTTCGTAAATCCAACGAAGCAATCAATTACTTACGAAAAGGACAGGAGGTATGGAGTGACCAATGTATACAAAAACGTTTGTGATACCAAGGACGACAAAAGTAATGTTTTTCCACATTGTAAAATCCAGAATTCGACTGCTCTTCCCTGCTTTTGACTCTTCACTTTCTGGAACAATTTTTTCGGCTTCTTCGATCGCCACATTAGGATCCAATGCCCAGCCGATAAAGAAAATGATGAAGACAATACAAGTCATTCCTCTAAAGGCGCCTCTCCAGCCAAATGCATCAATGAGGGCTTGGCACACTGGGCTCATTACAAGTAATCCAGCTCCCACACTCATAGTTACTAACCCTGTGGCTAACGAACGTCGTTTCACAAAATACCGAGGCACGATCTCGTAAACGGCAATGTAAACAAGGCTAGAGCCACACCCAAAGATTCCTCCGTACGTCAAAAGCATAAGATAGAGACTGGAAACTAGAGAAGTCAATAGGAGACCGATGGTGCTCAACACCGCTCCACTAATAACCACTGCGCGTGCGCCAAACCGGTCGGTAAGTCGTCCAGCTACGGGACCAAAAAGACCAGCGGATGCCAGTGCCAGAGATCCAACCCATGCTGAAAGAGAAATGAGTGATTTAACAACCCTGTCTCCAGTTCCTGGCGCGGGATTACACACCCACGATGGCTTAATTAGACAACCGTTGCTCTACCGACTCAGGTATGGGCCCAATAGGCAACAGGTCTTGCCTATTTTTGTAGTATATTTCTCATTGTTCGAACAAGAGTCTTTGATCTATTATATTTCTTGCTTTGATGTATATTTCTAGCAATCATTCTTATCGACAGAAAGACATAAGCATGAGCCGAAATGATGTTGATGCAGTTATCGGGGAATCATCCTCCAGCTTTCGTTAAATGACTTGACTTTGCACACTTCTCACTCTAGTTCACCTGCTTAACTTTTCTTCCCCTCTACTCTACTTAAATGCATTACGCTTAAACGTCATGTAAGAAGAGACATTAGCCTTCATTTACCTGTTTTGGATTTTCCTGCCTTAAACTCGTCAAGAAGAGAAGGAAAAATAATACCAAAGCAATATGTGCATCCAGTTACGATGACGTTACAAGTGACTCCAGCCGCACACACGACCCAGGACCACCAAGAGTCTGGCTGTCGCAGTCTTTCCTTACTTGGTTCTCCTGTCTCTGTTCTGTGTTCAGTCGTCTTAAGATGAAGGCAGCTTGAGTTTTTTACTTCCATTTTTACGGTATTTTTTAAGTGGCCAGGAAACTGTTTGCAACGAAACAGAACAGGAAAGTAAAAACAGGCATTTGGTTTAGTGAGTGTTTCTAAGGTACTTTCTTATGGTACTTTAGATCATGTAAGGGTCAAATTCGCCCGGTCCTCATTTGCGACGCAAGCATTTACATAAGCATGAGATGCTTATGCGCTAGTGAAGATGGCTGCCACATAAGAATAAACAAAAGCGTTCTTATTGTGCTTATGCTTAAGTTCAGTGGAGACATCGTTGGCGTAAGCATTAAGTGCCCGCTGATTGGCTGATTGTCATGCTCATACTTACGCTTACGTCAGCACAAGTGAGGGCAGCGCGGGCTTAAAAGTTTATTAAGGTCTACGTGTACTCGTATGGACTCTTGTTCAATTATCACGTGCCACACGTGCAAAACGGAATGCATAATAGGGGCGTGATCGCGTGATTGAGCAACCGACGCGCCACACGTACTACTCTTCCCAGTAGACCGCAACACCCACGATTTTGTTGCCGCCTTCAGAGTAACGTTTTTGATGCGGTGAGTTTGTTTCAAACCAACCTGGAATCACGTGGTACATTGAAACGCACCACGTGAGGACATTTTTTCTGTGTGGCGTCATGATTTGTTTGTATTACGTGATGTTTATTTACCTCTGTAAAATTATTGTTTGTGAGAGCTTAAATTAAAATTGAAATTGAAATTAATCTGGGTTTTTTTTTCAAGAGGAAAGCTTACCGCGCTTTCTGTCGGTCTTAGAACTGTCAGCATGGCCACTGTTTATCATCTGAAGATAAAAATAGGACCGATTATTTTACACGCATTCGACACATTCTGAGAGTTCTATGCAATAAGCTTTCTTCTTGAAGAACACACGTAATTCGAAAAAGTCATGACGCCACACAGAAAAAATTGTCCTTAAGTGGTGCATTTCAATGTACCACTTTGCATACGCCTGATGCGCCTGAAATTTGACTTGACCAATCAGGATTCAGCAGCGGAAAAATCTCTATTGTCCTGCATTCAATGTAAGTTAGCAAGAAAAGCATTGAAGTGGAGCAAATTTTCTTGCTGGAAACGACATCCAATATTCACGAAAAGGAATTTCAGATTGTAAAAAGTGAAAATTATGAAACATTTTGAGCCTCCAAGCTTCTACTCCGCCGAATTTGGCGCCAACGACAGGCATCTCGCTCGTAGTTCGTCGAGTGTCGCCAGGTAGGATAATGGTTTTGCTTGTTCTGCTATTCTCAGCAAAATATGTACTTCCTCATCAAATTAAACCCAGAATTCTAAAGTTAGCTATTAGAAGAGGCCAAAGCATTCTGATTAGCATTGTCTTTATTTGTGTTAGCTGCCTATACTCCCTATTAGTCATTTTTTACCCCCGCGCGTTTTTGAGACGCGGACGGCAACCGGAAGTGAGCTATTTTTACTTTTAACTTGCCCTCTCACAAACGTTACTCTGAAGGCGGCAAAAATATTAGTGGGTGTCACGGTCTACTGGGGAGAGTAGTATGCCAGACGAAAGAAAGTCCACGGTCGCGACAATCTTTAAGTAAACTTAAATTTAATACTGTCAGATTTTTCATCAATTATATTCGCCAAACACGGCGTTTTCAAACTAACCTGGTAACTAGTGAATCTAAGAGATAGTAATGCTGCGTCACATTTTGTTAATAGCCTGATATTATTTGCATTGAGCGGAACTAGGTTGAAGTGCACAATTTCTCATCCAAGAGGAATTGTGTTGTAGTTCTGAATTGGGTATCTTAGTTCATGAATTTCATACTAAAACGTTTTTTTCACCAGGTTGGAGGTGGGGTATCCATGTGTTAAATTTTCACAGGGTGTAGGGTATTAATGTTTGAGAAATTTTGAAATTTTTGTTTGTTCCTTCACATTGGTAATCAGAACAGTTCAACATCTAGTGTGTTTTGCTTTGAAACAAGGTAGGCCAAGAAAATTCATAATTAATTATTCCTTTTATTGGAAATAATACCGACGGTTTATCGGATAGCAATCCTTAGGTTTCATTCGTATGAAAAACAACAACATAGTTCAATAAAAATTGTTAAAAGTTCTTTGACAATTCAATAGAAATTCAAGTAAAATTTAGATACTTAAGTGAAAATAAAGAACTCTAACAGAACTTTTGAACTATAACAATGAGAATGGCTTTTTGTGGAATTTTCCATTTTTTCCAACCTAGCATAATTGCTATTGCGCAACGAACACAACTGTAGCATCAAGTTTTTGAAAACATTAACATTATCACTAATTTCAGGTGTCACTGGTGACCAAAAATACATTCTATTTTTTACTTAGATAACTAGTTAATCGAATTTTCCAAGTAAACGGAAATAACAAACTGGACGCCTATTTCGAAGTAATTGTAATTAACTATCAGTCTATAGAAAATGTATTGTTTACGATTTCAAACTGATTGGATGACTTCTTTGGCATTTTTGTTATTAAATACAACTGTTGCCTCAACAGTAAGGATCAGTTCGGTGATGTCATCCTCATCAAGATCTGAGAACTGTTTCTGAAAGTCATCATCCTGTTCTGTTTTGATGTTGTACAGTTTTTTGATGGTATCATCAAATATATCAAGGGATAGTTTGTCTTTGTCAGTGATTGTAAGGATACTGGCCATAATTTTATTATGACATTTAGACTTCAGCTGCATCAGGCCACACTCAGAACATTTGATGATCTTCTTGTCACTAAGCATGACTTTGACACTTGTTGCAGCTTAAATATGATTGCACATAGTTTATTCCATCTGGTGGGAATTGCACTTTCAGTTCTTGTGTTGTGTCTAGTATATCATCCTGTCGAACTATGTTCAATTCCTCGGCTTCATTTACAGTACTGTGTTTGGTCAATGTTAAATAGTTTGCGCCATTAAATTCTCTTATGGCAACTAACCTGGTAACTAGAGGCTTTTTGGACACAACTCAATGGCATGTTTCCCTAAATCTCCTTGATAGCAGGTAAATGTTCAAGTATAATTAGCCTATACAAAGCATAGTGCCCGCATCGATAATTTTTACGCTACGGCAAAAAGGTAAGCACTTTATGAGAGTTCTACGTCGGATAGCTGAGAACAAGATATTTCACTGTGGCTTAGAAATACAGTATTATAACACTGTCAATACCAGCATTGTCATTCGCCCGCCCGCCGTGCGCACGCTTTGCAAAATAAAATTAAGGGTACAGCATCCGTATTGTTTCCGTACTGTTTCTGGTATTTTGATAGATCTCTGACAATTTCAAAACAACAATCCTCATAAAATTTCTCTCAGGAATCAGTGTGGGTTTATAGACGAAACTGAGGCTAGAAAATATACGGTTATGTCCCCTTTGTTTGCATCAGTCTATTCGTTTTTTAGCCTAAGTTTGCTTTATCTACAGCAACGTGGTGTTTCTTTCAGTTAAGTTAAGGTTACTGACCTAAGGGAACACTTTCATCGGTTTGGTAAACCAGTCTCTTATATATTACCACAAGAGTCTACTTCACCGTTCAGCTCTGTCAGGTCTTGTCACACAGCTGCGGCAGGAGTTTCTTCCAAGAACAACAAGAACGGAGCCCAAGATTTCCCCAAGACCGGCGCAACCTGCTCGTTACCGGTTCATTTAAATAAAAAGAAAGCAATGACGCCTTCAAAACAGGAATGCTGCTGATATAGTACTGTAATTAAACGCCTCAGATTGTAAGCGAGAGGCACCTTACTTTAGAAAACAAACTACGCGTGCTGACGTAATGATGGGGCGAGCAAAGAGAATTTACATTTTCACAATCAAAGTTATAACAAGTCGTTTTCCTTAAGTTTTTTTCGTCGCGGTGTTTTCTAAAAGAAATAAAAAAAACATGTTCTCCGTGTTTCTGTCGAGTTATAGAAACACTCGTGTAAGTTTGAGAGAATCCGAAAAAGCTGTGGAAACACAGAGGCTTGTGTTCTGCCAGCATTTCTCCTTCTACCAAACTTCCACTCGTCTTCCTAAAACTCGATAGAATCACGATACATGTTTTCTATTTGTTAAATAAATAACGTACGCTAAAAATTAAGCAATCGCAGCTGACTATTTTCTATTGATTTTAAAATGCAGGACAGAAAATCTTTCAATACGGCGGCTAACAGGAGGTACAGCTTGGATTTTCAAGGGAAAAAAAAGCAATATAAAGGGAAATAATCCCCGATATTTGCATAATTTGGTTTTGTTCGCGCTGTCAATTTCTTTGTGCCTCATTATAAGCAATTTTCTTGAGTTCTCGTCTCCGTTTTATAAAGTCCTCTGTCTTCCCATTGTGTGCGTTACTTGTATATCACATTCACGTCGACAAGCGCACTGAAAATTTACAAAAATAAAGTTGAAAATTGACATAATTTTAAATGTACCAAAAGAAAAATAAATATCAGCTTGTCCATATAACTGGAGATAAATGGTTTATGTATATTTGGCAAAAACTACAAAGCTATTTCATTTTAGTGCACACACCTTCAAAGAGCTGACTGCGAGTTTACTGTTTATCTATCATTCACTTGGCTGCAACATTTTAATGGGAATGCTGGCAAGTTAATCAAAACACCTGCTATTCTAAATGCTGGCAAGTTAATCAAAGCACCTGCGAATCTGCTGCTTTTCTACTGCAGGTCCTTTTCCCTGGCCGAGCCAGGGAAAAGGCCCTGGGAACGAGGTTGATCGGTAGCCTCTTATGCACTCAACTCACACAATATTTCCTTTACACGACATCTGCCGACTGAGGAGGCTAAAGGCCTGGAAAAGTGGATGTGTGGGTGAAAATAGGTTCCGATTAACAAAACATTTGTTTTTAAACCGTTTATGCTTTTAGGCTTGTATTACGGCTAGTTGATCATGGCAAGAGAATCTTCAAGCATTTAGTTCACAAGGGTTTAGGCCAAATCAGCTATCATCTCAAGCAAAATGAACCTACAATACATGACTCCCACATAATGCAACTTGTTCATTGTGCGTGCATTTTCAGAGGTCAGGATAGTGTTCTCCGATATACTTTTGCTGGGGCAACCATGATTTTATTCAGTTCGCAGTGTGACAAAGCTGTTTTTAGCATTTTATTTTGTTTCGGTTCACGCAACTCGATTTCGTTTAATAAAATGGCAACAAATAACAGGCTTAAAACATTGAAGTGACAGGTTTCCGTCACGCAGAAAAATCTAAAGATGACAATGAGTGGTTAAAGATTAACCTCTAAAGCGCGTTCAGTTCTGCGAATAAGCAAATACGTGTAACTCATGGACAAAAATTAATTGTCAGGTCTACTCAATATCTCACTATTACAGTAAATATAGAACATGGGTCAGATTAGGGCATCCATTTCAAATTGCATTCCGCAATGCGACCGGAAACGTGGCGCTTACATTTTGTTTACTTTGACAAGGTTTTGAACAGCACGACCCGTTCATTCTCAAGAAATTAATGCAAAACAATGTTGAGCGAAAAGTCAACGAATTTGTCAAGGCACATGATAAGAAGCTAAAGTTAAAGGCACTCGACGGATCCTACAAACGCCGAAACCGAATTTTTGTGTGTCCTAATTACTATCTCCCAGAGTGCATTTCGCTTCTACCGAGGGATAAATCGTACGGGACGTGCGACATAAGCACTTATGGGCAGCCGTTATCACCAAAAATACAATGGACACAAACAGTCTAGAATGATAAACAGAAATGATTTTTTGATGTCCGTGGAATTGGATACTCAACCAGTAAATGGTTCAGATAGCGGTTTAGAAACTGTCTAGCCGGTACAATGAACACACGAATGATTCAGTCTAAGGGACTGTGCGATAATTATGAAGAGGAGGAGGGCTAAAAAACTAGAGTTATCTAGCAAAAACGTAGACAGTACCCCCCTCCAAAACAAAAAAATTAGTTCTAGGCCCCCTCTGTTATGTTAAAAATAACGTCGCCCCCCCCCCCCCATCCCCTGCTTTTCATTTGGATGGAATATTTCAATAATCGTTTAATAGCTGTTCTATCGTGATGCCTGTATTGAGAATCTTTTATTGCGTTTAATTTTATTTACATTTCGCATAAAACCAAGAGATAAAACTTAAGGCCCCACCTCCGTTAAATGAGTGATTTTACTTGGAGCTCCCCTATCTTGGCAGCAATTATGTAATGGCCCCCGTTTAGTTTTTTCGGCCCCCCCCCCCACTCCTAATAATTAATGCACAGTCCCTAAATGCAAATAGTTTAGCATCAGTTTGTTAAATGGTATAACATAAAACAGTGATCATGTCAAAGGAAGAATATTCAATTTAATTCAATTTTAATTTTAACTCTCACAAACATTATTTTTACACTGTTAGAAAAAATAGAATACATATAAATATATACAAATTACTAGACTTCTAGAATAGGTTACCTATCACTGTTCAAGCGGCCTAGCGTAGTTATAACTGGGCTAGAGTAATGCATGAACTTGATGGCAAAGGATAATAACAGTTGATCACACAAAGACAGTACACAAAGGAACAAAAACGTCGCGTAAGAGGTGACAGCAGGAGACAAAGGTAACCTACTTATTCTTTTCGTTCCTTTATTTACTCTCTCCCTACTCAGCAACACTGTGTGCTCCCTGTGTGAATTGATTCAGGGTAAGATAGAGCAGCGAGCATCTTCCAGGGGCACCCAACGAGAAACTTCGATGAAATATTTGTTCGGGAGAGTCTACTCGTTCTAAGACATTCGGATAATGCATTGACGAAAAACTACTAATTTATTAACTAAAACATCACCTAAAAGATTCGCAACCACGGATTTCCAGGAGGGAAATGGTCCCTTAGATTTTCGCAAGGGATATTTTTGCAGGTTTGGCTCTTAAAAAGGTCGCCTAGCATTTTCGGGTTAGCAAATAGTTCGCAGAGACGTTCTTCGAAGGTACCGTTCAGCTAGCAATTTCTGAAATAAAGATTTCATTCCCTAAAATTTTCGGGCACTTCTATTTTCAGCTAAGAAATCCGAACAAAACAACTCTTTAAACTGTCTTTAAACATTGCAAGGAGCCTAGAAATATCCCTCAAAGGTTTTTTTGCTTGATTTGCTCGTTGGGTGCCCCTGATCTTCAGACATGAATTGGCACGGTCGAGCGAAACACTTCAGCGTGAGGTGAAATGAGTCAGCCTCGGATGAGATGGTACAGTATGGCACAGCTTTGCGTGAAATAGCTTAGCATACATTCAGACGGTGCAGCCTAAGATCACGTACAGCTCGGCTTTAGCCGGTACATACACGTTTTCGTGATGTTGTACAGCGTGACATCAAATGGCACAGCGTTGGGTAACATTGCTCAGCATAAGCATACACCCATACTGTTAGGGTAATAATAAATTACAAGAAAATTTGAGAACAAAACTCAGCACTACAATGCATGAAACATAATGGTGTCTGAAATAATGGAGTACTGCACGAAGTGGTTTAGCGTGAAACTGGATTTAGGTGGTGTGACATCAGTGAAGTCGCGCCGAAACCACCGCAGGCTCCCCAAGCTCGAAATAAGTGGTTGCGACAGCTTGTGGGAAAATCACCGATCTTAAAAAAAAAAAATTTAATTACTATCTCATTGGAAATAATGTTTCTTACCTCAAATGTGTCGCAAACTTTTCTCTTATACCGATTTTAAAGCCATTATGTCGCCTTTTAGTGACATTATTTGAAACCGTTACTCCTCCTTCTAAAAGAATGGAAGGGCAGACCACTCCATCCATCGCTTGCCAAACGTCACTCCACAAATACTCGCTTTTTCCTCAAAAGGAAAAGTCCCGAAGCCCAAAAAAGCCAACAGTTCCATAAAGCCCAGTAAATTTCACTCCAAATACGTGTGCCATGCTCGCTCGCAAGGTGGTTTCATAGTCAATTCTGATCGGTCCATTTAAATTTGAGCGCGCTCAAATTCAAATGGACCAATCAGAGTTGACGATGAAACCACCTTGCGAGCAGCCGCTGTCGCAGACCTGGTCACAAACACCTCACTTACTAAGTCCTTGGAAACAAATTTTCTAACATCGGCAAGACCACAACAACGAACCAATGCAACAGGGGACCGGATCTTTGGAGACCTGGATCAGTTAAAATCAAAACATACTATGCAAAAAACGGAAGACTGATATTTGCCCGATATTTAGCCCCCTTAGCCCCGTAGAAGGTTTGTTTTTCAAACCGAAATATCGGGCAAATATATTGTACTTATATATTGTTTTAATTTCATTGCTGTTTTATTTTTTTTTTCCTCTCTTCGCCGTGGGGAGATCAGTCTACCGTAAATTGCATAAGTCCTTGGCACCCTGCGAGCAGAGGTCTCTTCGATTTTCCTAGATCAGTCGGGAAGATCGAAGAGACCTCTGCTGGCAGAGTAAGTCCTTGGAAACTTCCGAGTTCATAGGAAGCTTAAAACGATTCATTACATGAAGAGATCCACTTTCAAAGTCGCCCCAGTGATAAATGGCTGAAAAGGGTGCAACAATGAAATGAAAGGTTCTACGACCTCCTAAGTAAATTTCTGCAAAAGTGTAAGGAAGTCATGTGGGAAACGATGGACAGCCGAATAGTTATATGTTTTAGGGAGTGTCACCGTCACGCGGGAGGAAATCAACTGTGCTACTCGCACGTTGGAGACGTCGTCATAATCCAAGACGACAAGACGAAGCGGACTGAAACTAGCAGTCATGAAAAGGCTTATCAAGGGAAGAGATGGTATTAGTAGAGCCGCCAGTCTGAAAACAAGCAAAAAAACCCTTGAATATTAATATGTTTGTATACTTTCAATAGTTGTATTAATAGTTTTTAGATTATTTATTGTTGTAATGCGCTTTTGGATCACCTAGCATGTTCAAAAGCGCACTATAAATGAATAAATTATTAAATTATTATTATTATCCGTTAGAGTTAACATGTTTGCGGCCCAGTTCCACACTAGACCCAACTGCACCGGAGTTCAACCACAATGCAAGGCCAGCTGTTGCTGCGGCTGCTGTACCCGTACAACAAATCGCTAAACAATCTGAACAGTTAACCCTAGGTCATTGTTACCTTTAAACTCGCGAGAGAACGAACGTTTACTCTAGTTTTACATTTATCGCCGTTTTTCTAGTTTAGTTTTTAGCTTGGTGTCCAGTCCAAGAAGAAACATGTACGTTCCTTCCTGAGGAACATAGTGAGGGAGGGTGTCGGGGACTGGGACTCTCATTACACAATCATGTAATCCAAGCTTTCATCAAAGTATAAATCTAAATGAAAGGCTGATCGAACAGCTAAGGTAAATTTTAATGCCCAATATTTCGGTTAGGCAGAACTAAGCTTCTTCAGCCCCTGAAGAAGGCTAGTTCTGCCTAACCGAAATATTGGGAATAAAATTTACCTTAGCTGTTCGATCAGCTTTTCATTTAGATTCATACTTTATTGAACACTGCTGATCCTGATCTTCACAAAGATCCGGCTTCACTTCGCTACTGTTTGTGCAAGTGGTCCTTTCTTTACAGTTTATCTTTCATCAAAGAAGTATGTAAATGTGTCCGGAAATACATTTCTAATAATTTGTCAATCCGAAGCGATCCTGTGAGAATCTTGTAATCTCAGTTGTGTTCATTAATTAAAAAACGAGTAAAATCCATTTCGAGATTTCTCTTGGATACTTTCTTGCGGCCAGAGGATTCCAGGAAAATATTTCAAACAAATATTCCTTCTTTCCTCAATGTGAAATAATATGAATTCAAAACTGTAAACTCTTTCAACAAATTTAAATACTACAAAATCAACTTGCATTTAAGTACATCAACAAACGCAAACACAGCAAACAGTAATCGCATCGCGTCACTCAGAAATCAACACCTAGCCTACAAGCATGGTGTGGCCTATGGTGTGGGCGCGAGTGCGAAACCTAGCGGCGAAGCCGCCAGACTTAAAATTGAGCTAGCCTGCGTAGCAGGCGTTTCCAAAGGCTTTGCGAAGGGAACGAGACTGGGAGGGAGTGCGAAAAATAAGGATCAGAGGGAGGGGGTGAGGCGAGTGAATCCCCTTTCTCTTCTCGCTCACCCCCTCCCCACTTCTCCCAAATTTTTTGCTCACCCCAGGCGTACTCCTTCGCTCGCCCGCTTTTTCGCTCCCTTTTTCCACCTTGAAAAATCCATCTCCACCTTGAAAAAGAAAGAAAACGGCTGCTACACATGCAGGGTAAAAGTTCTAGCCTGTTCCAGGCTCTCAGTCAGTGAGGACGCTGGCGACGGGCGACAAGCAGGATCAGCGGCGAGCGGGATCCGGGAGAGAAAACGCAACATATCCTCGCCTCTGAAATTAGCGATTATCGATAATTCCTCATTTCCTCTGAATTATCGATTATCGTTAATTTAGAGCACTGTTTTCCAGGACTTTTTAGAAAAGAAAAGGAAAAAGAAAATTGTCTGACTTGGACGGGATTTGAACCCGGAACTACCCGGCGCTAGCAGTAACGGCTACTTACCACTAGACCACTGATGAACACGATGACGGGAAGCTGTATAACCTAATATTTAATAGAGTCTTGCATAGAATATCACGGTGCTACAGTGATTAGGCCTAAGCGCAGATTTTAAATGGTTAGCTTTTTTATTTAGGTTTGGTGATCGACCTTTTCCATTGACTTTCTAAAATTATTTTTTAGCGAGTAATTAGATATGCTTTCTGCTTACTGCTTACTGCATGAATTATATTGTTTAAAAATCGAGGTTTATTCAACTAGCGACGTGGTCGTCTAATGGTTAGAAGACAGGTTTAGAAAGCGAACAATCCCAAGTTCGAGTCCCGCGTCCACACACTTGGGTTTACTTTTAAACAAAATATGTTCATTTCCCAGAATTCCTATCACACTGTGAGTGTTCTAAATTAACGATAATCGATAATTCAGAGGAAAATAGGAATTATCGATAATAGGTAATTTCAGAGGTGAGGATGGGTTGGAAAACGAGAGGGCACCCTCTTTCTCTACCAGACCCCGCTTGTCGCTCGTCCCGCGCTGCTTTCCGATCGTCCCCACTGACCGAGAGCCTGGAACAGGCTATAAAAGTTCCTGCTCTGACCTCTTCAATTTTTTTTATTTCCACCCCGGAAACCGCAGAAAAGAATAAGTCAATTAACTTTTACCGGAGGTATGAACTTTGGCAGCTCAGATTTCTCGGGAAAATGAATTCGAAAAACTATAAATTAAAATAACGATTAAAAAGATAAGTTTTAAGGTTGCTCTTAAAAGATTTAAGATTTAAACTACATTTTACGTGCTCTGGAAGATTATTCCAAAGTTTAGTGGCGCAGTCCGAAAAAGCACGATCACCATTAAAGTTTAATCTCGATCTCAGTGTCACTACTGAATAAGCGTGATGAAAGCACGGAAGATTTGGTTTGGGAGAGGTTAAACTTATGGGTTATTTAAAGCCAAATGGCTCTCGCTTTTTAAAATTAACTTACAACTTGGGGTGTTTAATTACCGAGCAGGCCAGGCTGGGCCAGTCTGAAAGGAATCTAAAGTTGCTTTCTTGTTTCTTGGAAGAAGCTCCAACTGCAGCTGTCACAGGACCAGACGGTGTCGCACGGTGAGTAGACGATGCTTTCGTCTTTAGCAAATTATTTTACTGTTCAACAGTTTGAAGCAACACCAGCAACTTCAACTAGCCCAGAACTATGCCCGCAGGAAAACTCCCTTTAAAAAAGACGATCATATTTCAGGGGCCCTGAAGTCGCTTAATTATGGCTTAACGTAAAGAAAAAACTACTATTTAACGACTTAAATATGGTTTTCAAATGCATAAGCAACTTGAATCCTGAATATTCAATAGCGTTCAATAGCGTTCAGAAATTCATCAAGGAGACACCAGGTAAAAGAGCCATTTTACGTTGCCCAAGTGCAGGCTCGCTAAGGTCTCAGCTTTCATTCATCACGTGCTGCACGTGCAAGACTGATTGCATAATTAGAGCGTGGTCGCGTGATTGCTTCGAAGGTCTTCAAATAACCGGCTTGGCTTGTTATTCATGCGTATGCCAGACGAAAGGAAATATATATCCGTTCGCGAAAATCTGTCACCCCCACTGAGTGAGTAAACTTAGCGTCAGTGTTGTTCCTCGATTTATTCTCCTTTCCCTTTCTTTCGCTTTCAAACTAAACTGGTAACTAATGAACCTGATAGTGATTAAATATTGAATACACCCCATAAAGTAATAGCCTTTATTATTATATGGCTAGCTCCGCGAGCGGGCAAGATGACCCAAATCGCGCGCTGTGATTGGCTACCCGAGCAGGCAAGATGGAGCCATCTTGCCCGCTCGGGACTACCCGCTGTATCCCGAAAGAAAAATTTCCTTGAAAGCCATATAATAAATCCTTTATTGATCAAGTTTTTTCGGTCAAGATGGTTGGATATTGGCCTCGTTCTTTTTTTGCGAGTTTATGGACCTCGACTTTGTCTCGGTCCATAAACACGCGAAAAAAGAACCAATATCCAGCCATCTTAACTGACTTCACACTTGGTCAATAACCCATATGTATCAAACATTGTGTTAGACTGCGAGCAGTCTCTCTTTTCCTCGAAAACCTGGGGGACCGTGGGGAAGAAAGTCAAACAAGTACGCGTGTGAGCGTGACGAGAATCATGCTTGCTTGTTTTTAGAAACGGTTCAGAGAAAGTACGCGCTGATTGGTTAACAATCGTGTTTCTTTAACCCGATAGACTGACACGGAACTAGCACGACCTGTTGACGTAATGGCGCGAGCAAAGAGCATTTACATTTTGATAATCAAAGTTAACTAGTTGTTTTCCTTTTCTCGTCGCTTTGTTTTCTAAAGCAAATAGAAAACATGTTCTCCGCGTTTCTTTGGAGTTTAAGAAACACTCGTGAATGTTTGGGAGAACGAGAAATGCTGTGGAAACACGAGCCGCGTGTTTTTAGAACTCGACAGAAACACGGGACATGTCTTCTTTTTCTTAATTCATTCTTTCACACAGATTTTCGAGGCAAAGAGAAACTGCTCGCATTCTAACACAATGTTCGATATAAGCTATTACTCTGTGGGTGTATTCAATATTCACTCACTATCAGGTTCATTAGTTACCAGTTTAGTTTGAAAGCCGGCTGTGTTTTGTAAAAGAAAGGGAAAGCAGACAAAATCGATCAACACTACTGACGCTATTCAATTTAAGTTTACTACTGAATGGTTAATGAATGGTTATGAAGCCCGGCAAACATCAAAGGAGCAAACAAAGATGCCAAGATTCATGTTGGAAGGTCCACTGCACAATCTTTTGCTTTGCATTCATACACTATGCATAAGTTACGTAACCAACACGTTTCTATCGGTTAGTTCCTCAGTACGGATAAGAGAACAAAAACACACAACAAAGAACGTTGCGGGTTTCATAACCATTCCCCTCTATTAACTCTGCTGGGGATGACAGATTCTCGCAAACAGAATATTTCCTTTCGTCTGGCATATGGGTGCAAGCCGGTTATTCGAAGCAATCACGCGATCACGCTCTAATTATGTAATCAGTCTTGCACGTGTGGCACGTGATGAATGAAAGATAACATATAACATTTTCTCTTGGATATAAGCATAAGATAGCAGGAGGCCATAAGGCTAATGACGCTGTTATGCTAGTGAAGACATCGTTGGCAGAATCTTGAAGTACTCGGGATTAGCCTCTTCCAGGCGTTCAGTTAGTTGGGACGCAGCACGAAAAACAGGGCACGAAGAGAGGCTAGCTTGGGATTAGCTGAAAGTCGTTCGCTTATACGACATATGCATAAACATAAGAACACAAGGTTTTGATATGCTCATGCTTATGCTTTTTTCAAGTCTATAACTGGCTTATGTCCGGCCGTCCCCACTAGCGCATAAGCTTCTTTTAAGGCTGATACACACGAGGGGTTTTACTCCAGGAGCAGGCTCCAGGATCAAATTGCACGACTGGTACACATCTCTTTCAATTTGCCCACGGATCTTGCCCCCAAATATTTAACCGGCTTAAATGTTGTGGAACATTTTGCAGGGTGGAAATTGTGCTCCTGAGGATGAATTACGCCCATGAAATCGTTGGTACACGCGGAAGAGCTCTGCTCCCAGAGCGTGCCTCTGGAGCAAAACCCCAATTGTGTATCTGCCTTTATGCTTATGCTTACGCTTGCGTCGCAAGAGAGGATAGCGCTTAAAGGCAAAAAACTGAAAACATTAACAAATCACCCGAAGATGACCTAGGAAAAAATAAAGTTCCTTGGCTTCTAGAAACTCGCAATATTCCAATGGCCGGTTCTTACTTTCCTGTTTTGTTGTACACAGCTCCCTGGCCACTTTAACGATACTGTAAATATGACAGTAAAAAGTACAACCTGCCTTCATCTTGAGACTGAAGGCAGAAAAGAGACAGGAGAACCAAGTAAGAGAAAACTGCGACAGCCAGACACTTGGTGGTCTTGGGTCGTGTGTGCGGCTGGAGTCACTTGTAACGTCATCATAATTGGATGCACATATTGCTTTGGTATTATTTTTCCTTCTCTTCTTGACGAGTTTAAGGCAGGAAAATCCAAAACAGGTAAATAAAGGCTGAATGTCTCTTACATGACGTTGAAGCCTCGGCATGCATTTAAGTGGAGGGGAATGGAAGGGTGAGTTTACCAGGGGAACTAGAGTGAGCAGTGTGGAATGACAAATCAATTAATGAAAGCTAGCTATGTATTAGATAGTTACTGAGGCCGACAGCAATATGTGATACTTAACAAATAGATTCCATGTTGCCGTGCG
>CM042748.1:25036764-25047749 GCA_022496165.2 Catalaphyllia jardinei
GAAAACTCTCGAATTGCATTATTCAATGATCCAGGTTTTAATAATTATTTATATTTACTTTTTTAAAAAAAATCATATTCACTTAGCTTCAGTGTCGCCCTTGAGGAAGGTTAGTCCTTGACTAGCATACGAAACGTCAAGGTTATAAAATGAAAGTTTTAAATATGTTTATCACCGCTGTTTGTTTTATATTTTTAATCAAGCTACGATGGCCGAAGACCAAGAGTTTATAAGGTTAGTCCTGTCTAACCGAAATATTGGGCATTAAATTTATCATTTTTAGCCTTCCGGTCAGCCTTTCAATTGGTTTTATAATACAGTTAAAATTCTATTAACTATCAACTAATGGGTTAAATTATTAAAGAAAGATTAAGAATTACAAGCAATTGCAACAATTGTCGTCTTCTATCATTCGTCACTATTCGCGACTATTTGCAACAGTTTGCCACTATTCGTTCTATTAGTACTATTCGCGACTATTTGCTATTCGGGTTTTCCAGACACCCTCATTACTTGAAAACAATTTCAATTTTAAATTTCTTTTTTAAATTTTCAGCGCGCGTCTCAACATAAATTTAATATGCAGGTAATGCATAGGAGGACAGAGGACTTTATGATACGAGACGAGCACTGGAAAAAATGTTATTTCTGGCGAGTGAGCTAGTGAATAAGGCTGAAATAACTATTTTGTCAGCACGAGATGCAACAAGGGCCTGGGTTCCAGGTCGGGGCATCATGGGTAGAAATGTAGGGGTATATAAGACCGGTTATAACACGTGGTTGTCATCTAGGCTTCAGAACCAACCGCGTTCTTTTCGTTTCGTTTTGTTTAATTTTCTTTTTCTTTGTTTAGTTCTTTCTTTTTCAGGTACTATGCATCCAGTCCGGTAGGAACGAATGTTCTAATTTCATTTTTTTAAAGCCTTCGTAGGATGGGCTTCAAATCATTTGGAGCTTGAGCCTTGGTTCCTACCCAGATTTCCTGCATTTTTTTTCCCCACAGGGTTTTTTTTCTGGCCTCAAGTAGACCAAGATGGCATGGTTATCTTAAAGGCAACTAGATTTTTGTTCGTTTTCTTCTTTTTTTGTTCTTTAGGTTTATATTGTAATTTATTTACATTGTACGTACGTAGGAGATGTTGATCGCCAGCCTAACTGGCACAAAGCTTGAGAGCTGATATGGGGATGCAGGCCAACATGGCCTGTTTATATTATAGTTTGATGTAATGTCTGAGTTGATGTTCCCCATCCTAACTGGCAGTGTAACTGGCTCAAAGCTTGAGAGCTGATATGGCGATCTACCGTCACTCATGAGAGTGACGGTAGATCTAATCCGGAGGTCGTGGGTTCGATTCCCACCGAGGTCAAAAGATTTTTTCTTTACCTCGTGTGGTTCCCTGATTCCCTTTACTAGGGCTAACGCCCAGTGGGTTATTCATGGGTTTAATTAGCACTAAAATTTACACTTCAGAGTTAATTCTCTGTTACTTCATTTGTTTATATTATAGTCTGATGTTATGTCGGAATTGATGTTACCGAGCCTAACTGGCACAAAGCTTGTAATGAGAACTGTTTTGGGGAAGTAGACCAAGATGACATGTTTATCTTACAGTCGAATGCAATGTCGGAGCTGTCCTCCAGCCTAACTGGTATCAAGACTGCTGAGTGCTTATCCGGAGAAAAGGCCAAGTATTTTGTGTATTCGGTAATAAGAGTGTTGTAACTTACCAGCCTTACTGGCACTAGCAAATGACTTATAAGTGTGGAAATTGCTTTATCTTTGCTAGCTTTTCTAGGTTAAGTCATGATGTTATGTCGGAGTTGATGTTCTCCAGCCTAACTGACATAAAGCTTGAGAGCTGATATGGGGATGTAGGCCAAGATGGCTTGTTTATATTATACAGATTATAGTTTAATGAAATGTCGGAGTTGTTGTGGCCTAGCCTGACTGGCACAAAGATTGTAACGAGAGCTCTTTTAGAGAAGTAGACCAAGATGGCATGGTTATCTTAAAGTCAAATGCAGTGTCGGAGCTGATGTCCTACAGCCTAACTGGTACCAAGACTGCCGAGTGCTTATCTGTAGAAATAGGTCAAATAAGTGCAGAGATTGCTTTATCCTTGCTTGCTAGGCTAAGTCATGTAAATTGTAAATTTTTTGCATTACACAGTGTTCGGGTTGGTTCTCGCCAAGCCGTCCCCAAATAAACTCATTTGGTTCAGCGATGCTGTGTTATTTGTTGTGGAGTGGAGACAAAATTTCCTAAAAGTGAGACTTTTGGATAATGTATTTGCACACGTGTTTTGCAAAAATTGACAGCTCGAACAAAAACAAATTATGCAAATATCAGGGATTATTTTTAAGAATTACCCTTTCCTGTGCTCCTGAAAATCCAAGCGGTACGTAGCACCAGTAGTCGTATTAGTAGATTTTTCAGTCTTGTATTTGAAATGCTGCATGAGCCGTGATTTCTTATTTATTAGCGTGATGAAGGCGGAGAGGAATATGTTATTTATAGCAAATCGGATATGCCTCTCGATGAAATGAGTTACAATTTTGGGGTATTTAATTACAGAACAATACTGACAATATATATACAGCATTCCTGCATTGTTTTTCCTTTGTTTGAAAATGAAAACGGTAAAGAGCAGGTTGCGCCGTCCTCGACAGGATCTTGTGCTCCTTTCTTGTTGATTTTGCTATAGCTGTGATAGGGCTTGACAGCGTTGCACGGTGAGTAGACTCTTGTGGTTTTTATATGCCGAAGGACTGGTTAACGTTGCTCTTGGAGCGAATAAAAAAAACCTGGCCCCTAAGTCAGTAACGCCATATTAACTAAACGAGAAACCACAGTTTTCACAGTACTGGTTCAACAAACCAAACAGGCAATCCAACTAGTTTACGCAAATCGTATAATTTATTCCAATATATTATTATTCGATCTAGAGAAAAGAACAAAGTACATTTGAGAAACTGAACAGGATCCATCGATTCATAAACGCACGGGTAAAACTATTAACTAGAATTACATCACTGAGAACTTACTTCTTTGACGATGTCTAGAAGGATTGTTTCACGGTGTACAACTGAGTACAGATCAGCAACAGATATAACAGACCAGGGAATAACAGAAGACGGGTCTTCGAGACAGGTTAGCAAAACATGCACGTGGCTTCGGAACTAAAATATCTGAACTGAAAACTGACTTATTCACGTAGCTTAATTACATAAGAAAGTGTCAATCAAAATCAATCAGGAAATCAAGTTAATTATTCATTATATTGACGAAACAAGTACTGTAAACAGGACAAACCTAGACTAGCGAGTACGATAACGCACAGAAAGGGAACACGTATATTTTCTAGCGTCAGTTTCGTCTACAAACCAATCCCGATTCTTGAGAGAAATTCTGACGAATGTTGTTTTGAAATGGTTCAAGAGCTATCAAAATACCAGGAACAATATGGAAACAACACGGACGCTGCACTTACCTGCGATCAGGTTTTTTCGCGGCAGGAAGGAACCGCGAAAAAACAAAGGGACGCCTGATCGCAGGTTAACGCTGCACCATTAGTATTACTAGGTAACTTAAGCACTGACGACGGCGACGCCAGGGACGACGCTTAGCAAAAAAATGGATTTAAATTTTACTCTTGAATTTCGTAAGTAACTAAACCCGTTCAGAGCGCAAATCTCTCTAAACTCCTGCTCAAACCAACATGTAATGCCAGCGATCAATTCCATAAGGAAATTCAAAATATTTGCCGCCGAGGCCTAAGTTCTCCAAAATACGCAAAACTTGATCATTTCACGTTGTCGTTTGGCAGAGAACGCCAACGAAATGTACAAAGATTTATAACGCACGTGCACAGCTATTGTTTTGCTCATTACCTTTTGTTTGGCGACGTTCCCGTTGCCGTTGCCGTCGTGGTTTGCTTAGGGCTGGTTCAGACTTTGACATAAGCGTAAGCATAAGCTGACATACGCAGACGCAGTACGATGTTGATAATTAGCGCCTTTTGTTGAAAATGTCCCTAATAAAATGTGCTAATTATCTGTTTCTTACTGAGTCTGCGTATGTCGGCTTATGCTGATGCTTATGTCTCAGTGTGAACCAGCCCTTAAATTCCCTATTTTGCATCGCGTGCACACAGCGGGCGGGCGAGCGATAGCACCAGGGTGCTTATACGTAGGGCGGTGAAACGAGCGGGTCCGAGAAAAAATGTGTGATGCAGTAGACTGGGGTCTACTAAAACAAGGAGATTCCACTTACACTCGAACTTAGATTTGTAAAGAAATTACACCAAACTCCCTTCTATGTGGATCAGCAACTTTTTTTACTGCATTTTTTGTTCTGAGGCAATGGGAAAAGGTACGTTTTTCAGGCATAACAAGACTTATAATTTCGCACTGTGAACGAGTAAACATCTCGCGCTAGCTGTACGCGTAAGCTCTTGACTTCAGAATAAAGTTTATGGAAGAAAGCTCTCCTCTCTGGTATCGAGTTTATTTGTGAGTTTCTCAGAACAATGCTCAATCATAACCAAATTTCTGCTTTCGAAAGTTTCTTATTCTTTTTACCTATTTGTCGAGTTTGCACAAGTCTTAATTTTGAAAGGAAAATCTGATGCGTTAAGTAGCTAATTTGCATAGTGGAGCGTATGCACTTTCATGTCTGAGTCATAAACTTTTTTTGCCTTCTTTTGTGCTGAGATGCTGCAACAGTTTCCACCAACGCTATAAGGCTACTAAAATCACGTGTGTTTCTTCAACAATGTGAATTTTTATACTGGAAAAAAAATTACACAAGAAGTTTAGAGACCTCAAACAACACTGAAATCAAAAATATTAATCGTTATTCGGGTTGGTCAAAACTGTTGGTTAAAGAAAGCGTTACCGTAACTTTGTAAATTATCTCTGTTGTCTTCCCATATTTCCAGCTAAACTTTTAATATGTTCTCAAACATTAATCAAGTAGAGTTGTTTGAGTTCGATGTACGTTTTTAAACGAAAGAGCGTAATTGAAGTTCAATTTGTCAAGTTTAGCAAGAAAACACGCATCGGCGAGCGCTCTTTTTCATCGATAACCAGCGATTTATTGGATTTTCACCCTAACAAAACTGAGCAGTATTAACAGACGAACGTTTTTGTGCCTTGATGAAATATCACGTGGTGCTTTCAATTCAGACGGAACTCAAACTACTTTTCGGTCGCGATAGACTCCCGGGAAAAATCCTGGCAAACGTGTGGCAAGAGTAGGGAAACTTTGAAGTTTTGAAACGCTGCTATATCAAAATATATCAATCAGATTTTGTACTATGTTATGTAAAAGCTATCGATCTTCAACATATATAAAATCTGGACTGGAGTAATGTGGAGTACTCTTAAAATAAGCGGCGGAGCACAACTTGTTCATGATAAGCGGACATTCCTGCATTCGACACTGTTTTATTTCACTCAAATTTGAGCAGCTTACGATGAAAATACCTAAGTGATGCTCCAACAGACAAAATAGTATTGAGTTCTGGGCCAAAAATATCAAAGAGGCCTGTAAAAAGACGTTACTGGTGGCTTAAAAATAAAGAAAGAAAATGTCATATCCGGTTTGTCGAGAGGAGATTTTTGGCAGCCATTAATTGCACCGGAAGCGCGGAAGGAGCGCTCGTGCCAGTCCTTCTCCGAATCACACATCGGCCCAAGAGCGTTTCACCGCCCTACGTATAGAGTTCTAAAGTGTGACGTCACAAAAAATTAAATCTGTGAAATTATGAGATTGGGCGCCATTTCCGAATGGAGTATCCTTGAAAAAAGGTTCCTTGTCAAAACTTAGCTCTTAATTGTAATTCCCAGCTGAAATATGAAGGATTGAAATTTGATACTGCCCCCTACAAATCTCTCTAAAGCAGCCTTCACACGGCAAACTTAAGTTGGCAAACTCGTGTTGGCAAACTTCAAAAAGTTGACAAACTCTTTCCTTCACACGTCAAACTCGTGTCAAAGAACAAACACGGTAATTCGCATCATGCCCGCTTTTTTAGTGCAGTGGCACTCACGTACAACAATGACACAGAGGAAAAGAAGAGATGAAACAGAATGTGGTGGAGAAATAGAAAGGTTTGGACGAAACCCAGTTTGTCCGCGTGTTCCTCCGTTTTGTTTTGTTTGTTTTTAGTATCTTTGTCGGCTATAAATGAAACGTCTCGTACAGCCGGACGATTGTGAACCGCTTCGACAAATTTAAAAAGTAGTGTTGACTCCCGTCCCCCATTTTGTGAAGTGTCACGCAAATAAATCACGTGAATAGAGCTCGTTTTGATTCGTTGACAATTACCAACACATGTTGCCCTACCGTTCACACGTCAGATACGAGTTTACCAACACGAAAAAGTTGGTGAAAAAGTTGGCGAGAATAGAGGCAAGTTCTATTTGTCGCCAACAGTTTGCCAACTTGTTTGCCGACTGTTTTTGTGCCGTTCACACACATCAACTTGAGTTTGCCAATACGAGTTTGCCAACTTTAGTTTGCCGTGTGAAGGCCGCTTAATTTTGAGTCAGTTCTAAACTGAAGAACAGAAACAAATTTTGAAGGGTTTGTATGGAATGCCATCAAACTTTGATCCCTTATATCTCTACAGGGAATTGCAATTCGGAGCTACTTTTTGGGATGAGGACGTCTTTTAGCATGCTCTATAAGAATATGGCATCATATCCCATAATTTCAAAATTTTTTTTTTTTTTGGTGACGTCATCACTTTAGAACTCTATAAGCGCCCTGGATAGCACTGCTGGTATCAACAGGGTCTTTTTACTGTATTTCTGACACTGACATACCGGTATTTTTAGTGCAGTTAGTCGTAGGATATAGTACAGTCGTATACGTTTCTCAGTGTGTTTACTTTAGTTAGCTACCGATTATAAATTGTAATATATATGTAATTAACTGGCAATCCGGCATTCGTAACTATTTCAGGTTATTTCAGGTTGTCAGTTATTTGAATTTAATTATTATATTACTATGTAATTCCGTGGGATGCCTATGGCATACCACAGTAAAAATCCGGTTCGGTTTGTTTTTCATTGAAGGGACAAATTGCAAAGCTAGCCAATAGGACTGCGTAAAATCTTTATCGATTTTTTATCGACTTTTGATCGATTTGTGTCATTCAAGAATGTTCCTCGCAAAGTCCTCGAACCCTCCGGTGAAGAAGTGTCTTCTTCCTGCAACCGCTGCCGAAAACATAAAGATCGGAGCGCTTTCAAGTAAGCAACAGATATGCAGATCGCAAGTTTAAAGCAGCTTTTCGGACTTGAGAAACAAAAAATGGCAATGTACATTTATATTGTTTTGAAGTCGAAATCAAGTTTGGAACGATTGCCAAACCCACGGGTGAATGACTGCAAAAGCGGTCGGCAAAACCTCAAGCTTGTACATTTATATTGTTTTGAAGTCGAATTCAAGTTTGGAACGATTGCCAAAGCCACGGGTGTTAAAATGACTGCAAAAGCGGTCGGCAAAACCTCAAGCTTTTGCTTTAGCATGAAGAATAATTTGAATCATGTAGCGGAAACATGTCTGCGAAAATTTGATCATTTTTTTGCTTTTAAATAGGTTTCTTCTCCTCAGCGTGAATGAAAATTTAATGTTATTGAGCTTCCGGTCGCATTTCTTACATTTCGTTTTTTGTATTTGGGAAGTTTAGGTTTTAACAGTGAACAGTATCGTGCACGCTGGATTTCTGCATATTTAATTTACAGCGACCACCAACGCGGTTTGTTAATTAAGTTTATTCGCTTCGTTCAAAAGGTTTTTGGAGTGGTACTCAGCTACTACAGAACTGCCAAGAAAAGAACTAGATGGCCACTAACTTAACATGGTTAAAATACGACCGATCTCAAAATAATTGGCTTGTTTTTGTCGTCTTTTTAAATTCAAAACTTTCATCTTTCTTTGGCGGCGCCGTGATTGTGTAATAGGGAGCTTAAGCAACCACGACGACGACGCCGAAGACGACGCCTAGAAAAAATGAATTTATATATTTATATTTTACAAGCGAAATTCGCGATTGTCTAGATCTGTTGGGTTCGCCAATGGCTCTAAACACGTGCTTAAGCTAAATATGCAACGACGGTGTTCAGTTCCAAATGGAAATACGAAAAATTAGTCGTCGTCGTCGTCCACGTTCCGTAGACGACGCAGAATTTGGTCATTTCACGTTGTTGTTTTGCACAGGACGGCAATGAAATGTACAAAGATTTATAATGCACGTGCACAGCTATTGTTTTGCTCATTAAACCTTTTGTTTAGCGACGTTCTCGTTGCCGTCGTCGTCGTTGCTTGCTTAAGCTCCCTAATTATTTCGTCACGCGGCGAAGAAATTACTCGATTTCTTGTTTTCAGTTTGATTTCGCTCGCTCTGAAATATTCCAAAAAAAAAAACGCCAGGGAATAGGGAGGTTTGCAGGCAATTTCATGCAGACGCCAATGGGTTTATCTTATTTATCTTCTATAACATTACACTTTCTTAACGTTTTGCACTGGATGGTTTTCGATTTATTTTTAATTGCGAGACAGTGAAGACGATCTGAAGTTTGCAGTGCACTGTTAAACTGACCAAATTTCAACGCGTTGTCGAACGTTACTAACGCATCAGGAAACATTGCCAACACATTCAAAAATAATTATAGCGCATTGCGTTTCCAACGGGTTGAAAAACCTAACGCATTTTCAATGCATTTCCAATGCATTTTCGATTTATCTCTGATGCCGGGTTTTGATGTCGGTTTTCGCAAGTAAGGTCACATCTGTAGAACTCCGATACAATCCTCATGTTCTTGCAGTCAAGTAATAACTAGTAATAGTTATCACTAAAGCTGCCCCCGCTTTCTTTTATTTCTGCTGATAAAATTGAACTAAAATTTTATATTTTTTGTTAGCTATATCACACATACTGTTCAAGTAACTTAGGCATCTTATCATAAATATGATGCAAAGAATCAACTAAGTTAACTAAATTAACCAACTCATTCTGTTCTCATCCGCTATCACATGATATTCTTTACATGATACTCTTAGGAAAAGCATTCTGGACAAAAGAAGATCAAACCGCTCTGTTTCTAGTTTGATGCTGAAACAAACCATTTGTATTGACATACGAGCAAACGTATCCCGAAAGCAGAACAGAAGACGAGATTCTTTCCGAGATGTAAACAGAAGTATTGCATTACAGTCACCATATATGCAAATTAGAGTCAAGCGAAAACGCCACAAAACATTCACATTTACATTTGGATCCCTGCCAGTCACCCAGCTGTCACATGGCTCTACGCCACGTAAAATTACTCAGTAAAAATAAGTGATCCAAATCAACGAGATGTCAAACGTAAAACTGACGATCGGAAGAGTATTTAGCTATCATGTTAGTTGCAACTAAACCACACTGGCCTCGAATTTCTAGTATACTTCAGAATTTCCTACGATACCCTCTGAGCTGTTTTTCTCTGTAGGATCTTTGAAAGCGTTTTCAATTTGTTTTAGATCAGAACCACGGTCATTTCGAAGCGAATTTATTTCATCACGCTAAAATCGTAACGCAGGCCATGTCGTAATTGGAGTGTATTTTTAACTCATTCATCAGCTCAAGCCAGCCATTGTGGATTTTGATTTCCAGCTTTTGCGATTTCTGGTGAGTAAATATTGCTTTGTTTAAATGTTTGAATTTGCTTTGAGCAAACCATACAGCCCACACGTCAAATCGAAACGACCCAGAACAAGACTTAAGTCTGCTTCAGACTAGAAGTCCAGAAATAATCGCCAGGTTTACGATCCCTGCGTGACAATTGCTATAAAGCTCCATTCAGTAATATTTAAAACGTTATGAAACTGCTAGTTCCATTGAAACGCCAAATGACTACTTTTGCGTTATAACGATGGCCCTAAGTCGAATCTATCAGTAACAGATGATATCCTGAAATGCATAAAGTGGAGTGGTATCTGTACTTCGTTTCTGATTATCGTCGCTCGTGTGTTACACGCGTAGACCCAGATCGATTAGGCAAAACAAGACATCAGGTTTTAAATGAATCTAACCATGATACCAAAACTGACAATTTTAAAAGCTATGTAACATTTGGTGACCATTGTAATCAGCCTAGTGGGGTCGAAATGCAGGTAAATAATCAATTCAGTATCTTAGATTGCTGGAAACAGAGTTGATCAGAGTTATTTGCAGTGTGTTTTCTTTCACTCTTTTCTTGCCTCTGCCCTAAAAACGTACAATTGAACTTGAGTTCTTCATTATGTTAACGTTTTAATGATTTAATAATTTGGTACAATCTGTTTAAAAATTATGTAAGTCTCCTATTGTAAATTTATTATTCATTTTTATATTTACTATTCATTTTTCATTTTCATTTTTTTTTTCTTTGTATGACTGTTCCGCCCAGACTAGCAATGCTATTTGCGGAACAGTCTTTTTTGAGCTGAATTTATACCAGAAATAAAGTTATACCGTATTATATCACTCAAGACTCTTGTCCTGCTAGGCCCGGGTCAACTAAAAAGGGATGTGCCCTATTTCTGGTATCTTCCAAATTATTTTTATTTAGATCTTCATCTTTTTTTATATCTATTTAAATTCAGGGGCAGCAGTTAATGTTACATCTACTGGATTATTCCTGGCTACCCATATAGTTATTTAAGTAATAAGTAATTATTACTAGTAGTAATCAAAGATTATGAGAGTGCGTTTGACGCCGTATAAACTTTTATACAGATACCTTAAATGATTTCCCTAGCTGACTTTCAACCTCTAAAACGCAACCTTTTTTCAACAAACAACCGGGGTATTCCATGCCATTCTGATTGAAGAGGTCCCGGTACAAACTACGTTGCGTGACGGCCTCAGTTTCCGTTGACTCACCAGGATTCAGACCTGAATTTTGGCCCAATTTATACTAGAGACGGATCATCCGTCCAGACAGATCAT
>CM042748.1:25052749-25097729 GCA_022496165.2 Catalaphyllia jardinei
TTACTTTTGAAAATGTATGTAGAGTACATACGAAACGTCAAGTCATATCTTTTTACGTTCATGTGAGTAAAGTGATGACGTCATAGGTGGTTTCACTAAAACAGTACAACACTCAATCAAGAATATCTCTAGAAATATTAAAGCGGTGTTCTTCAAACTTGGCATCAGGACTGTACATCACAAAAGAAGCAAAATGACATCCTTCGTGGCGTTGCCATGACAACAGTTATACAGCTGGTCCTGTTTTAATTAAGACTAAAATTCCCAGATTTTATCCTAAACAAGGATCATCCACTGACAACAATCTAATGGGGATAGTTAAGGCAATATGGGAACCATTTGAATGCAGAGCTAGACGCTCTGTCACACTTTAAAAGATTGCAAATGGGGATATTTGGTTTTTCACAGAAAGGGACTGGAGACGAGATTATTGCCATGGCAACGACATAGTAGGTGTCATTCTGTTCCTTTTGTGATGTACGTCTCTGGTGCCAAGTTTGAAGAACATTGCTCCAATATTTCTGGAGATATTCTTGATTGAGTGTTGTACTGTTTTAGTGTAACCATCTATGACGTCTTCACTGTTCTTATTCGCATAATACAAAAACGTAAATATCTCTTGAAAGAAAAAAGATATTCCCAAAAGGAAAACGCCATTCTTTTTTACTTTGAAAAGCCTTTCAAGTAAGCAGAAATTATTTTTTACTTCATAGGCACTTTAAAAGCACGTTATGCAAAGGATGTATTCTGAAACGATGACTTCGCAGCGATATATAACTTCTCCTTTAACATCACCAAACATCGGCAAAAAGTAAAATCTATTCCTTAACATTCCAGCTTCATCGTGTTAAAATATCAGCGAAATCGAACAAAACCAGCACTAATTAGAATTTTTTTGTTACCCATCTGTCAAAAATTGCGAGCAACCGAAGATTGTTACAGTTGATACTTATTTCACAATAACATTTGTTGTTGTTGATATATCACGTACATGTAGTCATTGCAGATGATACTGGTTTTCATATCACTAGGCACATGTAGTCATAGACTGCTATTTTTTGTAACATGGTACATGTTTAAAACAGTTACATAAGCTTTTTCAAGGTTAACTGATAAATGTTGCACTAATCACTTACATTTTCTTTGAATAAAATATCATACATAAACTGTAACAAGCAAACAGTGAGTGAGGCTTTCACTTCATTTAGACGACACAACATTAATTTTGCTAAACAATAAACTCAAATGCTTGACGACAAAACATACAGAATGATGCTATATTGTCCTAATCTATTCTACAGCAAATGATTCATTTACCCAATCATTTTTTTTTCATTTATTTATTCGCCATAAGGGGTACAAGAGAGAGAAGAAAATGAAACAAAAAAAAAAGTCTTACTGTTTACAATCTCATGGCGAGGAAGCCCAAAAGAAGCCAGCAGGCTTATAGAGAATGGGCTCCCTCAGATAAATAAATAGAACAGAATTTTAATTTTATGAGGAAAAATGGCAGAGCTACTGTAAAAATCTTATGATAAATTAGATAGTCATATTGTAAGCCTGTTGATAGCTAAGATACATGTCAGGAAGAAGCTTGATGCTTATTGATGCACCACCAACATTGTTAAACACTATAATACACAATAAACACTTACGTCATTTCATGGCTAAGAGCATGAATGAGTTGGCTCATAAGAGCCCTTTGATTGACCTTGAAATGCCTCGCGAAGATAGCGAAACCCGACCTAATTACATGAAACTGACACCATTACCCGGGACCACCGTGCGCGCCTAGTTTCATCAAATCGAGAAAACTTCTACTACCAACACAATTCTTACTTTCTTCAAATTCCTTGTATTCCTTGTATGTATACACGCGGGGGACCCTAGGGTGCCTCCTCGGGTTTTGGCCTCTGGGCCAAAACCCTGCGGGGGCAATTAACGACACGGGCATTATACTTCTGTGTGTGTGTTTAATGTGTACTTGCGCCACTTAGTTAGGTTAAGGTGAAGGTTGCGCTTAAATGGCCAGTAGCTACCAGGTTAGTTTGAAAGCGCAGTGTTTGGTAAAAGAAAGAGAAAAAGAGAATAAATCGATGAAAAGAACTGACACTATATGTCTATTAAATTTAAGTTTACTGGTGGCGACAGATTATTGAAACCAAGGATTTCCTTTCAATGATCTGCCGGCTGCCACAAGCGCGAGAGGCAGCTGCTCAAAGCAATCACGCGATCACCGCCCCCCCCCCCCCCAATTATTAGTTTAGCTCGTGTGCCACGTGTTAATCAACAAGAACACCATGCGAGACATACGAGGATGAACTCTTTTGAATGAGCTTTTATAGGAGCTCTGTTAAGACAAAAAACAACAACAAATGACCCTAACATGACCTAAGTTTAAGGTGGCTATACTGCATTGCACTTTCAACTTGGAAAATGGATCGTCTGTAATCTGGGGCAATTGACTGCACTGTACTGAGTTTTTGATCTGTAGGGCATACATCATTTACGAGTCTGAGGGAGAAAACCAAGTTTTGTTTTATTACAATGGAAAAAGATTGTTACAATATTTTGGCTCGATTTCAGGCCCCACTTTCAAATCAAATGGACAGCTTATATATCAAGGCTAATTAGTTTGATTAAATATATAACACAAACAGCGGTGATATTAAAACATTTTAAAAACATGCAGTTATAAACTTGACGTTTCGTATGCTAGTCAACATATATTTTCAAAAGAATAACCGTTAAAAGTTATGAAAAGCTATTTATACTGAAGCAATGGGGATCTGGAACTCACACAGAAAACACCTGCAGTAAAAATTTAAGACGTTTAAAGCCGAAACTGTCTGTAAAGTAAAACACTGCTGGCATTGACATTCAATGCTGGCTGCAACTCCTGAATAAACAGGGGAACAAGGTCAGCCAGCATTAGAAGTCATGCCAATGTCAGCAGTGAATCTCCCATCCATGATTATAACTTGCACTTTTTAAAAAAAGTTTAAAAAGTTAAGTATCTTAGTAGAAACACGCAATGTACCAATGGCTTATTTTTGCTTTCCTGTTTCGTTGTAAACAGGCCTCTGGCCTCTTCAACGATACCGTAAAAATGACAGAAAACAGCACAACCTGCCTTCATCTAAAGAAGACTGAAGGCAGAAAAGAGACAGGAGAACGAAGACAGAGAAAACTGCGACAGCCAGACACTTGGTGGTCCTGGGTCGTGTGTGCGGCTGGAGTCACTTGTAACGTCATCGTAATTGGATGCACATATTGCTTTGGTATTATTTTTCCTTCTCTTCTTGACGAGTTTAAGGCAGGAAAATCCAAAACAGGTAAATAAAGGCTAATGTCTTTTTTTTCCATGAAGTTTAAGCCCCCGGGTTTAAACCTCGTGCATTTAAGAGAAAGGGAGCTGGGGATGGAAAGTGTACCAGGGGAACTAAAGTAAGGAGTGTGCAAAGACAAATCAGTTGAAGAAAGCTAGCTATAGAGGGTGACACGTCCGTAACTGGATCAAAAACCATTTCGGCTCATGCGTATGTCTTAATCCAGTCGATAGCAATGATTGCCAGAAATGTACTTCAAAGTAAGAGAAATATTCTTCAAAAATACCCAAGATCTGTTTCCATCTGGGCTCTCCGCTGATGCGACACACTACGCCAGAAGAATTTAAAAATGTAGCCTTTGTTTCTTTCTGCTTACACTAATGTAGTAGTGTGGACAGCGCCTGAGTCGGTAGAACAACGTATCCCGCGCTTGAAACTAGGGACAGAGATGTAATAAACGCTCATTTCTCTTTCAGCATGGGTTGGATCTCTGGCAGTGGCATCCGCTGGTCTTTTTGGTCCCGTAGCCGGACGACTCACCAACCGATTTGGCGCACGCGCAGTGGTTATTAGTGGAGCGGTGTTGAGCACCATCGGTCTCCTATTGACTTCTTTAGTTTCCAGTCTCTATCTTATGCTTTTGACGTACGGAGGAGTCTTTGGGTGTGGCTCTAGCCTCGTTTTCATTGCCGTTTACGAGATCGTTCCTCGGTATTTTGTGAAACGACGTTCGTTAGCCACAGGGTTAGTAACTATGAGTGTGGGAGCTGGATTACTTGTAATGAGCCCAGTGTGTCAGGCCCTCATTGATGCATTTGGCTGGAGAGGCGCCTTTAGAGGAATGACTTGTATCGTTTTCTTCATTTTCTTTATTGGCTGGGCACTGGATCCTAATGTGGCGAGCGACGAAGCTGAAACAAATGTGCAAGAAAGTGAAGAGACCAAAACAAGGCGGAAAAGTCAAATTCTGGATTTGACAATGTGGAAAAACATCACTTTTATCGTCCTTAATATCACATACGTTTTTGTATATATTGGTCACTCCGTACCTCCTGTCCTTTTCGTAAGTAATTGATTAATATGTTGGATTTTAGAAAGTAAATACTAGAAAGTAAGTACTAAGCAATATAAGTATTCTACACAAGTGCATCTACTCAATAATTGTGTGTTCCTTACTTTAGATTAAATATAAGGAGGTTTTGCCCTACCATTTGGAAAATACTAATAGATTGACCCCCGCTCAGTCGGTATCAAATTTAGTTGACAATTTTTTTCACATACAAAATAAAAACAAAATTAATAACACTTCAAAGTGGAAGCCACTAATCAGACTATCTGTATTTGCACTGAACTGGACCGCATTTAACAAGTAACCGAAATATATCTCATCCCATTTTCTAGGTCCGGTACTGTGAGGATCGTGGTATCACCGCTGACTTGGTAGCCTGGCTTTATTCGTCCATTGGATTGACAACTCTTGTGGCCAGGATATTGGGGTCAAAGCTTTGTGACGTTATGAGTCCTCCAGGAGTGTTCCTCATATTTGCAACGGTCGATACAGTGGCGACCATGATGTTGCCCTTGGCAACCGAGTGGATGTGGCTCCTTTGTTATTGCGTAGTTTATGGCCTTACAGATGGCCTGATGGCGATTTCAAATATTCTTTCAATCTTGCAAATCCTAACACAGAAACAGAAAGCCCAAGGATTTGGTTTTCAACAGTTGTGTATCAGCACGGCTTTACTGTGTGGTCCACCAATTGGAGGTAAGCCGCAAAGATGGAATACCTTAGTTCCAACAAGTAGCAAGATAAGATATGATCAAAAGTCTATGAAATGATCAATGCAGACTTGTGATGTAGGGTGCTGTCTGAGTAGTTTCACAAATCAGTGGATAACTTCTCGCCAGCTAGCTCATTTCCGTGTTTTTCCCCTTGCCCTCTCTCATTTACGTTTCGAATTCAGCAGCTTGATTACTTTCGAGAATCGTTTCTTTCAGCTCAGACATCTGCTTTTGGGTAGTGAAAAAAACACAAATCCCCCTGAAAATCAGGCAAAAATGAGCATCCAGGAAGGGGCAACGAGGTAGAAATGCTCCTAGTTGCTTCATGCAACAAAAACCGGAGATACTAAGCCACTTGGCTTGTTTGCAAGCTTCTCACAAGTCGTGATAGTTGTTGTAACCTAACCGTTCATGTCGTCTCTTTTCAGGTTTGGTTGCTGACAAGACCAAATCATATCATGCAACTTTCTTTTCTGCCGGTGGCATTGAGACTGTCGGACTGTTGATTTTACTCATTTTTATATGTCTTAAGAAGGGCGATTTAACAGAGAAAAAATTCCAAAACAAGTCAGAAAAATCTTCTTTTACAGAACTGCTTGTCATAGATAGGGAAACTGTTTTGTAGCTAATTGTAGTCATAGGTGTCCCAAACTCACGCTGGGAGCCGATTAAATATTAATGACTTATGTGCGAGTCTTAAGTGAGACGTGGCCACCGAAAAGCATTGTATGGAATTGAAAGTAACGAAGGATAAAAACGCGCAACGCAATAAATATTACCTTTTTTATAAAATAAGGAAAATATACACACCTTGCCTGATTTCTGTTATCCGTTATGAGCCATAATTGATTAACGACTGTATTTTAGCTCAGTTAGCTCAGTTAGTTGGTCTCTAGGAGACGCCCCATTATTTTAGGTTAGCACACATGTTGAAGGGACGTAAAGCTGGCAGTGACAATTTTCTGCGTGTGACCTGCGAACTTCTGTTGCTGTGCCAACTTGATGCATGAAATTCAGCCCGTTAGAATTCGTGGATAATGAAGAAGGGACAAAGCGACTTTAACTTAAATTACGCATCTATTGGACTAAGTTTGCAAAATTTCTTCGCTCTACAACAGTGGTGGCCGAGTGGTTTAGGGCGCTACTGTTGTAATCCGGAGGTCCCGGGTTGTCACCTTGTCACTAGCGGGATTTGTTTCTCAGTAGTCCCGAGTTCAAATCCTCGGTCACTCTTTTTAAATAGCCAAGTGGACTTCCTCCCGTTGGGATTTTTAACTATGTTACGTTTATTTGAAATATTTGTTTCCTTTGTTTCAGTGGCATGCCTGTAAACTAGCTAATGCTTAGTGCTAAGCTAAGTTCATGTCCACTATAAATCAGATTTACATTTTTTACATTTTACATTTTACATTTTACACAGTCTTATCCCTTTTATGTGCACAAGATTGAGTACTCCCCACGCATCTATCGTTACTCCGCGGCGCGTCCCGGCTTTACCTTCACGAAACATGACTCGCGTTGTGTGTCGACAGTAAAAACTACCAGAATTGTCAGCCCTGCAATGGGTAAAAATATAATTTAGGTTTTTCTTCTCAAGTTCTGTGTAGCTTATTTGATGCGAAGAAATAAGTTATGTTATTTGGCGTTTAGTCTAAATCTGTAAAGCATTTTCAAGAAAAAGTCAGATCAAAATTCGTTGCCATGTCAGCGTTTAAAGAGATTAAACTACCCTATGAAACTGTTTGAAAGTTTTTCCTGTTTAGATATTTGTCTAATCCTTTCGACACGAGAAATATATTCTTGTCCAATCCTTTCTGCTAAAGAATCCCTCTTATTTTACTAAGCGACGTGGAAATCAGCTGCCACATGCAAACAATATTTTCATTTTATTATTTTACTTTTGCATGGTTTTTATCTGTGCAATTTATACAATTTTTATATTCTTATACATTCTTAGATATTTTGTTTTAGTTATATATTGTTAGATAGTTTAGTTAACCAATATATGTTTACTTTGTTATTTTGTTTGCTTGGCGCACCTGTAAATTAGCTGACTCTGCTTATCGCTTCTATGGGACGCAATAGCTAAGTATGTTGTCCAAGTTAAATTAACTGTCTATGTCTAGAACTTTCGACACAATATTGTTTAATGTTGTTCAAAGTAAAGTCAACCCCAAACACAAGTTGTGTTTCGACTGTGTTGTTCATGCGATTACGTACTAAACAAAACAATAACAAAGCTCTTTAATTGAAGAGAAACTATCGGTGACGCTGATAATGCTTGTTTCTCGTTGGAGCTCTCTACTCTTATGCCATATATACGTACTTCATGCCTAGGACTTAATGACTTTCATCTCCTGTCTGGTCCTAACAGGGTCTTAAAAACGGAAGGTGTTGTTGTCCCACACAGGGTAGGGTTTTTTAAAGTATTTTTTTCCTAAACAGGGTCAAGATTTCCAACCTTCTGGTGCACTCGTATACCCAAACATGGGTCAAATACCTCCCCCCCCCCCCAATCCGCCAACTCCCGAGATAAAACCCCACAGATGTGGTATAAAATGAGGTTACTTCTTTCCTCGATGTGAAAGTAATGCTCCTCAACGACAGATTGGAAACTGGCCTTTATGTCAAACCCACAGATAAACATCAGTACCTCCTTAAATCATCCTGCCACCTATCTCACACTAAACAATCCATTCCTTTCAGCATGGCCTTACGACTGAGAATAATGGTGGGTGCAGTGATTCTAATGCCTAAGACATGTCAGTGGACAGAATGTTCACAACGAGACTCTCGTCTCTTGCCTCGACCAGTTAGTTCCACAGCTGTGATATTTCAATATGCATTTGAGTTCTCATGCATACGGGAGTCGAAACCGGCGGCTACCTGCAAACCCACTAGCTTTTCCAGGATTTTGTTTACACATGGGAGGAGAGTAATTGGTCTGTGATTTTCCTTAGAAAGCTTGTCCTCTTTTTTTGTACACTGGGGTCCAATCTCCTCTCTTCCAGACACTGTGTAACTTGCCATGCAGTTTTGAGATCTCATAGTTGCGGGTTTTTTTTTAACAAATCTGTAGAGAAATATTCCCTCCTTCCTTTTTTGTTGAGATTCAGGGCTAATTATCGCGAAAAACGCGTCGCTACCCTCGTTTTGCTTTGCGGATTCCAATAGCCCTTGCAGAAACCTACTTTTTCTGCGTAACAAACTAGATAAATTGCAAAGCCGTGAACGAAGATCCTGCTTGATTAAACGTTGGATCTCAATAGAGATCTAATCAGCCAAACTTGAAAAATAAAAACGACGAGAAGTCAAAGACTACTGCAAGGCTGACACAACGTGATATATTAAAAACAATATTTCGGCTGGCCAAACCAGCCTTCTTCAGGTTTAGATGTTACTGACTTACAAAAATGAGATCACAATATAATATAGTGGAGAATGTCGTAATACATATTCGAAATCAAGAGGAGTGACGGAAATGACGAACGAAACATAAAATAAAGTAAAGATAAAACAGGCTTTCTAAGGTTACAAATTTTAGGATTCTTCACGTCTATTCATACCGTCAGTTCCAGTGTTCTCGCTAAATCTATCAAATAGGACTCTGGCTTTTCTTATTGAATCACGTGACGAGTGGATAAGTTCGAGTGGAATTAGTTGCATGTCAGTATGGCAATGATTAGCGCAAAAAACCTTAATATTTAGTAGGCACCGTCGCTTTACGGGCTTTGCGGAATCCTTATAGCGATTCTGTAACTGAATTCGAAATTATTTTACTCTAGATTCATTTCTCGAGGAAAGATGCTGATAGCCCGTTTCCAAGCAACGGAAAAGCAACGCACATTCTTCGGTAATCTTCGATGTTAGTCGGAGCGTGTCGTAATCACGATACGTCATTTCGCATACAATTGTTCGTGTAACACGGTATAAAATTTTAATTTGCTGCTGTCTTTGACGTTGTCGCTTTTTTCCACCATCTTGGCTTTGAGATTTCATCCAAACCATCCCAAGTAATCTTTCAAGTACAAGGCCTCAGGCTGATTTGAAGTTATAAAGGAAAACCTCAAGAAAACCTCCGTTACTTTCTTTGCTGGAAGATAACTGTTGGAAGCAGGGATAACTCCGTCAAACGTCACCAATCTTGTTCCCCTTCCGCCATATTGAGTTTGCACGAAAAATTTTGACGTCGAAGGAATTTGCAAGTTTGGGGCATTTTTCACCGCTTCTTATCTTCATGACTACCAATCCAGAATGTCCGACAGGTTTGGGCTTAAAGTAAAGGAAAATGCGGGGAAGACGAAATATTCTTCACTCAACTTAAACCAGACGTACAAAGGAACTAAGGTTGAAACCAAGACATCTTCAGGTCTGTATCTTTACTATTATTGTAGGTTGAAGTCCCTGATTCCAAAGATTTAGTGTCCTTTGGAATTCAGAGTACATTCATGTGTTCAACGACATTTTGGAGCCATTTCTGCTTTTCTTTAGTTGTAATCTGTGAGTCTTTCAAACGCGGCTTCCGGTTCGTGGACGCTGCGACTTAAACTCGTGTTGTGTAGCAAGACTGGTACATGAAAACTACAATTTTGTTTTTTTCTAAGTCAGACGTCATTAAATTACAGGAACTGCTCGCCATGGGCTACAGAGCCTTGGAAAAGTCGGTGCAAGTCGTCGAATCCCTCCTCCGGCAAATCTTCCGTCTTTGAAGAGCGAAAACTCCGGCAACGATCCTACAGTTTCTTTAGTTCCTAGTGGTGGTGGAGGATGGGGCAGTGCGAAGGAGAAACCTTTGGAAACTCTTCCAGCAACAACTACTCAGACAGTAGCTGCAAGTTCTACGCCATCGCAAACAAATGCGCCTACTTCTCAGCAGCCGCTGTTGCAGCCGCAGCGGCCTATAGCGCCGCCATCTCATCCACAACATGTACAACAACCTCAACCACAATCGCAAAACTCGGGGCAGACAGAAACACAAACGGCCAAACAACAGCAAGAATCTCAAGCAAAAACGTGGGGCAGTGTATCATCAAACGAGGGTGGTGGTCAAGGTAAGAAAGAACAAAATTTAACTTTTAGTTTCCAGGCGAATAATTTGTTTTGTTTGACGAAGGAGTACATGCAGTTTGACAACTTATCGTTTCTAGCGTATAATAAATTCAATGACAACTCACAACAAGGAAATTTTATCTTCACCAGTATTAAAAGTATTGGCTTGTCGATGCCTAAGCCACCTGTATTTGCCTTTCAGGAGATTATTGCTCCTGTGCCCCTGAATGATGGGAACTACATGTATGTCGCTCTAATATTTATGAAGTATTTATGACTACTTAAAGCTTTTGTTTCATTTTCACTCTTGTTAACGAAATCGTAGGGTGGTTGGTTTGTGTGAGATTTTCTGTTTTCTACCAAATTCAAAAGCATTTTTCTTTTATGCTTTTGAAATATTTATGTAATTCAGTTTATTCGTAGTCATAGAAAGTGTGATTCTGTGCACAATGTGCCTCTACTGTAGTAGTGGTCTTTGCAGCACCTGTTTCAGAATAGTTATGTAATGCCATGTGTGGTATACTTTGGTGACTTGAAATCAAGTCGCCAGTGGTGTTTTCAAACTGTAAAATTGAAAAAGGAACAACTTTTGTTACTTTGCACATAAGGTGGCTCCCTATAGTTTCACAATCACATGCTTACTGAAGATGAAAGCTCAAGTGATCTGTGCATGCTTGAAGAAAACATCAGTGTTTTTTGATATTTTATGATGTCAACATGAGCACAAAAAGCAAAACTGACAGTGAGACCCAGTCCAAACGCCACTCCAGTCATGTGCCAAACCAAACTCAATAAAGTACGACTTCAGAGTGACTTTGGAGCGACAGCTGATTCAGACGTCGTACTTGCGTCGAACTTAATTTGGGAAGCTTGTGGTGATCAATTTTCGATGAGGAAATATGCGTTCTAAATGCAAGAACTCTGTGCAAATAGAAATGCTATAACTAATATCTGGCTGTAATATAGCAATATTTAGAGAAGCAAATTCAATTGAAAGGTTCAGTGTTTGTATTTAGCCAGGTTTTCTCTTGGTACATTTGACCAGTCAAAGGGAGATCTCATAAGCTGGGCTAGTATCACAAAGAAACAGCAAAAAATGAATTTAGGCTAAAGATACTTGCTCAATTAGTCCCGTTTCTCATAAATCAAAGGCATGAATGGAGCTCGGAAACGTGACAGAGTTTTTGTTTTGTGTATTTTTAGCCACAACTTCAAGCTTCATGCTTGACTGGTCACACCACTCAATTTTGAGCCAATGACGGATGCCGTTTTATGAAAAATACATTACAGTAATTTATGTGTTAGGTTCAGCACATGAGGAGAACGCCGTATGAATCAGCCGCCGCTCCAATGTCGCATAGTGTGACAAACCCCACCCAATTTAATGCTGTTTGCTGCTCCAAATCCAACCTGCCAAACCAGCTTGATTCAAACGCTGCTCTTCTGCCATACCTAACTCATCAGTTAGGTTTGGCGCATGAATGGAGCAGCATTTGGAACGGGCCTGGATTTTCTTACATCACCTTCAGCAAAATTCCATAAATTTGGCAGACAGGTATTGAATATTTTACTTAACCTATTGACGCCTGAATGAAATTGTCCGTGACCCACCCCTTATTTCCTGGCATTTTTTAGAATATTTCAGAGCGAGCAAAAGCACAAAAATATACCATATGTGCAGTAACCACAGACACAAGATTAGGTTTCAAGATGTTGTTTATTCAGAGTTGAGTGACTGAAGGGCCAAGATATTAAAAAATATTAACAAAAAAACCTCAACTTGATATGTAAAACTAATAAGAAAACAAGAAATTATAATATTTCTTTACCGTGCAACAAAATGTCCAGCAGAAGCTGAGAAAATTGAATATGCAAAAATGATTTTATTGTTGACTTCAGACGACAAAGTGAAACCAAATACAACAGAATTTCCTTTCTTGTACTATTAAGGCTGGCATTTGCGAAAACAACAGAAAATAAAAGCAAAGAACTCATCAAAAATCAATCTGAAAACAGGAAATTGAATAATTTCTGCGCCGCGCGAAGAAATTCCATTACGGCCGAAGAGAAATGAAATTTGTAAATCAAAAAGACGAAAAATTCAAGCCAGTTATTTCGAGATCAATCATATTTCAACTGTGTTAAATTAGTGCCCATTTTAATTCTTTCCTCATTTGTTTTGTAGTAGCTGAATAAGACTTCAAAACATATTTGAACAAAGCGATTGAAGTAAATAAACAAACCACCTCGTGGTTGCCTTAAATTAGATATGCAGAAATCTAGCGTGGAAGTTGCTGTTTGCATTTAAAACCTAAAATTTGCAGATACATGGGAGCAAATCAAAGAAGTGCAAAAGGAAGTTCAATAACAATAAATTTTCATTCAAGCTGAGGCGAAGAAACCTATTTTAAAGCACCAATGTTTCTAAAAGTTGAATTCAACTTCAAAGTAATAATGTACATTACCATTTTTGTTTCAAAAAGCTGCTTTAAATATGTGATCTGTCGTCAGAACTTACTTGAAAGCGCTGCGATCTTCCTGTATTCATGGCGATAGTAGGAAGAAAAGTTCTTCACCAGAAAGGTTTGAGGACTTTGTACTCCTTGATTTTCCGTTCTGAGGCCGCCTAAACATTGATTTGTATTTTTCCTTTCTATTTTGAAAACCAAAACAGTAATTTCTCCGTGTTAAGAATGAAAACAAGACTTTGGAAGTTTAAGATTTTGCCCGCAACTTGCCATGATTAACTGCACTTTCTAGGACACCTAAAGTCCTCAAAAACTATGCTCAGAAAGCTTATTCTAATTGGTTTATTTGTCCTCAAGAACAATAGAACAATAAGAGAACCAAAGAGTCTTCAGGGCAGGTAGGAAAGTCAATTGTCCCCACGTGCATTTTTTTGGGCGGTTACGGGTGGCACAGGGAAATGGAGAGGTTTTTCGCATGGGCGGTTACGGGCGGCTCAGGCCTCAATGGGTTAAATCAGAGTTTGTTTTAGATCTATATGACCAGTTTTTTTACAGGACTTGACACTAACTTTTTGGTGTTCAGGTCCATTGTCCAATTTATTCAGAATTTCACTGGACAAACTGCAAGTTGTACTGGCCAGGTGCAGAGTTTTCAAATTGAAAAAAAAGTAGCAGGAGGAAACTGTAAAGTAGCTGGAGTACTATTTTGTTGGGATAATGGTGGCCATGTAGGATGCTGAAGGGCAGCACCCCCTTCCCCACAGGGGAATGTTTGGATCAAAAGGAATAGATCACAGCATATATGAACTTAGTGTGTCCACATTTCGTCCCAGTGACACTCATTCATTGTGCTATTGCATAACGTAATAACGTAATAATGTAAAACAAACGTTTTCGTTTGTTTTACATTGTTCTACAAGCTCTTAGTAATGACGATTGCCAAGAAATAAAAGTTCAAAATTAAGATGTCGCAATTAATCATCCAGATTTACAAACCTCCACATATTGCATCAGTTTACAAACAAAAGCAAGAGCTGTGAAAGTCAAGCACAATCTCCTTCACATCATTTAACAGGTAAATCAGAGCAAAAGATAACCACTATTACACCTTTCTCACAGCAATCCAGTCGAAAAGATAGTGTGACATCCATGTGTTGTTCGTTGGGCAATGCATTGTGGCAAAAAGTGGCACAGTGCACTCTGGTTAATTGCAATGCATTCTGGTAAAAGGTGATGAATTCGAGAATTTGTACTCCCTTCTATATATTCTTAAATTCTGATTATGTTGCTGCTTTCTTGCTCTGCTTGCTCTGCAGCAACAAGGGTTAGTGTTGAAAAACTTTGCAAAATGAGTTGCTTTTTAGCTCATACATTATGCAATAGCACAATGAATGAGTGTCACTGGGACGAAATGTGGACAGGAAGTTGCTGACTGCAGACAGAAATAACAATTTTCTTCACTTATCCTCCCCCTGAGTAAATTGAAAATTAACACTGATAAACCTGAAATACACATGTGCAAGAACTCAAATGTTTCTACATACTAATAAATAAACAAATAACATCAAATCACAATTTCGGCACTTCTAAGGAGTGCAACATGGATTGAGAAGCTGAAATCTTCCAACCCAGGGGGACCCACAACAATGTTTTTATATCGAGGCAGCCATATTAATTGGATTGTCGCTTATTTGTTTTTCCTTATTGGTATGAGCTCTTCAACATAAAACGCATGCATCAATAATAGTGGGTAAGACAGGTACACTAAAAACATTTTCTGAGCTCCACCAGTTTCGATCCAGACTTGAGGCTTGTTCGTTTTCACTACAAACTCATCTCGGAACATATGTAAATTTACATTTGTTTGAAGGGTGAATGAAATGGTCTTTTTTGAGTATTTTTCCTTTGTAGTACACAAAAATCTCTGATTATAAAATCACCCTGAACCCACAAGTTGCAAAAGTCTCTTTAAAAAATGATTTTGAAGTGATCTATCACTTGGGCATTAATAGCTCACACATCAGCAGCTCTCTAATCTATTCCTTAACTATCCAGCTTCATCAAGTTAAAATTTGAGCAAAATCAAACAAAACCAGAATTAGACTTTTTGGTCATCTCACTCAATTGCTTGAGCTGAGAAAACATAAACATAGCATCTTTTAGTACTATCTGAAATAAACCAGTCCCGTTTCTAACAGTCTTTTCTTTCCCCTTTGGGTTCACATTAGCAGGATACAACATTGCAATGAAAATTGTCTGTTACAATAAATGAGCTCGCTCTAAGAGCCCTTTGATAAAGTTTTAACATCTGATGTACTGGGTATACGAGACTCTTCCATGTCTGTCGGAGCTAACAAAAGCATTGTGTAAAAGTATCAATTTTTATTGTTTATTCCTTACACCCTAATACCAGCGAAGTTTACAAAATGAATACATTTTCCTTGAATTCAGTTTTAGAAAGAAACCCTAAGTTTTGCCCCCCTGCCACCTCCCAAGATGCATTTTCCTGCAGTTCCTGCTCAAGATTGTTTTTGCTCCCGTAAAAGAGAGCTGCAGACAAATCAATGGAATTGTAGTCCTTCCCGTAAAACCGTGAAAACCAGAGAAAATTTCTGGAATGTTGTTTTGCGACCAATCAAATGCAAGATGGAACCGCAAAAGATAACGGACAAACCGCAACATTGAATAGTCACGACTTAGTGCGAAACAACAAGCTGGCTTTTTCTTCTACAAGAAATCTTAAATTTTACCATTTTCAAATACTGAAATTTTTCTTTCTCAATTTTGGCTTTGGTATCCCCAAAGAAGACCTTATTTTCACTTAAATTTTGCGAGTGCTAAATTTTGTCATTTATGGGATTTTTTGAAAAAAAATAGCAAAATTTAATACTCAGGTAATAAACGACACGCGAACAATAAACTCGCAAAATTGAACACTATAGAATATTACTAAGTAGTAATGAAATTCAGGCTGTTGTTTTGTTACTGTTATTCTAACATGTGAAACTAAGCTCCCTCCAGAGGATCCCTTCAGCAACTTTGAAATATAATGTGGGCCTCCATATGTGGGAGGTGCACTGGCCTCATGGTTAGTGCGCTCGTCTCCGGATTGAGCGGTCCGGGTTCGAGCCCTGGCCGGGGACATTGTGTTGTGTTCTTGGGCAACACACTAAACTCTCACGGTGCCTCTCTCCACCCAGGTTTGTAAGTATAGATGTACCTATTGGGTATTTAAAGAGCGGGATATCATACGTTATGCTTTGTTATGTTTTCTATTATTGTCCACAATGATGATCACGTGATGTTGTTACAGTTCTGAGTTAAAAGCTACATATTAAAGACTAGTAGTAATCAAAGATTATGAGAGTGCGTTCGACGCCATATAAACTTTTATACAGATACCTTAAATGATTTCTCTAGCTGACTTTCAACCTCTAAAACCCAACCTTTTTTCATCAACAACCGGGGTTTTACAGAAAGATATTTTAGTGACAAAGTCCGTGCCGTTCTGATTGAAGACATCCCGGTACAAACTATGTTGCGTGACGGCCCCAGTTCCGTAGACTCACAAGTTTAATTAATAGGACTCAGTTTAATAGGATTCAGACCTGAATAGGATTAAAATATTTACATCAGCCTTCAGATTTCGTGCTAAATATTCTCACATTGACTTGTAATGTTTAAGTGCAAAAGCTGATTTGTGAAAGTATATTTTTTACGAACACTATTCTAGGCAGGAAGCTCAAATATAAGTAAATATTTGCAATCGAGTGCTCGTTCATCCTAAACAAACTCAGTGCCAACCGTGCGACTGATTTCGAGTATTTCCCCTAGCCTGATTAACAAAGTACACAGTATTTATATTTCCATTCCCTGGTTCAGGTTCACTCTTATGGATCTTGCCCTCAGAGTACTCTTCCACCTATTCCAAATAATATTCCACCGGATACGACTGACCTTTTCTGTCCCAAATTGGAACTAAATCAACAAATGCAATCAAATACAGCCGTAGTCTCCTTCGCAGCCGTTTTTTGGGTTGTTACGCAACGCTCCCGGGAATTACAGCTGTTCCCACGGTTAACATCCCAAAGCCTAGGTGATCGTGTTCGTGTACATATAAAATGAAAAAGCTCTTCGTGAGCCCGAACAAACGTTTAAATAACATCATGCTATTGAATATAGTACTACTCAGCCTCAAAATTCCACGGCAAAAGTATCCAACGCTACCTCTGGCTGCGATCGAGAGCACATGGAAAGAAAGTCCATAGTCTACATGGCCTACTCACGTGCTCACATGTTCGTCAAATGTATAGTTACGGTACCAGTTTACTGGCCGTGACCATAGTTATAATAACAAGTAGGCCGACATGTGAAAGAAAACGTGAGACAGACAAAGCACATGGTCGATTGCAATGACGTCATTTGCATCTGAAGAATTTTTTTTGGGGGGGGGGGCAAATTTGTAACGATGAATACCCATCAAAAATTCCAAGAATGTCGATTTCGACTGCATTATGAAAGCGTTCTTTGACGAACGCAATTAGCAAAAAAATTGCTAAATGTTATACACTCCATTTCTAATTTCCCCTCCCAATCGCAAAATTTAATACTCGCAAAATGTGGCACTTCACTTTTCGCGAAATGAAATTGTCGCAAAATTTAGTGAGAATAAGGTAGATATGAATGAGATTTTACAGAAAAGCGATGTTAAATCAAGAAGACAGGATCAGTCATTCAGACATAGCTAGACAGTGCATCTGAGAGCAAGAAAATGAGTCAATCACAAGAAATTTTCCTGTGTTTGTTTCACGTCCAGTTCAAAAGGTCATGATAGTTGGCTGTGATTGGTGGTTTTCGATCCATATTTTTTTGTAGCTGAGAAACCTTTACCCATAATGCGAACATATACAATTGTAAATTTTGACAGCGTACACTCACTTTTAGGTCAATTTGGTAGTTTGGTTTTTGAACAGACTGAATCAATTGACTAGTGTTGGTTTGTGGTAAAAAATAGCTTTTTCAGAGAGATACGAAGGGAAAATTGAAGATTTCTCTTAGAAGAAAGTACCAGCTTGTTGTTTCATATCAAGTCTTGACTGATCCCTGCTGCAGTTTGCCCGTTATCTTTTGTAGATGGATCCTTTTGTTAAAAAATTCTTCAAGTGTCTCAAAACTCGAAACTCAAAACTTGATTCTCGATTCTTGAAAGCATAGAGTATCGAGGATTGAGTTTTCAGTTGAGACTGTCAACTTACATTTGAACAGTACTGTAGTTTCCTTTACTGCAGAAAGTAATTTTTAGCTCCGGTCAAAACTAGCTGTCTTACTTCACGATCATTTCATATCTGAACCACATTGGACTGTCTACATGTACATGCAAATAAAAAGTTTGGAATAAATTCCTGACAACCTTGAGAATTGGTGCGGTAATTTGAAGTCAATCTTGTTTTGAGTACATGTTTAGCCTGTTCTCCTTCCATCTGCGATTTTGTAAACACAAAGCTTGGTAGCCCTGCATTCAAGGTGTTGCAAAGGATCGGGACAGAATTTTGTTCCCGGTCTTCTCGTGAAAAATGGTGACCGGGTCAATGGAAATCTTAGCTGGGAAAATATTTTCTTAGTTACAACCCTGAGGTTGTTCTCCATAGGGGCCCTGTACAATATGTACAAGTGTTTTAAGTTTAAATCACCTGGGCATCACCATGTTTATTTTCTGGTGATTCATTTAATCTCTGTATGCTAAGAGAACCCAGTATACATAGAGTCCTTGGAAAATTTCTCATTGAAACAGAACATATTCATTTTGAATTTGATGTATAAATGATCAGAAGCACCTCTATTACTTAGATTCATGCAGTGCTGTATTTCAAAAGCATCCTCCCATGCAATTATGTCAGAATTTTCCATCAAGCTTTACAAAAAGAAACTTTGCAACTTGCAGCAAATTTGAAACATGTTAACTCTTTTCTATTGTCATATTAGATCTGGTCTGCCATTGTTACATGTATGATAACATTTTAAATTATTTTTGTAGGGAAGTCCTACTCTCACCAGGAGATGCCATATTTCAATCGGGAATTCCCAGTGTTGGGTGGTGGAAACTCTGGGGAAAGGTTGCCACCACACATGGACGGAAAGGATCCCCCTCTTACACAGCATGGTCAGAGACCTATGATGCGCAACATGCGTAAGTAGGCTTGGCTCTTATTGTTTTGTACCAAGAAAATACCCCCATTTGAGGGCCACAAGTTTATAAGCCTTTGGCTATTAAGTGCTGCCCTCTTTAAATAAAGGCTTTATTATTATTATTATTATTATTATTATTACTGTACTTTTAGAGGGGCATTGTCACGCTATTTGACAACTTCATAAAAAGCTAGAAGGTGTCTTTGCATCAATTGAATTCCTAAACTAATGGTCTACAGTACCGCTCAGAAATAAGCGAACTTCGCATACGCAGTCTATACGCGCATACGCGTATAGGTATTTCTTTGTTATTCAACTCTAAATGTTTTTTTTGTGAAGTATTGTTGGACAAAACAATAACTACTAGCTTTGTTAGGGAAACTCAAAAAGCGAGAGCCGTTCGATTACAGTCACATTTGCATATTGTAAAAAAATCTTCAATGAAACTATCGTATTTCCAATCTAGTTCGCTTTGAAGATTTACCAATTAGCCACCGGTCGAGTAATTATCGCTGCCTACTTGCAACGACTGCTTGGTTTTCTCCCTGTTTAGGAAAAGAATGTCATCTGCGGCTAAATTGCAGAATACTCATCTGCTAAGCATACATTTTCATTTTACCGCGGGAGACACTCCGATAAAGGGACACTCCGATAAAGTCCAGCAATGCCGTGTAAATAGTGTCACAGCGGAAAAGCCGCGTCACAATCTTTTTGTTTCTTTAAGAGCGAGCAATATATCCAAGCGAAATGTTGTCTGAACCATAAGCTTTCTCCCACCCCAGGGAGTTTTGGTTCAAAAAGAAATGGTTCATTCGTGGAACACATTCGCGACACATTTTGCCGGCTACTATTCGGTTAAATATAGCGCGAGTTTGTAAACAACTTGTTACTTTCTTTCAGTTTAAAAAGCGTTGCTTTCACATCTAAGTTCGTAGCTTTAACAAGAGTATCACTAAGTATTGTGAAGCAAATTGACTAAAGTTTTCATTCATTATAAGCATCACGGCAAGTAGTGAAAATGATGTTATTTTTGGTTCTATTAGTCATAAATCTGCGATTTAAACGGTGAAATGATCTCTATCTGCAGAAACGATGTTTCATTGAAGTTTTTATGATGCGCTGCGAACAGGTATTAAGGTTTTTGCAATAGAAACTTTCAAAGACTTTTATCTTTTGTACGCGCCGGTCGCTTGCTTATTTGTCGACTGAAGCGTCTCGCGGCAAGAAGTGTAGTGAAAATTTTGATGGCGTCTCTGGTTCTGTTTAGCATAAATCGGTGGTTTCAACAATGAAACGATCTCCATCTGCAAAACAATGTTTTATCGAAGTATTTATGATGCACCGTGAAACTTTACTGCCCTGAATCTTGTCGACAGGCGACAGCTAATTGTTTTTGTCTCTGCCGTTTTTCGAAGCGTCACGACAAGATGTGAAATGGTTCTGTTTGGAGCAAGATGAAGTCAATGATTAAAACGAACGGTGAAAATTTTCTGATGGAAACCCGACTACAAGTTTTTCCGGATATGTTGTGCAACGAGAGTTTCTTACAATTTAAAATTATTGTAACGCTACAGAGCGCATTCTATATAAAATTTGTGAAACTGTGGCTAGTGCTACCGTATTTGGCACGTAAATACTAATGAGCATACGCGTATACTTTGTATACGCGTATACTCGTATGGCCATACGCGTATACGCGCATGAGCATACGCGTATACGCGCATGAGCATACGCGCATGAGTATACGCGCATGAGTATACGCGCATGGGCATACGCGTATACGCGTATGAGCATTCGCATATTTCGCGTATGTTTTGGTTCGCTTATTTCTGAGCGGTACTGTAGTTTTCTTATTAGACTATTTAAAGGTACTGTAACTGTTTCCTGTCGCCTGTCGCTACGGATGGCATGGAGATGGATTGAAACTTAAAAATTGGCCAATTTTTTCGAGTTTTGATGCTATCTGTTCCAAAAATCCTCAAGAAATTTATTATGGTTAGCCCTCTCTGATAAAATTCATTTGATATCTTCGTCGTAGCTTTACAGAAGCATATTGTTTATCATTAAAGCCTCAAAGTAATGATTTTAGCACTTAATTGACCTAAAACAGCAAAATCCTTGTGACAAAGCTCCTTTACCCATTGACTCCTGCATCAAACTGTCCGCGACCCACCCCAGATTTCCAGGCACTTTTTCGAAATATTTCACAGCAACCATGTGCGCAGTAACCAAAAGAAGTTCAATAAATGAAGGGCCAAAATATTAAAAAACATCAACAAAAAGAACTCAAATTGATGCCTATAACCTGTGAGAAAACGAGAAATTATATCTTTTTTATTTGCTGCGTGAGAAACATGGAGAAAATTGAATACGCAAAAACGAGTAAATTTCTTACTTCAGAGCACATAACGAAACCTAATACAAAAGAATTTCCATGATTTTATTATAACGAATAACATTTAAGAAAACACCAGAAAATAAAGGCGAAAAACACACGTAAAACCAATTCAAAAAGAAATCGGATTGCCGCCCGACGAAAATAATAATACAGCGCAGCGAGAGAAAGATGAAAGTTGTACATCAAAAAGGCGACAAAAACAAGGCCATTATGCTGAGATAAATCGTTTTTCAACTGTGTAAATTAAGTGCCAACTTAGTTCTATCCTTAGGAGTTCTGTAGAAGCTGAACAAGTCTCAAAAAAATATATTTGAGGGAAGCGAATACACTAAACAAACAAACCACAGGGTCGCCGTAAATTAAATATGCAGAAATCCAGCGTGTGAAAATACTGTTCAATTTTAAAACCTAAAATTCCTAAATAAAGGTAACCAGATGAAAGATACGTGACAGGAAGTTCAATAACAACAAATTCATTCACGATAAGGCTAAAAAACGTAACGAAAACTGTAAAAGTGCAAAAATGTTCAAAATTACACATACGTGCTTTGCTTCACAACCGCGTGTTTGAAGTAATATTATTCACTCAAAAGCGAAAGCGTGAGTTCTTCCCTACAAGTTTTGCAGTTATTTTATCAGCCGTGGCTTTGCGTATCGTGCTAAAAGCTGAATTCAACTTCAAACTAATACTGTACATTACCATTTTTTGTTTTCTAAAGTCCAGGCAGCAGCTTTAAAACCGCTATCTGTATTCAAACTCACTTGAAAGCGCACCGATCATCTTGTTTTCGCCGTGGTTGACGGAAGGAAAAATTATTCACCAGAAAGGTTTGAGGGCTCCATTGACCTTGATCTTCCATTCTGAGGCCACCTAAACATCTATTTATGTTTTTCCTTTCCATTTTAAATGTCAATCTGTCCGTTTTAGGAATGAAAACAAGACCCTGGAAGTTTGTCAATTTGGGCCGCAACCCGCCATGATTACCTGTACTTTTCAAGCAGTTGATTTTAAGACCAAAAAACCGTCTAGGACCCCTAAAGTCCTCTAAAAATATGCTCAGAAAGTCTATTCTCATTGGTTTATTTGTCCTTAGCAACAATAGAACAATAGGAGAGCCAAAATGTCTTCAGAGTAGGAAAGGCAATTGTCCCCACATGCTTTTTTACGGCCAGTTACGGCCGGCACAGGAAGTTGAGGGTGGGTTTCCACATGGCCGGTTACAGCCGGCACAGGAGTCAATGGGTTAAGGAATAACTGTCTGTGTGAATTAAGGACGGTGCCTACTGAATCTAAAGGTTTTTGTGCCAGGCTAGGACCACACAGAAAAAGTAGATCTTCACAAGGACTATTGGAATCCCTAAAGAAAAATGGAGATAGCCACACATTTTGAGATAATTAGCCTTGAATTTCAACAAATGCTGACATCGCATGTTTCTGGAAAAAAAGAAAAGGCTATTTCTTCAAAGAGTTCCTTAAAATTTGCCTTTACATACACAAAAGCAAACACATTTACGTCAATGTCAACTAAGTGCATTCGCTTAAACCATGGCTTGCGTTAAGGGCAGAATGTGTGCGCACAAGTAGGCACCATCCTCAACTCAATACAGGTTTTATATTAAGTGTTTTTGCTTTCTGATGGCAGTACATGGTATTCTTTGGTATAAGGGTTGTTTTTAGTATTAGAGATTTAATTTGGGAGCATTTGGCGCTTGGCTGAGTGACTCAGAATGCTCTCCTGGATTAGTTTGCACTGATCTGCTAGTCAAACCATACCTCTCTGTTTCTCAACCACATATGGCCAACTTGGCCATTCAGTGTTAAATTCCTCTGGTGCTTCTCTTCTTTTGTTTGGCTTTTTTGAATGCAAATTGTTGAGGCTTAAAATTGAGTCCTAACAAACTCATAACTGTAAGATTTTGTTCAAAGCTGTCTTGGTAAAGAGTTTTTCACAAATGCATGAATGCTCCAAGGGATTATAGTATTCTCTTTTCATTTCTATAAGCCATTCTCTTTTGAGTTTTGGATCCTGGGTGAACGTAAAAGTGCTAACTTTGAATTTTGAGTGGTTTTCCTCTGAAATTCCCTGTGAACTTGAAACCATTTACCAGTATCAAATTTTCATTGCGTTTGTTTCAAACTTCGGAATATGTTTATTTTATGCTTAATTAATAAACACATTGGGCTCAAAAAATGTCTAAATTTTGGTTCATTTGACTTTTAAAAGAGTACCAACCCTGGATAAATTCCTGACTGACTTGATTATTAATGCCACTATAACAGTTAAAGCAATTGAAATAAAATTGTTGACTTTCTTAACATGTCCTCTTTTGCGGTGCTGTGTCTGGCACCTTGTAAACAAGAAAGTTGGTAGCCCTGCATTCAAGGTGTGGGAGAAAGATTGGGCACAAAAAGGTTATTCCAGAATTAATGACCAACTCAATGAAAATCTTAGTTAGGAGACTGTTTTCTTAGCTACAACCCTGTGAACTATAGGTAATTTGTATTTGAAATTCCCAGAGTTCCTCGTAAAGGATGTTGATGTACTTCATCTACTTTCCCTTACTCCATGCTACTTAAGTTTACTTAAACTACAGCTAGTACCTGTTGGTATTAAATGCCCTCCTTTTTTTAACTATAGACGAGCCTGCCTGGATGGAACGCAGTGGCCCAGGTAATGATCTTGTACCTCTTTTATTGTCAGAATGTCTGATGTCATCAGCACTTTTGAAATAATTTTCATTTTGACCTCTCGTCAGATAGCCTTGAATTCTAGTCATTTCTTTTGTTACAAAAAAGCTCAGTAAGTAGAAGCAATGCAGTGACTATAATCGTAGTGATTTCCTATACAACAAGGACAAATGCACTAGTACAATCTTGGTGTATTGTTCCTAAATTTAGTTTGGTTTTTTACCAAAAATTAATAGTAAATGTGACAAAGGTGAAAACATTGTTATTTTGTATGTTAGGACCCCCACCTTCAGATTATGGGCCTGGAAGAGAAAGAACAGATGTTTACAATGGGGGACCAGGACCTGGATATGGGGGAGGACATCAATATAGGAGGCCTCCAGATTATCAGGTTTGATTTTTTTTATTTTTCAAGCCTACAGCTGTACCATATTTTCCCGTTTCAGGCCAGTATGTAACTTGACCCTACATTTTTCACCATAAAATGAATTGAGATTTTAACAAATTTAAGGTTTGTTTATTGAACAAAAAAGTCCTTTTCCATTCTTATGAATTAATGTAGATTTCTATTGTAGACCACCTCAAGGACAATGTATCAAAATGAAGAAAATTATGCACAATGAGCGTGTCACCAAGAAAGTTTCAGTACATCAATAAATTTCAAAACTTATCCTCATTTCAATAAAGTACCTTTGTTAAAACAGTGCCCTAACTATTTTGGAATATTCTGAAGCCATTTGTGACAAGAGAACACCAAGTAGTCATCAAGTAAGCCTGAGGAACCACTGAGTTAACAAGCCGCCATCTCGGTTCACTTTGTAGCCAGACAACATGGTTGCTAGGTTACCAAGCTTGTTACCTTAAACATCCAGTTGACTGAGTGGAGAATGAAAGTGTCAACTGACTGTGATACAGGAAAATTCCTTTGTATTTATCCTCATTTTTTCGGAAGAAAACAACTACGATGTAATGTCATCAAATTTCAAGCAAAAAGTCCTGGAAACTTTTAAAGTGCCAGTTTGACAAAAATCGGCATCTTTTTTTTTCCAGCTTTTTTTTACTCAGAATAGCTAATGTTAGTGTAAAACATTCTTTGATTTGAATAAAATTGAATATAACGACTCTTAAGATAATAAAAAATTGCTCTAAACTTTCGATTTTTTTATCCGCCATTGCACGAGACCGGTTTCAGTTCAGCCCGCAATTTAACAGCAGAAGATCAGGTTATGACGTCATACTCGTAACGTTTAGCAAAGTAAACACTCAAAAGCTTCAAATTTTTGATCTTCTACAAGTAAGCAGAGAACCCAACTCAAAGAGTATTTTTCGTATTAACGGCCAAATGGGAATTCTCAATGCTCTTGACTGTCTACAAAAGGATTTCTGGTTCTGATGCGCCAACGACTGAATAATGAAACCTGTTGCAGCACTGATCATACACGAGGTTGCCGATCGATCGATCGTTCGTGTATGAAGAAGAGGAGCTGGAATGTTTTCAAATAAAGTTGATTTGATGGAAATGTTGATATCTTGGGTGGTATGTACAACCTTGTTTTCGCTTCTTCTGTACTCAATCGTTGGCACAACGAAATTGTGTTGATATCATGTCCGCGAGGCCGGACATTATCACCCTGTGTACAGTGGCATTCAGCGTTGTGATACTTACTCTGTAAATCTGCGATCAGGCTTTTTTTCCCCGTTTTATACTAGCACAGATGCTTTTTGCACTCTTTGCCGTCTGTTTGTTCGGTTTGGGTTGTATTCGGGCTTTCGTTTGCTTTGCAATTGATATCGTTGGGTGGTTAACACTCACTTTTTTTTGTTTGGGCGGGGACGCCTGCCTGTTGGTGGTCCCCAAACAAAAATTCCCTGTCTGTTGAAATTTGTGAGGGCTTCCGCGATGACAGTAAGAATCTGAATAAAGTGTGTCGTAGTTTGATTCTAAGCCCCTTGCGAGCAACTAAAATAAGCTTGCTGGTAATTGCCGTTTTAAATTTTATTTAATAACTGGTCTGCAATTACTGGAGTTATAAATTTGGCCTTTTATGTTGAGTAGATACTAAACAGGATAGAAAGTCATAGAGAACTGGGTGCCCAGCAGCCTCCTGTATATCGACGGTTGCGGGGGGGCCCCCCCCCCCCCCGGGGGGGGGGGGCGGGGGGGGGGGGGGTAAAATTTAAAATTGTTTTTCCCAACAGAGATGAGACTATAATTTCAGATCAACACTGTTTCCACACTGATACTGTCACAAATCACCACTACATATTCTTAGAAGACATCATGTTAAAACACACTTACTTCTGTTTGCTTCTCGCTTGTTAATGAATCCGACCACATGTTAAAAGATGCTAAATGACTGCCACAAACTTACCACAATAACTAGTTGCTATTGTGCTACTCAACAGTCTTCTCAGGCCAATTTGATCTAGACAAGAACCAAACTCTCGCCAGGGCCAGGTTGAACAAAATATGGGTAACTTAGCTTGTGAGCAGGCTCTCCTGTTTTAGCAGGGGCGTGAGTGGCAAGGCTTGATTTAAGTGGGGATTCAGGCCATCTTGCATCACTCCTCAGTAGCAGAAGCATTCATCAATTTTGTTTTTTAGTTACTGTTTATCAGTACATGCAATGTGCAGACATTTTTTCCATCAATTCACCCTGGGTAATTGAAGAAGAATGATATTAAATATATTTTATGCTGTAAACAAAGCCATGATGGATGCAACATAGTTCATAAAGCATGACTATTATTTATCTAATAATAATTTGTTAATAACTTTGTAGGGTTGTTCATAATATTCTTGCCCAGGGTGGTCTTGTTTTGAGTTGTCATTCTGCATAATGTTACTGTTGTAACAGAATATGTTCTTGGGTGTCTTGAGTGTTGTTACAATGACCACTAGATGCAGAAAAGATTCTTAATCCAGATGGTGTGATGAATAAAAGGTCACAAACATTCCATTACTATTATTATAATTATTATTCTATTCCTATCAGGCATGATAGGGACTAAGAACTTGAACTTGAACATTGATATTCTTGTTATCAGTTGAATATTATTTTGACCTGATGATGGTGTCATGAGGACACCGAAATGTTGTCTTAACCCCTTCAGTGCCAAGGGGTTTCCCTTTGACGAGTAAGTTTTCATTCTACTCTCAATAACTTAAACAAATTACACCATCGAAAATGCTCTGTAAAAGATCAGAAAACTGACTCGTCTTCTTCAATGATTTTGTTTGTGATAGTACTCAACTCGTAAATAGAAATCGAACGACTGTAAATCTTCCTTTCTCTCTTTTAATTATGTGTGATTTCCCCAATACATTATCTGTTTTTCTTAAATATTTCGACTATAGCCAGTATTCAATGTTCATTTTTCCGTTCTGTCTTTAAATGGCTTGTTGTTTACGATCCCCTTCACTTGATTTCGACTTGGTTCGCTTGGACTTCCTGGTGGATTTCCTGAAATTGGTTTTTCTTCTCCAATACCTTTCCATATTTTCGGAATCGACCCTGGAGGAGTTTCCGTCTAAATCCAGGCAGCTATATTGGACGCCCAAAGCAAGGCACTTCAAAGTATTAGAGCACATCGCAAAATCACAAACAAGATTAAGTTTTCATAGATATTGCACACTTTCTTTTAGTTCGGAACTATTGAAATCCTTGAGATCAGCAATATTACTGCAACTATGCACAACACATCTTTTCTCCGGTATATTTTAACTCAACATTAACCCATTACTGGTAAAAAAGGCAAGAAACATTCAATTTAGTAGGCATTTCACCGCTAGTCGAAGGTTTTCGTTACGAGTATGACGTCACTAGGCCCATACCTCCTACGGTGCGGTAGGAACATGGCTGATTAATGGTGGACGCAAAATTGCAAGAAATACAGGAGAAATACCATGAGAAAAAACGGCAACATAAACTTTCGAAAATTGCACAAACATAAAATTCGGAAACATTTGATCAAACTGGCACTCGGTATGCTTTGTTAGGTCTAAGAACTGCAACGTTAAATGTAGCATTGAAAGCAAGGAAAGCTAAGTTCGAAACATTAATGATATCAAGATTTGGTGTTGATACTCATTAAATGTCAGCTTAATACTTACAAAGTTTGTTGTGGAGTATTTAATCCTGAAAACTGTTTTATGGTAACAAATTCCAACTTTTTGGATGAATGAGCTGACTCTGAACTTTTGGACAGTGTATAAGGCAAGGTCAATATTTGGACTGATTGTGTGGGCATGAAAAGTTGACTTATACAGTGGAAAAATGGTATTTGCAAGTTTTCATGTCCTTCAGATGTGCTACTATGACATCAAGTTGCTGTTTAGTGTTACCCTTGCCCCCTCCCAGATCAACAAGCATGTAATATTTGAAGGTCACCTACAGTCTGTAGACAATAGTTAGAGCATTGACATTCAGTCCAGGTCTACTCTCCTGCTTATGTAGTTTGCCCTTTAGACTTGTCAGTGACAAAACAACCCAATCTTTGACATTTTTTAATCTACTTTCAACCGGAAATTTTGTGGCATTCTGTTCAGTGAAGCATAGACATTCATGTAGCTCAAAAATGGGGTTTTCAATGATTATAAGCCCATCAATAGCAAGCGTAGTTTTGTAAAAAAGTAGATGCAAATTATGTACAACATTCTTGAACTTGGAGGTAGTTTATTAGTGATGCGTTTTTTGTTAATCTGTCATACGTTTGATGTTAAAATTACCACATTTATTGTGAACTTCTAGTAATAGATAATTATATTAATTCAGTTTTGTAATGTAGTTTAGGCTGATAATTTGGTTGGCATAAAGTTTTTATTTACCTTGGTGATATCTCTACATTTTAAGACATATAAGATGTAAATGTCAGAACCAAGATGTTGTAGTAGTGTCTAAAGCTTAGTGTTACGGTTTTTTGTCTTGATAGCATGGTACACATGGAAAGAACCTTGCTCACAGCTATCCCTCTCATCACCATGGAAATGGACCACAAGGATATGGACCAGGTCGGCATTCTCATGGACATCCTCCAGATCACTACTCAAGGTTTGTGGTAAATAATTTCACTGATGTATTGGAGAATACAAAATGATGCTTTTAGTGGTCAGATTGCTAACCATATTCATATGGGTTAGTGGCTCCAAATCTTGTAAATGTATTGTTATCCTTGTTTATGTACATGGCTTTTGCTTACCAGTAAGCTTGCCTCATGTGTAACTGGTTTACAGGTTAAGTTGGTGATAAGAGAAGACAGTATTTCTTCTGGTTCTTGAATTTATTTTTGTTTATTAATGGGGAGAAGGCTGAAGGTGAAAAGGCTGTTACAGGTTCCCAGCATTTCTATAAGGTTGTGTTGAAGCAAGAATAAAAGATTTCAGAAAACATCCATACCTATAACACAGATGGTTTTTGAATTCCAAGGGTAAGGGAGTTCTTTGAACTTGAATTCAAAGGCACGGGATACTTGCAGTTAGAATTCCGAAGGCATTGAGGGGGTGGGTACAGAAAAGGACAGACAAGAGTGGGAACTCCTGAATGAACTGACAACAATGCTGAGAACCATTGAAAGCAGAAAACAAGACATGTATTGATCAGGCATGTTTTTGCATTCAGTGACCAAAGAAAAGCCATAGAGCGTAAGTGATACATCAAGCTCTTTGTCTCTCCACTGCACAATATGTGTCAGCAATACATATTTATTAAGAAATCACTCTAATTGCATATGATCAAGTGAATGCCATTGGAAGTGTTGAGGGTAAAGTAGACAGGATTTGCTCATGCGTGTTTAAATTTTCACAGTAATCAAAACACAAAACAATTGAAGTTGATATTGCTTCACTAGTGTAGCTGAAAGCTAGTTGAAAAATTGCAATATTGAAGAAGTGGGAGTTTTAGGTGCCATACGTTAAGTCACAAATGTGTGCAATTGTATCTGTCACAATTTCAAACCCTGGAAGTTGTCAGGAATCAAACAAGGAATTTTACAGGGCAGAAGTAAAAAAAGCAAAAATCCAAATGAGAGGGGGTGGGGGGTTAACGATTCCTGGAATTTGGAAGGCATGGAGAATAGAGCATTCTGGGATTTCCAAAGGTAAGGGGAGCTTAAAATATGGAAGTCATCCATGGTTAGGTATGGATATTTTCTGGAATCAACCAATCCTGTTAGAATTGTCAAGACTTCGCTGCCTCTATGTATGATCTTTGTCGAAGTTCCTAAAACAAGGTATGAGGTACCATCAGATTACAACTCTAGTATATTAATTATTGCAGAGGTCCAGGACACAGACCAGGTGCTCCAGGCTCCATGCATGTCAGCAAGACTGCAGATATAGGTCGTGGTGAAGGGTATGGCAGGCCAGCAATTCTCAAACCGGAAGACATACAGGCAATGGCAGATAATGATGAAGAGGAGGAGGGTGGATGGGCTGGTGCTCAGGACGAAGTTGATTACGCTGCAAAGCTGGACTTTGAAGACTTTGATGATGATGATAAGCCTTCTATGGAAGCATCTACTAAACCTGAGAGAGAAACTACAAGTGGTGAATCAGAAACAAGATGGCAAAGTAATGAAAGCAGAACTGTAAGTGCCATCATTTTCCCTTTTGCAAAAAACAAACAGTTTGGTGTCACTCATACAATGAAATCTCACATAAATGGTGTCTGGCACCATGTTGTAAAGATGGCAATGAATTCAATGAAATAAACCATTACATTTGTGTTTGAAGGTAGTATAGGTACATTAACAGGTTTCTTACTATGGCAACAAGACAATCTTGTTATGAAGATATGATTGATCATCACAGTTATGCACACAACTAAACAGTTGTGAAATTAAGGCCTGAAAAATTCAGGCTTGAAGAGATTTCGAACTCTTAACCTCTGCGATTCGTGTGCAGTGCTCTACCAACCAAGCTATCAAGCCAACTGGGAACTGGCCTCATTGTAAGTCATGTTTAGCACCCCTGATTGTAAGTGATGAGTCATCAACCTGAAAGATCACCATATTCTTGAACCTAGCGCATTCAGGGGCAAAAATAAAGCCTGAGAAGATGCTTAAGGTGCCTTCCCTTGCAGTTCAAATAATTGATAGTGCCTTTTAATCACTTTACTGTTGTTTGTACCAGGGTAAAGAAATGGGACCACTTCCAGCAAGATCAGCCTGGACTGAATCTTCAGGGCAGCACCATCCTTATTCTGAAAACAGGCAAGTTCCTCAAGGTCCTGGAGGAAGGCCTTTTGAAAGCAGAAGTTCTCCTCCTGCTCCAGGGTGGCCAATGCCCTACCCTCAACATCTGTCTGTTCAGCAGAGGGGAGGACAACCAGCTCACCCTCCTACCCAAGTTAGTTCTGATCAAGGACAATCTGTACCCAAGTCAGAAGAACCAGTTGTGAATGAATGGCAGAAACGCAGAGTAAAGCAGCAAGAGGAAATGCGTGCTGCAGTAGAGAGGGCTAGGAAAAGGCGAGAGGAAGAGGAATTAAGGAGACAGGCAGAGCAGAAAGCAGCAGCGACAGCAAAACTTAAGGAACTAGAATTAAAAAGGGTGAGAAGAGAGAGTGCAAAAGAAGGAGATGATGCTTGGGCAGAAGAATTGGATTCCATTGAAAAAGATACTCGTAGTAAAGACACATCAAATGAGCAAGGGATGTCGGAAAGTCCTGGTAGAGATTCCGAACTGCAGAACTTGGCAGTGAACCAACAGGATGGGGCCTTAATTCGAAATGAGCTCCCAGAACATGTCAGTAGGCAGAGAAACGACAGTGAATCTAGTGATGCTTCTAGATCCAGTGCATCAAGGGGTTCACGACCTCATCACCACCCACCAAGAGACATTCCACCTCGTTTTCAGCAGCAGCAACTTAGGCAGCAACAGCAGCAACACTTCCAGCAGCAACAGCATTATCAGCAACAACCACCATATCCTCAACAGTATCCATTTCACCAACAGTATCACCACCAGCAGCAGCAGCAGCAGCAGCAGCAGCAGCAGCAGCAGCAGCAGCAGCAGCAGCAGCAGCTGGTTAGATCTCCACAACTTAGAGAGTTCTCAGAGGCACCACTATCAGTTACCAGTCATTATCCAACGCCTGATTCAGGTGGGTGAATAGTCGTCTTAATGATTGACTGTACTGATACAGTGCACTTGAGACAGTGCTTAACCACGTTTCCAAACACCGAGAAGAGAGTTGATAATATGACATGGTCAAACACTGTTTTTAATTTAATTTGGTTTTATCAACTTAGTTGATAATGTGAATTAGCCACCGTAAAGAGATACAGAAGCTGACGTTTCGAGCGCTAGCCCTTCGTCGGAGCGAATCGAGGAATTGTGGGTTGTGTGGTTTATATACAGAAGCATGGAGCTACGCTATTGGTTGGTGCCTAACGTGAAAAACAGAATAAATTAGTTAAATGAAAAACGTTCGTTGATACCGTGAGGATTAAGAGTGCCTGTTTGAAAAATAAATTTTTGTTCTAGAGTTTTGCGGCTTTCTGTGCTTCCTTGATGTAGGGAGAGGCTGCAGACTGTCATATGTTGCGTAGAATGATTCGGCAGATTAAAGTGTCTAGCGACCGGTTTAGATGCGTTTTTGTCGTCTTTCTCTACGTCACGAAGATGTTCTCGAAATCGGTCGCCTAGTCGTCTACCTGTTTCGCCGATATATAACTTTTTGGAAAGGGTGCAAGTTATACAGTAGATGACATTGGCTGAGGTACAGGTAAAATGATCAGTGATCTTAATGGATCGCTTGGGTCCCGACAGTTTTTCAACGTTGCAAATGAAAGGACATGTTTTGCATCGTGCGCGTGCACATTTAAAAGTACCGGGTTGTTCACTCGCACGATGCAAAACATGTCCTTTCATTTGCAACGTTGAAAAACTGTCGGGACCCAAGCGATCCATTAAGATCACTGATCATTTTACCTGTACCTCAGCCAATGTCATCTACTGTATAACTTGCACCCTTTGCAAAAAGTTATATATCGGCGAAACAGGTAGACGACTAGGCGACCGATTTCGAGAACATCTTCGTGACGTAGAGAAAGACGACAAAAACGCATCTAAACCGGTCGCTAGACACTTTAATCTGCCGAATCATTCTACGCAACATATGGCAGTCTGCGGCCTCTCCCTACATCAAGGAAGCACAGAAAGCCGCAAAACTCTAGAAAAAAAATTTATTTTTCAAATCGGCACTCTTAATCCTCACGGTATCAACGAACGTTTTTCATTTAACTAATTTATTCTGTTTTTCACGTTGCCAGGCACCAACCAATAGCGTAGCTCCATACTTCTGTGTATAAACCACACACAACCCACAATTCCTCGATTCGCTCCGACGAAGGGCTAGCGCTCGAAACGTCAGCTTCTGAATCTCTTTACGGTGGCTAATTCACATTATCAACTCAGTTGATAAAATCAAATTATCTTGTAATACTCCCACCGACGCAGCACCACAGTTTCTTTAGAAACTTACCCCCTTTACTGTTTTTAATTTGTTGTGTAAAAAAATACCTCTTAGTCGGCGCGTGGAGTGTGTTGTGGAGAGGTCAATGGATCAGTGAGTCAGTGAGTGAGAGATGTATGTATGTCACACCAATCAGATCGGATCTACTATAAACAGCCAATCAAATTTCTTGTTTTAAAGGTAAATGGTATATAAGAAGATTTGATCCCTATACAGTTCAGAATGGCCATATTTATTCTTCTACAAAAGAGGAAGTATATTGGGTTCACTTCGGCATTTTCTGTGGGTTAGGTTGAGGATTTTAGTTATGGACGAGATGATCCTTGTGGTTTGAAACAGTGTGCGAGCTAGTTGTATGCAACTGGACGAGATGTTGTTATTTTTAGTTACAAAGGTAACTTGATATTTTTGTTTTTCACAAGGAGTAAATATCATTAGATGTCACGCATCATTGCCGCTAGTTCTTAGGAAATGTTTTAGGGTAGACGAGACTATTTCGATTTGAAAGAGTTCAAACATTTACAATAGGTATAGGTAAAGATTGTTTTGTTCCTGTTGCATGCAAATAGAGATATTTATATTTTTTAGCTACAAACAGTAATTTGACACTTGTTTTTCACAAGGGAGTAAATTCAATAAGGGCTAACAAATTGTCAGCACCTGTTCCCACGAGATGCTTGCTATTTTTAGTTACAAATGGTAACTTGACACTTGTTTTTTGTGTCGGAGAAAATCGTTCGCACAAGATGTTTGCTATTTTTAGTTATAAATTGAAGAAGCTAGTGGTAAAAGGGGATAAGTGACGTTTTTGGCTGTTTCTGTTACTCTCGCTCCAAATTAGCTGAATTTTTGCTTGCGACCTTCATTTCAGTTGAAAAACATTGCCCCGTAATTTTTATTTCGCTGACTTGCTGTTCGTTTTCGAGAAATAACGTATGCAAAAATGCACGCCACTAGGAAAAACCGAGTGGATTTTTGCATAAACTAAAATTACGCGATGTCTCGAAAATGAAGCAAAACTTTAGCGAAAAAACTACAGGACATTGCTTACTACCAGTTTCGAGCTGCCGTTACATGTAACGGCCAACGTTTCTCCGCGTTGTTTCACGCTTTAAAACATTCAATTGCAATCCAGCAAAATATTGATCTTTCGCAACGTGTAACCTTCGAAAATGTCGATTACTGGTAAAAACCGTTAAAACTTTGATTTCAGGTTAACGTGCGACCACAAAGACGTTAATTTCACTCAAATTACAGCCAAAGGTTTACTTCACGCAATGTGCAAGCTAGACACTCTTGATATCAGGTCATTTACTGACAGTTAGAATTTTGATTTCACATTATCACGCCACCGCAAGGACTTTGATTTCACTTAGAGAACAGCGAGAAGTTCATTTCACAACATGTAAGCTCAATTGAAAGGCCGCGTGCAAGAACGTCCCCTAAATGTTTTGCTAAAATCGAACAAGGCCAAAACAGGTCCAAACTTCGCAGCTGACTTTAACCCTTAAGGTTAAGAGTTCCCAGTCTTATTAGAGTTAGGTTTAGGGTTACCGCTCGAAACTAGGGTTAGCATTGAAGGTTAGGCTTGCAGAACAAGGTTAGGCTGAGCGTTTGGGCTCAGGGTTACGGGTCGAGGTTAGCGCTTCGGATTAGGTTAGGTTTAAGGTCAGGATACGTTAGAATCTATTGCACGAATCGATACCTAAATCAAGTCAATGATTGGTGCCTAGAGAAAGACGTTAAACGTTTTGGAAATCGGCTACGTCAGTGATTTATAAAATGTTTCTAAGTGAAAGGATTTTTTGGCCGGTACAAAACTGCTTGTTCCATGAAATGATTAATTCTGACAACACAGAAAGAGGAAGCCTTAAGCTAACACGCTGCTCATGCCGAAAAACAGCGCATGAAACGGAAAGTTTACCAGCAAAGGAACGCTGAAATACAAAGCAAAACTTACATTTGAGCTGAAGTTTTCTTCTTCCCAACCTGCGATCAGGCGTTCTTTGTCTTTTTTTCTTCGCGGCGGGCTCGATCCTATCACAATTCAAAGCAATCATCTGCTTGGAAATCCACCATACACACTCACGGAACGCTTGCTTGCCAATTTAACCGACCTGCGTTCTTTTTTGGCCCGTAGAAACGGCTTTGAATCTGTTTAAATTAACTTTTCACCTAACACATGTCAAATTCAAGGACTTTGCTGCCTGGCCGCCTTTCTCACCAGTTCCCGGCCGTGTTTGAGTCACGTTGTAAGTCACACACACACACACAATAGTCACGGCGCTGGCTTTACGTATGAAAGATTATTATGGGATATCCCAGAAATTTTGGCAGCGAAGGATGCTAGATGGCTGAATTTCAAGAAAATAATAAGAGTCTAGAAAGCAGTTCTAATTTCCAAAACTGACACACGCTGAAGCTTAGCAAATGAGCCCTAAGTCCACGACGAATGCTTTGCTTTAGAAGAAGCGTTTCTAGACTCTACCGCCTGGCTCATTTGCTCCTCGATCAATGCCTAAGTTAAGCCATAATCTCGGAACAAAAACACACGGTTCTTTGAGGCATGCTGGTGGCTTATAGAGGGACAAAGGCTTAATGATGCCAAATCTCCTACCAGGCGGGCGCAAATATTCCTCGAATAAGCTTCGAATATCGGTGGAAATAACGAGCAAACTCTGCTTGATTAACAGGTAAGCTCTGAATAATCAATGCTTTGCGCGCCAAAAGCCGACGTCACAATAGAGAGATTAAGCTTGAAGTTACGTCAAACGGCTAACGGCAAAAATGAAACTTTTGCTGTTTGTTTTTAGCTCTTTGAACAGTAGAGTGAAAATGTTTGTGTATTTGTGGCGAATAGTAGGGGACATTTTTCTATTTTTATGTGATTTAATTAAGGATTAGAAGAAAAGAACACAAATTCAGAGGTCATCTTTGCCATTTGCCTTGTGCCGTAAACGCCATGCTTAAACTCACTGATAGCCTAGCGAGTAAAAACGGCAATTCAATTACAAAGACATGAAGATAGATATTTTCTGTGCTATTTTCCCTTGACTTAAAAGACAGTCAAGATTTTGTGGGATTTGATTTTGATTTCATAGCATATAAAAAAGTCTGCCTGTTTGCTGCTCAACAAATTAATTGTGCTTAAGATTTCTTTTGTTGTTTATTCAACAATACATCTACAAAAGATGCCGCTTGGAAAACTGAGGGTTTTTTTGCATACGTTATTTATCGAAAACGAAGAGCAAGCCAGCGAAAGAAATTACGGGGCAATGTTTTTCAACTGAAATGAAGGCCGCATGCAAAAATTCAGCTAATTTGGAGCGAGAGTTGAAGCGAGAGTAACAGAAACAACCAAAAACGTCACTTATCCCCTTTTATCACTAGCTTCTTCAATTGTAACTTGACACTTTTTTGATATGGAAATAAATTCAATTGGAGCGTACAAATTGTCGGGTATTGTTTCCAGGATATTAAACAAAAAAGAAGCTTTCATTTCTAAACTGTTTTTACGTCTCTGCAGTAGCAGTTTATAGCTTTATTTGATAACATTCATTTCAGTTCGGTATTTTTTGAAGGCTGCATGGCGTCAAGTTAAAGTGCAAAATCAGACTTTCAACGTATCAGAAAGTTTTTTTTCCTCTTTCTTTCTATTTTTGGTGAAGTAGTGTTGTTTTGTAAAAGGGTAAACTTACGACAGGTATAAAATGCGAAAAGTTCTCTTAACGGCTTGAGTATTTTTAGCAAAAATCCCTCTTGGGTTATGCATGCGCACATGTCACACAATCACAGTGTGGGTTGCATCAAAGAACGGATCAAATTGCCTGTTAGATATGATGATATCTATAGTAATTTGGAGACGTCAGGTTACTATAGTTTGTTTAGTAAAACATTTTACATGTCATCGATTTAATTCTGCTATCTCTGAAACCTTTCAGTTCACAAAAAATAACTCTTGCACGGCTTGCGTGCCTTTGTATACAATAGCTGCCTAAATTATTGGGGGCTGATTGGCCCATTCTTATCATCAATAAGAATACAGACAGACAAAATTTTCAATTATGTAAGCTTTCAAGTTCAACTTTCATCTGTCAAATTGTCAACTTTTCAACCAATGAGATTTTATTACCTTTTTTAAGTAGTTAATCAGAAAGCGAGGAAAGCGTCCTTTTGAAAAAAATACACTTTCTTTGTTTACGGGAAGGTTTTAGTGTCTTTCTCGATCATTTAGTTCCGGTATTTGATCATTTAGGGGTCTTGTTGTCGTAACAAAAGACTAAAGGTCCGGATACACGGTGCAACATTGCGCGCAACATCTGTCACTCGACGCGGCTACACGGTCGCAACATTTCGTGCAACAATACGCGCAATACTTGATCAGGGGTTACCAATCTCTTATGCGATGATGTTTACATCACGCAATCCAAAATGGCGTCGCTTAGCAAAAAAAAAAAGCTTTAGGAGTTCTTGCGTTGATGCTTTTAGATCGAGGAGAAAGTTCGCATTAAAAGAAGAAATCGCCGTGTTTGGGTAAGAGGCTGGGTAGCCAGGAGATAGGGGCATTCCACAGGATAGTACGAGAGCTGGCCATCGCTTTTCCTTAAAATTGTAAATTATAAATATTCGTTCAGTTAATTTAATTGTACCTTCGTTAAACCTAATATTAATATATACACAGAAACGAAACGACCTTTTGCTGCATTTCCGCGCGCTACGGCTAATCCCTGCCGCCATGCGAGTAATATAAAAGCTGATAAAAGTGAATGAAAATATCCAGAACAAAACGTTTGGATACCGAACCACAGGCGAGGCTTAGGAATAAAGATTACTTACCTCTGCAATAGTCAATTAATGAACTTTTTTCCTCTGCAGTCCAAACCATCTTTTTATGTGAAACGTACCACGGGCGAAAATTAGGTCAGCGGTTAAATTTGAATGTGAGATTTGATTGGCTGAACACTAAAATTTGCGTCACACTATTGCACGAAATGCTGCAGATGGTGGATACACGAAGAAATTTGTTGCGCGCAATGTTTGGGTGGATACACGATGCAATTCAGCCATTGCACGCAATATTGCATCGTGTATCCGGACCTTAACATCAGTTTTTTCCTGCTTTTATCCTCTTATTGATGATAAGTTTCGCCATTGTATTGTCAAACTTTACTGCAGAACCACTCTCCTGTGGCTCATGATTCCACAGCACTTTGACAATGTTATGATGCAATTTATCATCAATAGGAGGAGACACGCATACAAAGTGATGTCAATTTGTTAACTTGAGTGTGTGGTATATCTTCACGATCAGAACTAAATCTAAGGAGAAAATGAAGAAATAAAATCGTAAAAATCTTTGGTAATTAAATCAGAAATCCAAACACCGTCATGGTTTTCCTTGTTTTAACTTGATAAATTATTAATAAGAGATGTACATTAATGAGAATGTGATCGGTCTTCAGCTTGTGAAAGTGTTTCTTTCTTTCCAGTTCTAAGTTGAAGGTTATAGTGTCTCCATAAGCAGATGTTGGCTAAACTGTCTTTATGAATAGTGTTTGCATGGATTTGTGGTTAAGAGATGTGTTAGTTTGGGTTTACCTTTTGTTTGATACTTGTTCAACGTTTAACGTGCAGTTAAGGAAAACTACAGTTGTAAAAGTTTAGAGTAAAATGTTAACCACAACGTGCTAGAAGGGTGCTTTTGGATTAAAAAAATATATTATTTTCACAAAATGGGAGGCTATGTATGAGTATTTCCTGTTTTGTTTCAGGTCCCGTTTCACCTTCGCAACCTTTTAAACCTCCTGATCAGCCTGTCAGGAGAATAATGAAACGCTCTGATAGTAGTAGCACAGCTGGAGATGATATAGCAAGTGTCAAGTCACTTGAAAGTGGCAGTGGTGAGCCAAGTAGAGAAAGTGAAAAGCGAACACCCTCTGGTCCACCTGATAAGCCTGTCAAGTCAGACAAAACAGAGGAACGAGCAAAAGAGAGTTCTATTGAAACTAGTAGACCAAACGGCAATGTAGTGGAGAGGAAGCCAGATCACCAGGACATGCCAGTGTTTGATGAGGCTAAAAGTTTCAGGTCGAGTGATACAAGGCAAAGAAAACAAAGTGACTCTGACAAGCCGCGGCTCTCTGAATCTAACAAAGAAAATGTGGCCTCAAAAGAGAGGGTACATGAAAAAAGAGAGAGAAAAGACAGTCCTGGTAGTACATCAAAGCCTATTCCTGAGAAAAGAGACCAGGCTAGAGACAGACGAGAAGAAAGACGTAGTTCAAAACGAGATACAAGACCGCAGGATAACAGACGCAATGAAGATCTCAAAGACCTGGGAAAAAGGAAGCGTGATGATAATGAAGATGGAGGACAATTTCCTGAGAGAAGGGGAAGATTTGCAGGTCGTGGTGAAGCAAAACGTGAACGGTTTTCAGAATCCCATGGTCATGGTAGGGTTAGTTTCCCTGTACGGGGCCATGGCCGTGGCATTGGTGGTAATACTACTAGTTATCGAGGTCGTGGAAGAGGAGAGAGGGGAGCCAGAGATGGTAGAGAAGTCAGGGAGACCAAACCAACCAGAGCACGAGAACCAAGACCTTCACCACCAGTGAAAACTACCAAAGATGAACCAAAAGAAAAAGAGGACAAGGAAAATGTAGTGGCGAAAGAGAAAACAAATATAGTTCCTAGTGAGAATGCTAAGAATGTTCAGGACGATGTCATCACCGTTAAGCATGAAAAGGTTTTAGAAAGTAGTTCTTCACAAGCTGAAAAAGAGGTCAAGGAGCCCCTTAAGAAAGACGAAAAGCCTCTTACTGAGGAGAAGAAAAAAGACCAAGAGGATTCTTTGGTGCATGTAAACAAAATTGGGGAAGATAAAGACGCGTCTTCAAAAGTACCTGACAAGGATGCTGAAAAATCAAAAGGAGAAGATGATGCAAGAAAGAAGACGGAAAGCCATAGAGAAGCTAGTGATTTGAAACCAAAGGGACGTGGTGGTTTTGGGAAGCCTGGTCAATATTCACAGGATTCTAGAAGTGCAGGCAATCAGGACAAACGACCTGGAGGCAGAAAGTTCACTGATAAGAGACGAACACCTCAGGAGAGTGGCAGAGATCGTGATTGGGACTATGATGAAAAGCGCCCTTCACGAAATTACCAAACCAACCAAAGATCCACGGGACGGGATAGAGGTCGGGAAAAGGAACAGAAATCCCACCAGTTTCAACACGATGACAGAGACTCTGGAAATAGGCGTCCCTTTCAGGATGATAGGAAGAAAAGGGGCAGTGAAAAGGATAATGATCAGCAACCTTCAAGACAGAGAGATGAGAGGTACCAAAGAGGTGGTTACCGTTCAAACCGTGGCCGTTTTGGCAAGCCACCTGTACGTGCCGGGATGCGTGGAGCCAGATCAAATCAGCCTGTTGGAAGCGGACGATTTGGAAATAACTACAGACGTTCAAAATCAACAGATGAAGAACTTTCAGACGATGACTATGACAGTGACTCGAGCAGTTACACAACTGCTACCTCTGCATCAGAAGAAAGAAGGGATGAGAAGTCCAGTGATGTAGAAAAGGAGAAAGATACAAAGAGAGGAAAGGAGAGTGGCACGACTGTTGATAAATCGAGACCAAGTTTACGTTCTACACGATCTCCTATTCGTGGAAAGGTGTCAACTCGTGCAGGAGGACGAGGTTCTGGTGGGTTTGGAAGAAGTAGGAGGGAAGTGGAACGGCCACCCCGCTTCCAGAAGCAACAGGAGAGGGAACGAGCAAACATGGGTAGAGGCCTTTCTCATGGGTTACGCCCTGGAGAGGGAAGAGAAAGTGGCCCTGGCAGAGGCAGGGGAAGAGGTAGAGGTAGAAGAGAGCAGCTTCCAAAAGAATCACCTGAAGGACCAGCTATACCAGTTACAGAGGACTGGGATGAAGAACTTGGTGATAGCCAGAAGCAAAGTTCCTCCTTTAGAGGTGATAAGCCAGGAGGTCGACGGGAGTCTGCTCCACGGAGAGGTTTTTCTGCTCCACGCTCCTCTACAGACAGGACAAGGAAAGACAAGAACAGAGAACCTGGTGGGACACGTAACACATCATCTAGACGAGAGCCTTTTTTAGTGGAAAGGCAGCAGGCAAAGGTTGAAGGTTCCAAATCTGCGAGTGGGGACCCTCGGACACCTTTGCCTGCTGCTAGAAATGGTTTTAGCAAGGATGGGAACCGGAGATTGGACTTGCATGGACATGTTTACAGTACTGGACTGGATAGTATCAACACTGGTGTTGCCGAGAACAAATTGCCAAGAAAGCAAGAAGTTACTGCAAGGAGGACTGATATTCAACAGTTTGACTTGCATAATATTGCAGGAGTCATCTGCATTGATGACATGACTGACGATGACTCAGACATTTCTTCGACTCTAAGTGGCTTTGTCGAAGTAACATCTCGTCGAACGCAAAAAGAGAACAAAGACAGGCAGCGTGAAGAAGAAGAAAGAAAGAAAAAGATGGATGAACAAAACAGGCAACGTGGTAATCAAGTTGGAAATAAAAAGAATCAATCGTCAAAGCCTCCAAGGTTCAGTAAGCAACATATGCCACAAGCCAACAATCAGAGTAAAGTTCCTGGAGTAATTGGGAAAGTGACGTCCACTGCTATTTCAGAGGCAGGCACTGGACCTACTATAACGGGATCAAACAGCAATCCGTCCAGTGCAAATTCCACCAAGCGCAACAGCCCAGTTACTGTTGAAAGACCAATGTCGCCTCCACCACCTCCAGTTTTTAATGCATGGGACAAACCTCTCATTGTTACCCCTGCCAAACCACCAAGTGTGACTCCTGTGATGACGTCATCTATTCCTGATCCTCTTGCAGTTGGAAGTGGTAAGCCATCCTCCACAAGACCTGTCCAGCCGGTGAGTTAAATATTAATTTTTCTCCTTGTGTGGTGCCTCTTGTTGTGTCTACTTGATTAAAAGGGCCAAGGACCTGAGAATACTGTAGATTGTGAGAGGTGTCGCACTTGCTGAAGCAAACAGTAATGTATCAAGAGGGTGCTGATTAGTGTCAGCACTTTTAAAATCTATACAGAACGATTTTCATATCAGTTACTGCTATGTAAATAACAAAGGCTATAGGAACGCTTACCCAGTATGATTAGCTAAAAGATTTTTTCAGGATATGTATTCTCCCAACTAATTCGAACGAAGTGTGTGGAAACCAGATAGGGGAATATGTACATTGACCAGCATTGTTTATGCGTGCCCTCTTAGTTTGTTTGTAACGTTTTGTTATTTTGTGTACATTTTAAAGTTTACTTTTCATTTACATTTTTATCTTGCATTTTTTCGGCGTTATTACAACTATGAAAAATTGCAATCTCAGTGCTAATCTGCGAAGCCGTTACAAAAGACCTACCTTGAAATCTTGAACCAAAATTAGAAAGGAATTTTTTCGTGTTTGTAAGGTTACAGGGCTTGCATAACATAGACTGATCATTGCCTCCAGGTACACTGTTGTGGTTCATCCTGTAGAGAAGCCAGCAGATGACCTAATGTAAATGACCTAATGTTTTGTTTTTGCTCACACCAGGGAACAGTTATCTCTTCTGCTCCCTCTTTGATTGAAGACATAAGTGTAGATGATGACTACATTGCCATGACGAAGGAAATAGCTTTACTGGCACCTCCAGAAGAACCAGAAGAGAACGAGGAACCGGTGCAGATTGTTCCTAAAACGAAACCAAAAGTAGAAAGTAGAGACCAAACATCGGAGAAAGGTGGAAAGACAACTGATCCCCCAGAGAAAAGATCCCAGCCTAAACCCCAGCGTGAAAAGCCGCCAAGGTTTGACCGAAGTGGCAAGCGAAAAGTTGCTTCAAGCCTAGATGAAACAAAAAGAGAACAGTCAAGTGGTTCCAGAGCAAGAAAGAGCAGCCGTGACAACGTGGTGTCTCAGAAGCCATCTAAAGGATCAGGGGTAAGAGAAGCTTTCTGTTCTCCGACTCTGCTCACAAACTATCGCAGCACACAACTATCAGAACTGTGAAGAATTAACGAAGCTTTTTGGGACTGTTAATTTTCTTTTTTTTTTCAGGATACTGCCGTGAAAGGAAAGACGGTCACATCATCCAGCAATCAGCAACAGTCAGTGTCAACCGAAGGTGAAATCCCGGATGACACAGAGGCTTCTAAAGAGGTACCGGAATCTGAGGAATACGATACTACAGCTGCTGAAGACATGGTAACAAATGCTTTTGATGAAGGAAGTGAAGAAAAAGATGATGTGAAGGAAAGCGAGGTTGGTTGGATGATGTACATGTACACTGTAGACTCGATTTCTTAAGCACTATTACAGTGTAACGAACTCAACTGGGACCACCCAACGTTTTTTCTGCCAATCACAAGACGAGTTCAGAATAAACGAATCGGAGTTCGTTCATTTCGAACCAATCACAATTGAGGGACTAACATTCACGGCGAAAAGTTGTTTATATCCATCAACGAAAGGTGCCACGAATTTTCGAGACTAAACGGACCAAACACAAATACATTAACCCTATGAAGGCCTGACTGAAGATAAGACATACTCGGCACAGATTTGACTTATATTCACAAATATGTTTACCGAACGACTCGACGGTCGCTCGACGGTCACGAATGTTGTAGGTTGAGGAGTGGACGGACTTGCGTTGTAATGTATATTTTATACTCGGAATGAGTGCAATGTTGAAGACAAAACAGACTCAACATCAGTATTTGGACTCGACAATAGAAACGACGAGGGGCTATAACATAAAATATAATAAAATAAATAAAATCGAGTTGGTCACTGAACTCTTATAACGGATCGTCAGCAGTTGACGCGACGGTCGACAAGACGGAGTTTCCTGACCAGCTACAATTTGAAGGCCGAAAGTTTTTACAACCTGTAACATCAATGGGAACAGGGTTATTCTCATCCTTACTACATAATGCAATGCATCACATTTAAGCATGTACCGTGTTTCTATCGAGTTTTTGCGTTCGTCAAAGAACGCTTTCATAATGCAGTCGAAATCGACATTCTTGGAATTTTTGACGTGTATTCATCGTTACAAATTTGCCCCCCCCCCCGAAAATTCTTCAGGGGCAAATTCTTTAGATGCAAATGACGTCATTGCAATTGACCATGTGCTTTGTCTGTCTCGCGTTTTCTTTCACGTGTCGGCCTGCTTGTTATTATAACTATGGTCACGGCCAGTAAACTGGTACCGTAACTAAGACACGCGATAATACATGTGACGAACATGTGAGCATGTGAGTAGGCCATGTAGACTTTGGACTTTCTTTCCATGTGCTCTGGATCGCAGCCAGAGGTAATAATAATAATAATAATAATAATAATCTTTATTTATATAGCGTTATTTCTACTAGGAAACCAATAACGCTTTAGGTAGTGTTGGATACTTTTGCCGTGGAATTTTGAGGCTGAGTAGTATTATATTCAATAGTATGATGTTATTTAAACGTTCGTTCGGGCTCACAAAGAGCTTTTATTTTATATGTATACGAACACGATCGCCTAGGCTTTGGGATGTTAATAGACTGCGAGCAGTCT
>CM042748.1:25107729-25120229 GCA_022496165.2 Catalaphyllia jardinei
TGTTGATGATTACCAGCAACCTTAACCTGGAACCATCTGTTAACCCGCTACAACTCTCTAAGCCAGCCAAAACATTTTTACTCAAGTAGAAACTAAAAAAAAAATAATAATGAAATAAATGGTTGCTAGTAAAATGTTTGAAACAATAGCCCTTAATATATGGGGGGCATTATCTCCCCCAACCAGCCCAGGAACATGTCTTCAGCCTACATAACAACTATCAGTTTCAACTTGTATACATAAGTAATAACCCTGCATTTTCAACATACCGATACAGAAACAGTTACAAGATAAACCATCATTACAAAAAAAAAAACCTTGCGAAACTACGTGCAACAAAACCAGAGTTTCTCTCCAACATAAAGCCCGAGTGAACGCAAATATGCGTCTAGTTCTCTATATCTTGCCCACTAACATAATTTTTGGAATCGCTCTGCATTTCTGAAGAAACATCAAATACCACTAAGAAGTTTGAAAAAATGTTTCAGTGGAAATTCTGCGAAAATTTCTGACTGCCGGGCATTTAGTCCATTTAGTGCATTTAGTCCATTTATTAAATACCTTGCCCGGCTGCCGGGCATTTAGACATAGCGTTTATTTTTTTATTTTTTATATGTAAAGTCGAATGCTAAGACGCGTAGGAAGCGACAGAAGGACCAAAAAATAAAGTTACTGAGCCAAAAAGTTTCGACCACGACGGGAGTCGAACCCGCAATCTTCCGATCCGAAGTCGGACGCCTTATCCATTAGGCCACGCGGCCACACCCGGTAAATTTGTGTTTACAAGGCTTTTTAAACATAGCAATAAAATAAATGGTCAGCGGTGAACATTAGTTATGGATTACAAGTAACTGTATTGTAATGTCTCCATTAATAATAAAATCTGGATTACTTCGTTGAATTCTTCAGTTTCGCCTTTCTGTCTTGCATTCGTAAAGAGATCTAATGCTATTATGGTTTGATATTCCGTCAGCTGCTAATTTAGGACGTCCACCTTCATGTCCTTTTACAATCAGTATAGAATGCACTAATTACATGACATACCAATCTCTGCAGTCCCGGAATCCTTCCGATCATCTGAATAATGAACTTTACTATTCGCAAAAAGCGTAGAGGCTGCCGCATAGGCATTCTTAGATTAGGAAGCCACGAAGTCCAGACGCCTAACTGTACGCTGTATACTCGAGGAGGTGCTATTCCGCATCTTACCTCGGATGTTTTACGTTCGATCAAAAATCTACCATCTGTGGTCCATTTGTCTCTTCAAACCATGTGAGTATTTTTAATTTAGGTATTAAGCTTAATGAAGTTATTTTCTTCGTCATCCAAGGAAAAAAATTGTTAGTTTTGGAGCACTAATATCTGTACAAAGATTGCTTGTCTACTGTGATACCAAGTTTACCTCAAAAGTAACATTTAAGGTGGTCATGTTGATTAAGAGGCCAGCATGCCCAAGGGTCCAAGTGTCTTTCACAGCTTGGTCAGCTTTGATCTTAAGCAATTACGAACACCCTCCTCTATAGAGCGCGAGTTAAAAAAAGGAAACTTGGTTGATTTCTCTTAAAGTTTTCCCTGTAGAGATTTACCAGTCTGGGTACTGTTAAAATAAAGCTTATGATTTGGTTGTCAATTTATGGATTGAGGCCGTTACCATGACAACATCTCCTTAAATGACAACGCTGTTTTTCACGCTTGCGATGACAACTTGAAACTGCGACAAAATCTTCCAGCTCAAATGATACAGATATGAGTGACAGAAGTACCTGACACATTTCCCATCATGCATGATTAATTTGTCTACTTTCCACAACATGCGCTTTGCCACCAGCCGTTTCTTGGGAAAATGATCGGACTCTAGCAGTGGCAGAATATCGAGTCTAACCAGCCCAAAAATATTTATTTTGTGCTTTAAACTAGCAAGATTTATTTTTTTCCCATTCACGACTTGAGAAGCAAAGTGCAAGCAACCAAACTTTATGTACAACTGTATGGAAATTGAGACTGGAAAAAAACAAAATTCATTGAGACACCCCCCTCCCCTCTCTGGAAATTCCTGGGCCTTTGAACTCCCCCCTACCCCCACCCCCCAGGATTTCCAATCCCTTCCATAGGGGGGATGGATATTTTCTGAACTACACATTGCAAAAGAACAAGTAAACATGCTCTTGATTCAATGATCATTTCATTTGCCAAATGCCTGCACTTACTGGTGCTATTTTTCTTCATGACTGAATGCAGTGTATTGATAGTTTTAGTCTATTTATTACAATGGTATGTTAGGAAAGGTATTGATGCAAAGAACTCAGCAATTGTCAGATTTTTCTTTGTAACCTAAAGAATCCAGTTAAATGCAGCACATGCAAAGTAAGTAAAAAACTTGCGATTTAATTGAGAACAGCTTTCTCGGAAATATGCCTATTTCTCGAGAACCACTCATGAAATTTTCATGAGATTTGCCACAAAAATACTTTACGAAATAAGTACTTGGAGTATTGAAAAAAAAATTGAACTTTAACAGATGACTCTTCAACAAGGGATAATCAAAGATCTCTCTATCAGATTAGTATTAAAATAGTGTTAACTTGTGTGCATCATTAGATGCTTGTTGCATGCAAATTGTAAAGAAAATCTAACAGCCAGATTTTTTGCAAATAAACAAAACCGATTTTAAAGGCCTTTTTGTATTTCTTGATGTTACCTTGGCTACGGTGCATATGTCAGCTTAACTATCCAAAAGCCGAAGTTTGTGTTGTTAACTTGCCTGCTTTCATTTTTGGTGACCAAAGGATCAAGGGTTTTAGAGAAAAAGATAAATGAAACACAGGTATCAAAAACTGTGTTTGGTCACCTTAAGGGACATTGGCACTGTAGGCAGCAGGCAGCACACTTAAGTCTTAAACTAGCCAACCCACACATGATGTCAAAATGATTCAAAGAAGAGAGTCATTCAAACACTCACAAATTCTTTTTTAAAGGGCTTTATTCTCTCCAGTTCAGTTTTGGTCTCTTCAAATCTTTCTATGTGATGAATTCAATAATATTCTAAGATCCAATGAATAAGATGAGAAAGATGCAAATGAAGCAAAAGATGCAGAAGATGCAAAAGAGTTGGTTCAAACTAGAATATAAAATAAGCAAAAAGGTATCTTAGAACTCCAACATATTGCAAATCTGACATGCAATAACACATGTGCCAGCATAAACTAACTCTAAAGAATGTTACTGACTAACATAACATCTATCTATTTACAGGAAAATGAAATAAAATTGACTTACTTTAGTCTCCATAGTTATAAATTTAGAATCTTTTGAGTTGTCTTTGTAAGAAAAGGGTGATCCTTGTCCTAGTATATTGTTCTTCTATTCTGGTTTATTGTCACAACCAACATGAATTTTAATTTGCATGAAAACGAGATAAGCGATCAAGTTACGAAAGGCAAAGTGATAACATTGACACTGGGTGTGTAAAACTAACAGGCACGTTAGCTCAAGGCAGGTTGGAGGTGTGGTGGCCTCATAGTTAGCGCGCTTGCCTCCGGATCAAGGTTGAATAGTCTGGGTTCAGCCCTGGCCAGGATCGTTACTCTCACAGCACGTCTCTTCACCCAGGTGTATTAATATGGGTGCCGGTGGATGTTATGCTGGGGTAACCCTGTGATGGACTAGCTTCCCACTCGGTAGGGGGCAGGGGGAGGGAGTAGAAATACTACAGTCCCTTCATGCTTACAGAAACTAGAGATAAGTGCCATACTGATGGGCCACTTGGCTCCTCTGCAGACTTAGCCTATGTTCTTGGTAGAAAACCTTGACAAATTTTGCTAGCTAAGAAGAGCACAAAGGAAACATTAGATCTGTAGAGAATTGCTAGCATTTACTTTGCTGATGAACTAGTCAAAATAGATTATAACACTGGTGACTTAACCTAACCCGAACCATACAAAAAGTCTCTAAGGAACTCTCTAACTGTACACAAAACTTACATAGTAACAAGTGACCTTATAATTAAGTGATGACAACCACTGCAAACACTCTGTATGATGAGGATATTTTTTTTGGTTTTAGCCAGAGGGAGTTCAGTTACTAAACTTACGTCTGTAGACTGTTCATTTTTGATTACTCAGCTCCCATCCCTAGCATTCCTGCTCATTTGATCCCTCATAGTTTTTTAATGATTGTGTAGAAGATGTAAGTTTTATGAGTGGACTATGAGTTAAGTTAGGGCTAACTGTGGTGTACAGTCATAGTACACTGACTGACATAATATCCATTTCAATTGTAACAAGGACAAATCAGCCTGTACTTGTGTTTTCTGCAAGGAGCAGTTTCTTTTCACATCCTTCTTGCCTCTATGAACCAGCTGTTCTGCAGGCTATATTTTAGTTCACGATGCACCACACAGTGCTATGCCATAAAGTTTTCTGTTCATGGTCTGACAACTGCATTTACACCCTAACACAAAAACATTTACTTCTCTTGCACAAACTAACATGAGTAACCTATCCCAATGTTTACTGAATGGATTAATTTTTCAGAATTGATCAGCCAGGAACCGATGTTATTTGTAAGTCCAACTATGAAGGGATAAAGCAATTCTTGGGGATTGAGGTAAATGGTTATTATTTTCTTTTTTGGCATGGAATTATTTTTTCTAGAAGAAATGGAAAACATGTACCGTGACTCTATCAAGTTTTAGGATATATCTACCAGCATTCTTTGACTATTATGAATGCCGTCCGCAGATTGACTATGCAACTCACTATCTATTTTGTTGTAGATAGCGAGTAGCCTTAGAGGTAGATAGAAATCATAAGCTCATAAATAAATATAATTATTGTTTTACAGAAACACGAGTTGAAGTTTGGGGGAACTCAAAAAAGCTACATGTGTATGGAAACACTCGTCCGTCAGCTTGTGTTTTCAGAGAATTTCTGAATCTTCCACTCAGTCATGTTTCTATGACTCAATAGAAACATGGTACATTTTTCTGTTTTTTGATTGAAACACAACTGAACATGTATATACAATGGAATTTGCACTGTTTTCATTTAATTGCCATTACCAGGACCAGAACCACATTTTTCCTCTGTTTATAGGAGTTCCTTTCCTACTTATCAATACAAGATCCAATTCAAGAGATGCGTGAAGGGTACAATGAAGAGAAATCTGTGTCTGTGTGGACTCCAGGTGGACGAAAAAAGGTGAGGACAATAATAAAAGTATTGAATTGTGGATTTGTGTTCAGTGTATGGCTTGTAAGCATTATCTGAAGAAGCATGGTTAACTGGACTGAAAGAAATTTTAATTCTGTTTTCTCATGGTTCAAGCCTATTCTCGTCCTGTTGCTAGGGTAGGGGGAGAGAAAGCTCATTGGCGGACATGTTGTGGTTATATGTATTCATCATCATATTATTATATTGATGTGCATAATACAATACAAAAAAAATTTCACTATGGGTAAAATTGAACCCCAATTAACACTACCACACTGCTTTCCTTTGAAGGGTCGACTAGTATGGTACACCCCATGAATTACATGCTAGTCCATTGCAGATCGCCCTTCAGCAATTTGTCGTGAACCCATTGATACTCGTGAATGGAGGGAGCTAGTGAGGGTAATTTTTTTCTCTGTTCAACACAATGTCTGATGCCAGGACTCAAATCCAGACTTTTTAATCCAGAATGCAACACACTAAGCATTATGGTACACCCAATGCCTACCAACAAGATAATTAACAACTTGTTTATTGTAATGTGTGTCTCCAGAAAATATCCATACCCCCACCACAGAGGGAATGAAAATTCTAAAGGGGTAAGGGGGTCAGAGACCCAGGAAATTCCAGAGGGGAGGGGATTAGATGGTCGATTTGGTTTCCAGATGGTTGATTTGGTTTGAAAAATCCTTTCTTACCTACTAATAGCCAAGTGCACGAGTGATGTCATGACTTAAACAAAACTCAGACAAACAAACTAAAATGGTGGATGATTTTGAAGATTTCTTTAAGGGCAAAAGCCAGTGTTCTTAAAACACTTGTGAAACAAAAACTTTGCCTAAATTCCCTGTATTTCCCTCAGAACACGCTTATGTTGACTGAGTCTCGCTGGGAGTTCAGTGATTTGCATTCTATTTTTAGACTTCGTGCTCTTCACTATTAGATCTTTCACATGAAAAATAGTAGCTTGAATACTTGTATTTGAATTGTATTATATTTGAAATGAATTTTCTTTCTTCAAAAAGCACTTTGGAAGCTAACAAATGCGAAGAAGGTGCCGTTATATGGAAATGGCCACCATTACTTGTTACTAGTCAACATTGGCTTGTGTTTGTGGCCAATATATCACATGCTCTGATTGGCTAATTCTATGGCATTATTTTCCTGCTATGCCCATGCCAGGTATGGGCTTGCAAAAACAAAGCCATAAAATAAACAACATATTAACCTTGAACGTTTGGTCTAGACAGAAAAATCTCAAACCTTGGTCTTGCCATGTTGACCGTGCTATCAGTCAGTCAATACAGCAAGGTCTCTGTTTAAGATTTGCTGTAAGGCCTTCTCCCTTTTAATAAGTAGTTATTTTGACTGTCAAGCATCATAGGCCTGCCAGGTGTGAAGTGAACTTGATTAGTCTACAGGTAAATTATTTTAATCGTGAAGTTCTGACAAAACGTTTTTAATTTTCAGATAGATGTGAATCTGTTCATAACAGTGCTTGAGGTATTCAAACCAGATATCGCTCAATGTCTTTGTGATACAACTCCTGCATCAGGACGGACTGAAAAAAGAATTCGCAAATCTGTTGATCGGACTTTGAAGTTTCTTGATAAATGCATTGAAGAAAGAGAACACAATAAGGTGGGTAAGTGCCGGAACATTAGTTGAGTTTTAAGTTCTACTTGAGTCCAAAGAATTTAAATTATTTCAAAACTACATGGCCTTTATTTTATTTGCTTTCCACATTTGGATTGTGAAAGACATTTAAGTGAGACTGAGCCTGCCCAGATTTCATTTCTTGTAGTCCAATTTTAAAAATAGAGGTTAATTTTTGTTATCAAGGAAAGTTGCTAGCAGATGGGTTTCAAATGCGGCCAAAAATATTGACTTAAAAAAAACCGATATTTTTTAATCTTGTTACAATTTCAGACCCTTGCATCATGTAATTTGCTTGGAGTAATTGAAGGATCTAATTCAGAAAAGGAAAGAATACGATCTGCTGAAGAAACCTCACAGAGACCAGTCTCAGGTACTGAACAAACGCATTACTTTGCCAGGAGCATTTTTGCAATCAGGAGGTCGGATCTCAATCTTTTCTGGACCTACCATAGCCTTCACAGCCGTCAAACGACTGGGCACTCGCGTGAACACGCGCGTGATTTAAGCACTTCCGGTCACTTTTCCTCTGTCCCACAAAATTTCCACGGTCAATCTCCGCCACTCGAGCCATCTTGGTACTAAGTTCAATCATTCTGCCCCTACAAACATTCTTTTCCCAAATTTTACTGCTAAGGCAACAGCCTTTCTCATCCGAAAATCTGCCTCCCAGAGAGACCAACGACAACTATCACGATAAAAACTAGGCTCGATTTCCAGCCGTTATGGGAGTCCGGTCATATATCCTCCTCCCCAACTACGGCTGGATCACTGGTCCAAAGAGCTTGCCCGTGACGTCACATCCGGTTTTTATGCAAATTACCATGTACGATAAAAAAAATGGCGAAGTTTGTTGCTCCACAAAAAATTAAACCTGTTAGCAAGGATGTGTTCTATGTGGGAATGTTTTGGATAGTCCAAGGAAGAGCGTGAAAAAAGACAGGGACTTATTTCAAAGCTACTAGAAATCGTAGTCAGCAAGCATCTCGATACGAAGGGTATCTTTATAACGATTGTCACGAATCACAGTCAATCACTGAGTAAATAAATATTTGAGTTAGTCGAAATCGTCGATCCTGCGCCAAAGAGAACTGTCTTCTGAAACCAGGAATCATAAGCCAACGTTGCTTCAGCCGGCCTGTGTTGCAAGACCCCCTTAGCAAACTAGGGCTTTACCTTGCCAGTTTGCCATGCCGGTTCTTATGTGTAGCATGACTGAATGTCGCCAGTCCTACAGATTCCAAAGGAAAGAAGCTCCCGAGTTTAAAATGGAGGTAATAACTCTCTATTTTTTTGGCAAAAAGATACCAGAGATTAAGGCTGCCAATTGCTATCGTGATTTTAGTGATCCGACAACAAAGTGAACAAAATTGCGTGTCGTGCTCTGGTACGTAATAAAACTCGTATCCTAGCTTTATATGGTTTAGTTTTAGCCCTTCTTTTTTGAAATTATCAAAAATTGCTGTTACAAATTATCAACCTTCAAATATCAAGTAGATTTACGAGTGAAAATCCCCCCAAATAACCTTTTTTCCCTGGCAAAATAGAATATTGAGGGACACTTGTTTCCTCAGTGGTCCGCATCTGTAAATAATGCCAAGTGTTTCACGCACAGTAACGCGGCCATACATGCATGAAAAACTTATTTCTCTGTTGTTTTGGGTGTGCTCACAAGGGCAGATGGTTCACTGGATAATAATTAATAAAACTTACAGAGATTTCAGATTTGTGCTTTGAAATGTATCAACATTATAACCATCCTTACATAATTTACAAAATTGCTAAGGCTTGCAAGGTTTTTCCAAATCCCTTACATCTACATCAAAATGCAATGAGTAAACCCTCCCTATGGCATAGTGTAGCGTGTACATTCCTAATTGTCAGAACAATACATCAACAGGAAATCTGCAATTCACACGGCCCCACAGGTCAGGTGTGTTACTTCCTTCCCTGCCATTCTTATAGTGGTATGCTTCAATGTTTTTTGAAGGACCACAATGGATTATGACTTCAACACCTTGACTATAAACTCTCATTTCATATGCAATTGTCGCTATCAAAATTCTTATGTTGCCATCTGATTTGGCAAATGACTAAGAATGTTCTCCTGATTTAGGCTGCGTTTTTTGGGATGATCTGGATCAGTGATCCAATATCTGTCTAGATCATGGTGCATCAGAGAAACCGATGAATCCATAACCAGAATGGATTCATCAGTTCCTTTGATGCACCATGATCCAGAGAGATCTTGGATCACTGATCCTGATCCAGATCACCTCAAAGGAATGCACCGTTTGTTTATCAATTCTGGCTTGAAAGACATCTCATTATGTATTCTTTGGATTTCCCTGTATCATTCAAGACAACCTGTTTTATGTCACAGTAAATAACAAATTCATAATCGTTGGAGAGATATTAAAAAGGGCAAAGGTGAGGTTTGCATCACCACTGACAACTTGAACTAAAATGCAATGTTCTTTCGATTGAGAATGTGATGAAGAATGACAAACTCTTCCATCTTCAAGGCTTAATATTTTGTCTTTGGTTTTCTTAGTTGCTGTTGTGTGACACACAACAAATGAAAGGGACCTCTTTCAAGAGAATATAGTTCACTTATCCTTGAAAGCTATTTGTGGAATGTTTGCTCTCTCTCTTTTTTGGGCTGAGGAGCCCCTGTAAAAAAATATTTTTGAATAGTCATTTAATTAATGGTTTGATATCTGTGTATAAAAGAAATTACATAAAGTCATATAGAATGCTGAAAGGCCTGAATGATAACAAGATGAAAAATAATTGTCGCTAACTAAACAAACCGTGCTGAACTAAATTGAGATACTGTATAATGCCATAACAGTATAGGATATGTTTGACTGTATGTTACTGCTGGGTTCCCTGTAAAGACATATGTAGGTTCGCGCATGCGTCTAAGGGGCCTCTTCGAACGGTGACCACGAGGCCACTGAGTTAAAACCTCAGTTATGTCAAGTTTTCCTCGGTTTTTAGGTCAGTTTTAGTTCACATTGTGAGTGTTTTTGTGAGAATTCTACCGTTGTATGGTCGTGGCATCTTTGTGAGTAGTTCTCATGGCCTATCGTGAATTAAACGTTGTGGTTAAAGTGAATTCGTCAATGGTTTGTCGCCGTTCGCAGCTACACTGTATAACTATTGTTAAAGAAATTAAGGTCCAAAACATTTCTAATATGTATTTGTCATTATGCATCTCTGCAATATCAAAAGACAATATGAACAATAACATCAACGAGCCTTTATTTCCAACCAGCAGAAGGAATTACACAATTACTTCAAGTGTGAAACATTGTGACGGACAGAACTTGCTTTGATAAAACCCACATTTCATGTATCCAGTGTTTTCTTAACATCAATTTGGAATCAACTACGACAAATATTACAAACAAACCACTCTAATTCTTACCAGCGTCGGATTCAGCGGGCTTCATTACCGGAACTCGGCCAAAGCCTTTTGAAGTTTTTTCGTAAGTTGCACTTGTAAATATGGATAGCCATCGGTTAAGCTTACATCCATGGTCCCTAGCACGACATGAAATAAACCGCCCTCAACTCCTTTTTTGCGTGTGACGCTTTCGTCATTTTGCTCATCTCCAATAAAAGCTGCTTGTATACCTATTGAAGTAAGGACCCTGGCTCGGTCCTGGATAAGCGAGTTGAGCAGAGAGGTAGCCAACGAACAACTAGTAAATCAGACTCATCTACGTAACATCGAAGATGCACATGATCCGGAAGGACTGAAAATTACGAATGTTTCTGAAGCCGTTGGCTGTGAAACTAAAACTTCTTTCCCTTCTAACAAATTGACAATGGCTTCCTCTTGTGTTTCTCTAAATTTCTTTATGTGGAAGCGCTCTAACACACGTTTTACAGAAGAAGAAAACTCATCTGCACTGATATCCGCCATGCTGGTGGGTAGACAAGTGACAGAATAAACCAATCACAGGGAAGCCTGCTCGATTTGAGAAGGCTTCTCTGTGATTGGTCAAGAAATACAATGGGTAGACCAGTCATCCAGCCGTGGTGTGGGGCGAGGAACGCGGGCTCACAAAACGACTGGAAATCGAGCCTAGATAAAAACACAAGTCTTCATGCTTCGCTACGAACTCGTAAATTCGACAAAAAAATTCACTATTGTTGCAGAGATAGTTTCTTTGTTGAAAAAGATATATAAAAGAGACGCCCCTTCTAGAGCTGTGTTTAAGGTAAAAACCTTAGCTGTTTTGTTTTTCGGCTTATGCAAAATGAAACACATACCGCGAAATTTAAATCTGCCACCATTTTGGCGCTTGCTTGTTGCTGTGGAAATGGTGCAATCCATTCCCGCGCGCGCGGCGTAAGCATGCGCACTCATTTGACCGCTGTGGGACCATAGCACTCACACAGACACTCTTTGCACTTGTCATGCAATCTTCCTTTTATTGCTCGACAAGCCCAAAGAGCATCTTTGTAGAATGCTAGATCTACTCCTGTTGTTTGAAAATGTATTTTTTTGTCTTAAAGTGTTTGATTGACACTTGAATGAAATGTTTAACAAAGATGCTGATGCTTTGCCATTGCAGGGTTTGTTCTTGAGGGATTCAGCTCCAGTGTGTGTAACTGGTGCGGTCTCTTGCAGAAAACGGTGGTCAGTAGAAATAATAATTCTTTAAGAATTGTGCTGTGTTGTGACTATCAGCTGACGTCTGCTCGATAGCATCTTGAGAGTGAATTTATGCAAATTATATATTTCATTTTGAGAATCTGGATTTCACTTTTTGCTAATTATTATTTATTAAACTGTAGCACTATAGGCCCACCAAGCGTACAAAGAGCTACAGTTGCATTCCTCTCTACACACAACGTGCTTCAATGAATTTAGCCAATGATGTTCCTTTGATTTGTTGCCAAGTTGACAAACCAGTGTGTTTACAATTAATGTTGTATTAAAAAACAGTTATTGAGAGTTCAGCCGAGTGTCAAACTTGTTAGTAAAGAGAATTACTTTAAACGGATATCTTACTAAGGTCAGTAGTTTAACAGAACTCATTATTTTAATGCCAGGCATCACTTCCTGATGATAAACCTTGTTTCATCCATGGAATAGGAAGTCCGGGTAAGCTTATGTTAACTTGCGGTTCAGTGCTTGGAGAAGGATATTTTGTACATGAAACATTAGAGTGTTAAATCTGTCATTTAATTGAAGTACAGTATTGATAAGTTATTTGAAGAAATGCGCTGCGATTTCTTTTTCCTGAAATGTTCCTGCTATTTGACTTACCGTCAAGGACCAACGGTTTTATGATGTTACTCGGATTGAATGTCTTATAATGTAACTGCTCGGTTAGAAGAAGTTTCAATGTTTCCGGGTGGTGAACTGGTGATGTTGTTTCAAAGCTGTTTGTGATGCCTTTGTCTTTTTCAGAAGAGATAGTTTCAGCTGTGGAATGTGGAATTGACGTCTTTGATTCATCATATCCTTTAATTTTATACTTTCAAATCATTTTGTCTTTCCAATGAAGATTTCTAACCCAGTGGATGCAATTATAACCTGGAGTGCTCTGATTTACACTTGTAAAGCAAACACAGGTGTAAAAGCACGCTCAAGAAAGAGAAGAACTCTCCCCG
>CM042748.1:25125229-25148985 GCA_022496165.2 Catalaphyllia jardinei
ACAGTTGTTCGAGAGAAATACTTTTTTTAGTGTACGTCAGTAGAATAGATTTTTTCTCAGCTCGAATATTAAACGTATTAAGCGTGTGGCGTGGTTTTGACAGGTCTTCAGATTTCCCTTTGTGAAATCCGAGGACCGAATGCAAGGTTCCTTCTTCTATAAGAGTACAATCTTGTACAACGTTTAGAACTGCAGCAATGGACGATTTCCGAGTTTGCTTGTGCCTCTGTTTCAAAGCGAGTTCTTGTGCAAATCCGGTCGTGAAAATGAGTCTCAATTGGACGAAAATAAAGCTGTAGGCTGAACACATTTTCATAAAAATAGTTTCGCACGAATAATTTTAAAACTCGTTTTGACATAGGCAAAAGAAATGGTCTAATAGAATCAGTTCAGTTTTTAATAATGTAGTGCATGCCAGTAAGCTTGAAAGCATTGCGGATTCCGCACAGTTCTTACCTTAGTTTCCTAACTTAACAATAAAACTTTTTTATGCCAAAATTCGGTTTATACCTAATTTGCCTCATTTCCTTGGCAGCGGGCGTTTTTCGACATGTACTAATGGCGGATTCAGTAAACAAGGTCAAAGTTCAACTTTTCCCGCTTTCAGTCCTTTCAATCGGGTCTCTGTTTGAGTTAGTTCCGGTGGAATCAGGCCAGTTGTTTCTGTGTCGCTGAAATAACCTTCATCTCCAACGTAATGAGTTGGGTACAGCAGCAAGGGCTCCGCTGTCATCGCAATGAGGTTTCGAGGATAGAAATGACTACTCCATTCCGAACTGCAAAGGAAAATAACACAAGTGAAATGAAGAAGACTTAGGGCAGGCAATCGGGACATTCCAAAAGCTAAACGGCCCTTCACACAAAAATCACGAGCAACAAAATTTACGGACTGTCATAACTAACGTAATAGATAAACGGCTGACGACATTTCCCGATTGAACAGATTGACTTCAGTTTTCCATGCGTCTGTTCTACTCTAGATCATGAATTTCTTCATAACATTGTCAAAGTAGCTGTGGTTCCACGAGGCAACAGCCGAGTGGTCCGCAGACTAGGCCAGACACGAAAAACGGACGTGTATTTGATTATTTACAATGAATTGCCAAATTATCCGCTTATTGAGAACTAAAATTAGCCAATCAGAGCGCGGGAATTAAATGTCTGCATTTTTTTTAAAATTCCTGATTGAACATACGGCAGGTTACGTGCTGTGAATGAAAATGATAAAACTAAAGTGAACTGAAGACTGAGGAGTGTTCAACAAAACACAAAACTGCGGTCCATTACTGGTAGTTTTTAGTTCAATTTTTGTTGAACGCAGAAAGCTACACACACGTAGAATTGTACAGGAGGACAAGCCAAGACTACTCATCTTACTTCATATGTCTGTTAAACATGATCGGCAGAAATTCGTCCACGGCTACCATCTTCTCAAGAGGTTTAGCAGACACTAGCTTGCGGGCGCCGCTCAGACTGATAGCATATCCCAGCGTCCAATAGGTGTAGTCAGCCCAGGCCAGCACTTGTGCTCCAGGCACCATTTCTACGGGCTTACTGTGAAATCGCTTCCGTCCAATATAACTAAAACAAACAACAGATTTGTTTATTAACAGGGGAATCATGCGCTATTAACACGACTAACACCAGATCGGGAGTATTTCCTGAGCAAATCACACCTGGGTCTAGTCTTCCCGATGATATCTTAGCAGGTTAGCATTAAATAACATAGAGTGAGGTGGATTTAGTGACCAGCGGTTAGGGTTAGGAGGTTTGTGAGGATTGTTATCATTGCGGGCGCAGAAAACTATTTCACCCCTGTGTTATCTAATGCTGACCATCTTAGCACAGCCTCGTTCCCAGGCTCTCTCCTTCGACTCAACGACAAGGAAGGAAAATGAGAGAGAACTTGGGATCTAGGTTGCTTTTATTATCTTTTCTGTGATTGGGCTAAACGATAGGGTGGTTCCAAGTTATCGTCGCAGTGACCTTTTACATTGTACGTCGATTAAAGAATAGTAGGTGTATTAAAAACTTACATTAGTTCCCAGTGGAATTTGTTCGACAGGGCGTTTGCCTCTTTAAGCAAATATTGAAGCTGATTTCTAAAGTCGGGTTCGAATCGTACATCATCTTCTAACACCAGCACTTGAGCTAAGCCGTTGTTAATCATCTGACGATTTCATGAAAAAAAGATGGTAACAGGTTAAAGGTGAACTATTTGTCAATCATTGCAATGAAAACTTTTACCTCTCCACAACATTCGCGTAAGAAAGTGGAAACTGCATAAAAGCCCCTCACCTCTTCCCATATAAGGTAATGGCTCAAGAAACATCCAATTTCTCCCATGGTTAGAGGCCTAAAGAAAAGAAGATGAAGGAAATCACATTTTTTCTTCTTGAGCTATACGTTTGAAATGTCAAGTCCTCAGTATTGGCTGCCATTTTTTTCCTGGAATGATGATTTTCTTGACTGATTCTCAAGTCACCTAGATATTGTAATGCAACAGAGAGAAACTGATGGCCTTTCTTATTGACCAGTCTAAACACAATAATGCAGAGGGCCGCAAACGAAAATGTTGCCGGTTTACGTAGGATCTGTAAAAGATCTGATCAGCCAAAAATATAAAGACTAGAAAACAATGATGCAAGGCTGATACTATGTAGAAAGCTTAACAGGGCAACGACATGATAGAGTCCAAACTGAAAGCCAAGAATTGCGACCGTAGACAGCTGTTTCGACCTTGTTGGGTCTCGTCAGTACGGTTTAGCAAGTAATGAAGACAAGTAGTCAGTTGATCGAGCCGATCATTTACTAAATGCAGAAGGAGATGACCTCAGATGGAACTCAAATCCAAATTTTTGCAGATTGGCCAATTTCACATGAAAACCGTGGCAAAGGACAACAGGAAAAATCCAGAATACCATGTCGTTGTCGCGATAAGGAGACTGCGGTCATACAAAAACTGTCCCGCAGAAAAACCATGGCCAAACCATACGGGGGGTGACAACTCTAACAAACGCTGTTTCGGGACAAAGCCAAAATTGTTCCGGGAAACTGGAGATTTCCCCGGGAATCGGGAAACTGGAGATTTCCCCGGGAATCGGGACACTTGGAAATTTTTCCGGGAAACACGCAATACTCCCGGGACATTGCAGAAAAAAATCGGGACATCGAAGGAGTTTTATTTCACGTTTCCCAAAGATTCAGGAGGATGATACAAATTTACAGGACGACTAAGTTAAGACCTAGTATTGCTCAAACAGCGTTTGTTGTTAAAAGTGAGCAGCATATCTGAGCTAAAGACCTACGGCCCCCAAAATACTGAACAGTCAGACAGTCTTAACACAATAATGCAAAGGAGTGCAAACAAACATGACCTTTTCAGATCTGTCACAGATCCTTGGTAAACCGTAGTATCAGCCTTGCATTATTGTACAGTTTTCTAGCATTTTTCAGTTATTGTAGGAAAATACAGCCGTGCAAATGCGAGGACGTGTATTTTTTATATCAAACTAAGAGGAAATTAGAATGTTCTTCTCATTTCCATTTTCTGCTTATTTGACTGGCATGGAAGCTTTTCCAGTACTGAAATGTACATGTAAACACACTGGCTTTTGGAGATCGATTTAGAATAATTTTGATATTAACGACAAATGCTTATTCCAATATGAAGTCTCGTTTTCAATCATCTTGAAAAAGAGGCTCGATTACGCCCGCAAGGAAAAGTGGGAAGACCGAAATTTTTTCACCCCGTGTGCTTTTGCGGTCTCACTTGCAGTGAGAAGAGTTCCGCCATGACATGAACGGTACATATAGACATTTGGTGACAGCTTGCATTTTCTGTCACTGTTTATTTTGTTCGCTTATGTGAGTCAAATCTAAATGCCGTACTTGAATCTGTTGCTTTTCAACAGAACAGAGGGTGTCAAAGGGGCAAATAACGAGAAAGTTTGCAGAACGAGTCCGACAAGCTGACAACATAACTAAAGGTACAGCGGTTCACCTTTTTCCATATGGATCACTGTAGCCTGGTAACATCTTTATTCCCATGTCCTTCACTTGTTGGTCAGTTAATGATCTGCCAAAAGTGACAAATTAATGTAACAACGAAAAACAACGCAATCAATCAGAAACAGGCGAACACGAACGGGTTAGTGGATAATGAGAATAAGTTTAAGCTTAAGCTTATGTGCAAAAACAGCAGCAAGTTGCTTGAGTGCAAATAAATTCTAAATCAAACGTTAAAATACCTCTTAGTTCAAAACAGAATTGTTTTGTGCTATTTCGTGGGTATCTTAAAATATTCAAATGCTTTTTCGAAGTTAACTTAACTGCAGTGGTTGGCTCACATGGTCCCTTTTAATAAATGTTGCCAATTATGCATTCTCTTGTAAGTATTAAAATTTAATTAGCCTTATCTACCTCTTTTTTAAGTTGATAATTCAAAAGAACTTTTACTCCTAAACAAGGTTAATTCAAATATATGAAAAAGAATTTGCAGCCATTTGCTGAAAGGGACTATAAAGCCCCAGGTACCATACATGTGAGATGATAACTTTTAAGTTCAGTCAATGAAAGTCAATTTCACTGGACATACAAGCTGGCCAGGTACGCTTCCTCCTGAGCCTGCTCAGTTTTCCTAGCTACATCCCTGCAATGTGACACTTCCAAGAATATGAATGCATGACACAGCAGGAAGGGCAGAACTTACTTGCCATCAACTGCATCCAACATCTTAACACTAATTCCTAACTCTTTGAGGGATGCCAACATCCTTTTCCTACGCAAAGGCCTCCTTTTGAGGTTGATGAGATATATCTGTTGGAAAGTATATTTTTGCAAAATTAACTACTTACGACAGTATTATGTGGGTACAAGTACAGTCTGTATATCCTTGTAAATAAGGAAAGTCCAGTTGGCTTCGATATGCAAGTCAGAGATGGATAATACAATATTTAACTCACGTATCATCTCATTTTCTAAATATCGTAAAATGCCGCTTCTAAGCTATGAGCTTATACAACTTCGTGCAGGAATTTGAATGAGCTTACAAACACAAGGGCTTACAGTGTATTTCTCCAGGGCTAATAAGCGGAATAAAAAAAACTTTTGAAATGAGCCACAACAGTGATGAACAAAAAAGTTTTGGTACATGTGTACTGGTTGTGCCTAGTGCTCGTAGAGCTCAAGGCACTATGTTATCGTGCATACGTGTGCGTCCGTAACACATGCTATTCGTGTATTATGTCATGAAGTGTCCTCCCTTTAAGGTTTTTTTTGGCGACGTGTAATATACCATGAAGTGTCCCCCTTCACTTCATAGAGGCCTTTTGCTCATAGAGCTCAAGGCACCATGCCATCGTGCTTACGGTTGTGTGCGTAACTCGGGATTTTGTGCCTAGTGCTCGTAGAGTTCAAGGCACCATGTTATCGTGCATGTATGTGTGTCCGTAACTCGTGTTTCTCTCGTATTCTTTCGCCAACAACTCGAGACCACTTTCGAGCTGTGTTCGTTTGATTTTCGTATCCCGAGAAGACATGGCGTAGATGGCAACTTTTTGCTACGATCGCTCCATGTGCTTATGTTGTGCGTTTGTTCAACGACGTTGGTAAGTTTTCTTTGTTTTGATTTAGGCAAGATGTAACTCAGCTGTCGTCGAAATGACCTTTTTCGAATAGTTTTTGCCTCTGAGTAAATAAAAATATCTGATTACCATCACGCCAAACGCACCCTATGCAAACAATGTAATCTGATTCGCTGACTTCGCAGGGATATATAACTTCTCCGGTCAACAAAATCCAGAATTATGACCTAGATTGTTGTATCATGTAGTCAATGCGCATGATACTAGTTTTCATATCACTAGGCACATGTAGTCAACGACTGCCTATTTTTTTTAATATATTATGCTTTAAAACATCACAATAAATCAAATTTATTTCATCTTAAAGTTGAGGGAGGCGGTATATCTGGGGGTCTTTAATCAGAAGTAATATTTTGTTTACAGGTAGATGGGCCTAACATCAAGGGGGAGCTTTTAAGAGGGAGAGCTTACATATATACAAGCAGCAATTTACAGTATTCTTCCAGACTCTCAGTTATCTTGTTGGGAAGAATAAACTGGTTTTGGAAATAAGGTCAACCTTTTTTTTTACCTCACCTGTAACTCTACATTTATTTTTCTTCAAAAGAAATTTGCAATGTCTTTGGAACACTCTATCACTAGTAGATTGACTGAGTAAGGATGCTCTTTTTTCAATATAACCTGTAAATTTGCCATACCTCATCAAAGCCAAGCTTCCCAGGAGGAGTATTTTGGACAGAAACATGTGAACTAACAGGCATCAATTCTTCTGGATGATCAACTAACACCAAAACAAAGTTGTTATTAATTCCAAATAAACAACAGCATCATACATTAAATTGTAAAGCAGAAAGGAAAATGATAAAAATAAGACATTACCTAACTAACTAATGGAAATCAGTATAACACTAAACAGCCAAAACTTGTGGGCAAATGTAAATGCATGGGTTCTAGTTTAAAATTAGTTGGACATCAAAACAATTTCAAACTTAGATTAGATTACTATCTTTCTCCACGCGTGTTAAAATGTTAAAATAGAGGATACTACATGGTGCCAAAAATATGAAATGACTAAGACTTACTTCAATATCCTCAAAAGTGAGGATTAACCTCTTACTAACCAAGCGCGAGGGCCGTACTGGGGAATATTGGCCCGAGGTCGTGACAGTACGAACCTCGCTGCGCTCGGTCCGTACAAAAACGACCGAGGGCCAATATTCCCCAGTACGGCTCGAGCTAGCTAGGTTAGTAAGTAGTTTATTATATGGCACTCGGCTCATGCTATATATTTTTCTTTCAAACACACTGCCGGTCAGTTAAATTCAAAAGACGTCCGGTGCATCATGATGACGCGAGGAACTCGGAAAGAACAAGCTACCAGCTACAACGACTTTGAAAAAAATTATTAAACATCTTCCGGGGGTTTTCCAGCGTAACTTACTGGATTGGGAGCCAAAGTATGGGGATAACATTCACCATACAGTTCTTTCAAGTGCAACTGGATTGGAGTCGCCAAAATCTCTCGCTTAATAGCATCTTTTTTGGATTCGTTTTCGTTAATCGGTTAAGTGTTTTTCACTTGTTTTGTGTACTGGTGCATAACCTTCGCTTTACGCTTCAATACTGGTTTTCTTTTTCAATTTTTAAACTTAGTATGTTGAATGAAAACATCTTCGTTACATGTTAAGTGAAGGGATGAAGGAAATTGGAAATTGTTGCTGTCTCGTTCTCTTCTTCATTCAACTTATTGAGCTTAAATGCATGCACACAAATGTGTTTACGAAAATAGTTGAACATGTTGAGCCAAAGATGTTCAAGCTCTGATGTAGGTAGGCTGTCGCTTAATTCTTTTGTTTGTCTTACCATTCCATAATTCATCGTCTTCTTCTTCTATTCGAAGAAATAGGGCATTTTACATGATTTCTTTTAGTAGTTTAAGGTGCAAATAAATTTGCCGGCTTTTGAAGGCTTGGACAGTTTCCCTGTATCCCTGGAAACGGTCCGTATGGTAAAATCCCGACATAAACAAAAGAACCAATCAGAATGCTCGGATTTTCCTTGCCATATAATAAATGGGAAATATTTTCGGGTCATGGATGCAGTTTCCAGTGAATTTTATGAGTGGTGTATTTTCCAGTAGAAAATACTCACGTCTGTATAATAGTTAAGTACATTTATACATCTGGAACACAGGAAAATTGTACTAATCAGACTAGTAAAATTACTTGACCTACATTTGTTTAACCTACAACATATATCTATGGTAGTCTGAGGTCTATTTTTATGCTTCCAGTTATTTTTCTTCAAATGCACAATTCATGCGAGCATGCAGGAACAACTGTAAGTACAAGTATTGTTGCAAAGCTGGCACATCAAAATTAAACATCTGTATATTTATCTCTTTTGGGAAAATGGACCCTATTTATTCCCCTTCCCTGGCCCAGCTAGGCCTCCATAAATTCATAAAGCAAAGCAATAAAGTGACCTGGATTCTAATCAATAATTGAATGGCTTTGTGCAAGACGGTCGTAAGTGATTTTTTCGGGTAAAAATGTTTTTCCTTCAAAAGTGCCTGAATTTTTGCATGTGCTTTTCAATTAAGTAGTAAAAGATTCCCATGTAATTTTTTTGGGTGGTTTGCACTGTGCTTCTGAGAAAAACGAAGTCAAAATATCGAAGCGTGCACAAAGAACGCAACAAAGTGGAAAAAGTAGAGAATTTTAGCCAAAAAAAGATACAGGAGAATGTTTTTGTGCTTTATTGAAAAGCACATGCAAAAATTCAGGCACTTTTGAAGGAAAAAAATTTTTACCTGAAAAAGTCACTTACGACCGTCTTGCATCAAGCCATTCAATTTTTAATTTTCATTAGGATTTTTTTTAGTGCTCTGGGTGTGCAAAACAATGCAAGTCTGTCAAGCTAACAAAGAAATCACTTACCAAACCACTCCAGTTTCTCATGAGTGAAGTAAATCTTCATGTCTTCTAAAGTATTATTATCATTTGCAGGCTTTAACATGTAACCATAAACTTCCTTATTTAAAAGGTTCAGCATTATCCCTGTTGGAAAGAATATTGTGTTTTAAATTATTTAGAGTTAACTAGGTTTATAAGACACATACATGTATGATACATTCAAATCTACGAAGCAAATGCTGAGAAGTACTGCACTTATGGTTGATCTAAGAGAGGACCCTTTGGTGAGGGACTGCTGCTGAGGGGGAAGGCAAATAAAGGGCAAAACTAATCAGTCACGCAAATTTTTTAGTCTGTGCCCCAGTCATTTCACTCCAGGCCACCACCTTGCATTATAATATTCCTTTACAATTCTATCAAGAACAACTTTTTAACTTAGAGACAAAATTGTCCTTAAAAATTAAAGTACAGCTTTCAAACAAACAGTAATAATTATTAGAGAGTCAATTTTGGGGTGCTTAGTTGAGAGTTACATTGTATGCCTATCAATGAATATGCAATATGGTTAGTGACAGAATTTACTTACCAGCTGTCCTTGCTGAATGTGCAAAAACAAGAATATCATCCTCTTCTCCATGATAACTTGCCAGAGGTGGATTATACCTCAATTTATCAGTTATTGTCTTCCGTAAGTCTATCAGGATAGTAGAGTGTATCATTGGTACTTCAAAACAGCCCTTTTCCTCTCTTTGAAGCATCGGAAAGTACTTTTCAGATCTTGCATAGTACCCCTATGGTGTCACAGAGAAACAAACCTAAAATTGAATACAATGTATAACACAAACAAGAAATTTTAAATGTGACAGCTAAATATCAAGCAGCAGGGTTTCTGTTTCCTGTGAACATTGACCTTAGGGGCTCATCAAATTATGGCTAGACTTCTAAGATTGGTCTCACTGGTACATGTAATTGAAACTTGGTTCACTTTTGTAAAAGGACAGAGGGTAGTCATAACCTTTTGGGGCTGAAAAAGCTGTTTTGGTTAGCATTGAAAAGTCCACAGTGAGAGCTTCTGTGGTACCTTTGATACAAGATGCATTGTTTTTGAATTGGTACCTCTCAAGGGTGAAAAAAATCAAGCCACACTCACAAAGTAGGATCTTGGTTTTTCTGAGGGGTTCTTTTAAAAAAATTCCAACAGTTACCCCTGTCCTGTTTATATGGGAGTCCCCCATGGGGGAAAATGGTTGTCAAGTTTACAAATCTTTGAATACAACTTCAACTTGTGCAATGCTGATGGAACTACAACATACAACAGATAAGTTCTGATCTGAAGTGGTAACTTCATTAGAGGTAGTAACCAACTCAATTTGTATCAAACCTAGGTTGACTTGGGACTTGGATGTTACTCTGCATGGCACAATATTATTGCTTCTTATGTGGATACAAAATCCAACATGGATCAAATTAGATTAAATATCTGCGTACCCAGACCCAAGCAATCATACTCATTTATCAACAGACGTCATATGACTTGCCTCTTCATCCATTCCACCCCAGAAATTGGAATATGCAGCCTTCCCACCAAACACTTCAATCATTGGTGCAATAACAGTCCTAAGAATGAGATGAAATCCATAACTCCAAAACAAAATAAACAAGTAGTAAATGAGATCTTACCAAACAAGTTATTAAGTCTTTACTACAATTAAAACATACAGAAATGTTTGGTCACTCCTACATACACAATTACCATATTATTGATAGATGTTTCCTTCCATTCACCCAAGCTTTAGCATTAATTGTAATGGGGATCAAAACATCAACAACATTCATCCTCACCCCAACCTCCCAAAACATCAAAACATGTAATAAGAATTTTCAAATTAAAACTGCTCCCTGCTCCCCTATTATTCCCCCTCACCCCCCTCAACTCCCTCCCCCCCCCCAAACACACACACCCAGGCAATGCGGGGGGCCCCCCAAAGGAGGCAGCGTGGCCGAGTGGTTAGAGCGGTGGATTTGAAATCCGTAGGTCGCGGGTTCAAATCCGGTTCTGACCGCTTGCTGATGTTGTTCTCGGAAGCCCCGAGTTCAACTTCTCGGTTACGCTTGTAAATAGCCAACTGGTCTGCCTCCCGCCAGTTGGGATTCTTAACCTGGTTATGTTTATTTGAATATTAATTTATCATTGTTTGTTTGCATTGGTCCTGAAAAGCCCCGAGGGGGAGTGGCCAATTACGTATATTATTATTATATTAAATCTGCAAAATGTTTTCAGTTGGGAACAAGTTTTCTTTATTCTAAACTGTAGCTACTAAATTTGTAACTGGTAGAATCAATGTGGCATTACCTTGCAAAAGCCACATCAGGATATATAGTATGAAATTGCCTTTGAAAAATAAGCAAAGGTGAGGTAGGGGGTAGGGGTGTTACAGTAACTCCCTTTAGCATCTAACCCTAAGCATGCAGCCAACTCTGGTTTTAGCAATATTTGAATCTTAGCTGTTACTTACTTTTTCTCCTCCATTAAAAGTCTCAGTGTCCTAGGATTGATTAAGAAGTTGTCACAATCCACAAACTGAAAGACAAAAAAGCATGATTTAATTCTCCACTTATAGAGCAAATTAATGAGCTATGAATTTACATTTGTGTTTTATTTTCATAATAGTATTCTTAATAATCTGCATGCAAGTGCCCGTCAAGAACTGAGATTTATTTTCATCTCACATATCCTCAAATGACCAATTCTGCCACTTTTTTATGACATAGGACATTTATAAACCTATCAGCTCTTCTGAACAACCCAGGAATTTCTGTGAAAGAAGCCTGACCAGACCAGATTCTATACAAATCTATTGGATAAAGAGTAGAATGTCTTTAGTTTGACTGATTGTGCATGATTGTGGATGTTGGGGTGCTTAAAATCAAAGTTGAATCAACTTTCTACAGATCATCAAGCAACATGATATTTCAGGTGATGAGAAGTATCTTGGGACAAAATGGCAATCTCATAGATATTCTCCAGATTTAAATTTTTGGAGGCAACAAGGCATTTTCATGATATTACCTTGTAAATTATATCTGTAAGAAAAGAGATAATTTGTCATGTTGTTATTGATTCTGATTGTTTTACAAAAATCCAAGCTAGAGCCCTGATCAGGATTCTATATATTTATACATTAAATACAAACATACAAATAGATAGTCTGCCCACTGTTTTCTTGCACTATCCAGGGCCCTTTGTCGAAGATACATCATCTGTTGATATCTGGTCTCTGTCCACTCGCCTGGACCTATAGCATTATCATAGTGGCTGGGAGTGTCAGACACATTTATTAACACTCTATGGTATAAATTTTTTACATTTTGAGACCACTCTTGTAAAATTGCTGATGTGTTATCTTCATTATGGTCTGATCTGATCCTGTAAATGTAAATGGAAAAAAACACAATTGAACATATGAGTTGTTCAAAGGGTGGTTATGGGCTACGACAGCCCCTCTGGGACAAAATGTTCTGGCTTGTTAAAAGAGAGATGATTAATGTAGCAAGGTAGCTGTTGCAGACAGGGTTTAGTAACAGCGAAACATATGGATTGATGCAATGTTGGAGTTAAAAACCCTGGTCATGGTAGAGTGGTGGTTGACATATCTAGAAGTGGCTACTAGGGTAGGTTCAACCTATTCACTGGATAAATCACCTGGCTGTGTATTGAGATTCAAAACTGAAGGACGAAAAATGTAAACAGAAAACCTCACTTGACCTCCTGGGTTAGCTTAACTGGGATTTGAACAACCTTGCCTTAGAACATATAAAAAACAAGACAGATGAAGCCCTTTTTACAGCTGAAAATCGTAACGCAATCTCCAATAACATTATGTCACGTCTGGACAGCCTGTGCTCGAATCGAATTTCATGACACGTTGGCAAGGGCTACAACCAGAGCGCTACAACAATTTATATCAAACATAATTTATCTTGATCAATTAGAACAGCATGGGCCTGATTCACGATTCAGTTACAGCTTACGTGATTTCAGGATCATGCTACTTTCAATAGCAATTAATCTTCTCGCCGCGATGGAACAACAAATTTCTCAAATTGTGTCTAGTGTACGGTCATTGCTGTGTCTAAATAGCGCTTTCATTGACATACAACAAGTTCGTTTACAACGTTTGTTTACTCCAACTTAATCAGGATTTTTCTGTCATATGACACACTTAAAATGCAAAGCTGTATTAATACAAAATAATTTATGTTATCAGCAGGAAAACTTACCAGACAGAAATTCGATTTTTTGGGTAATCCAAATTCTCGATGTAACCGAGCCAGTTTGGAAGAAGATGAGCTGCATTGCGAGCTATGATCGCTAAAAACACGCTGGGTTCTCTCACCGCAGACTCTTTTGAAAGATTATAAACAACATCTGAGATCTTTGAGTCCGCTGTTGATATCTGTAAACTTGTAAATAACAGACTAATCAAGCATAAATTACAACACACAGCCATATCTAATCGATTTCGGGGTGATTTGTGAGCTATTCGCTGCCATGCACAGACCATCGTGCTTTGCAAATAGGTGGACCGGAAGTGATATACTGGCTGTCACGCAATTTGCAGTTTTGTTCTAGCATTGTCACAACTCAGTTCATGCAATAAAGGAGGGAATACCAGTACGGGTGGCGCACAAATCGTACACTCTCAGACTGGTATCTCTCACAACAACAAGGAACAGACATGCACGAGGGCCAACTGTCCTATCTCCAGCACCAAATTGTGCTTATTACGCAATGCGGTTTACCAAATCACATGTAACAACTGTAACCAACAGTACATCGGGAGCACCACACGCTTTATCCACGATCGTGCAAGAGAACACCTGAACAATGATAACTCCTCTGTGAAGAAACACCTTTCTAAGTGCGAAAACAAAGTCCACAAAGGCATCGAGATCAAGACTATTGTAGTGGAAAACGACTCCGCAAATCTACGACTGTTCGAAGCGTTTCACATTCGAAACTACAAACCTACCATCAACTCCCGAGAGGAATGTAGCGAATTCGCGGACTTTTTATTCTAAAAATTATCTAGAGACCTTTTTTACTTTGACACTCACTCATTAGATCATACCACCCGGTTTTATTCGTATTTGAACCTTATTTTTTATCTCAGGCATTTTACCCCACATTCTTTCCCTTTTCACACGTTTTTACCTCACACCCGTATATAAGCCCTACGCGGAATATTTGACAATTAATATAAATTTACCGTAGTCTATTGTGAATCCGTGAATTTGATTGGCTAAATTACTGATGACTATCTGCTGATAGTCATCAGTTACGCATCACGTTTGAACCTGATCTAACGTAATAAAACAGTTCTTTTCTACGTGTTACTTGACATTTTTTCTTTTTATGCAATGAGACTGCGGTAAATTTATACTAAAACAATTAGACTACTCGCCCTCGTTTGCTACGAACGATAGTCAACTCGGCTGCGCCTCGTTGACTATCTGCTCGTAGAAAACTCGGGCTCGTAGTTTATTTGTTAATTATTCCATGAGCGCGCGTTGAATATAATCATCTCATATCCAACAAGCGCGAGTGGAATAATTGTTTTATTAAAAACGCCCCCAAAATATAGAAAACTAGACTACAATAAGAAATAAAAAGGCCCAAAAAATCACGCTTACGCTCGCCATTTTTGTAGATCATGGTATAATGGCTCATATACCATGATGGCTTAGCCAATGAAAACTCTCGAATTGCATTATCCAATGATCCATTTTTCAATAATTTTAGTTATCCCTGATAATGCCGTAGATCGGCTGAAGCTTGGATTTTTAAAGCGATTTTAACATAGTAGTGTAAGGCCTCAATAGAACCTTTACAGTTGCAATAATAATTGTTGGCAGGATTCAGAGCCATAGCAAATTTTCGAAATTTAAGGTGGCTCTGTACCCTACCTCAGGGAATTTTTAATTGGGAATGCTGACAATTTTGAAACCTTGAAGCTCAGAAATGCTACTTTCAGCGTTTTCTCGACGATATAGATACTTGTCACGGTCAAAATATAAATGTGGACTAGAGGTAATCAGAGATTAGGAGTGCAGTCTGCGCCTGCGCCTGCGCTTGAAATCATTATATTACCTTTATGTGAACGGCTGAAGTTTTTCAGACAGATATAGCATACTGACAAAGTCCACTATTCAGTTGTTCTGTGGATTATTTGATTTCCTTGCTTTGTTGTTGGCAAGGTGAGGTCCCCTCTACTGAGCTACGATTTGTGACCTTTGTAGCCTGCGTGGCAGGCGTCCGAAGGGAAGCGAAAGGGGAGAGACGAGCGCGCGAAGCGCGGGTGGATCCCTTCTCCTTCCCGCGCTCATTTTGACTTGCATCCCCTTCTACGGCCTGCCATTCTATGGCCTGCCATGCAGGCTATGACCTCTGATGACACGTTGCGTGACGGCTCCAGCTTCGATTTTAGACTCAAAATTCATGTTAAACATCTCAGTTTCACATTTAGTGGTAATTTTTAAGCATATTAAAGGTTATTGAAAAAGATACTTGTGTTACATCAAGTATCCTAAAGGCCTGGCTAAACTAGGAAACAATGTTTCTTGTTACGTTTCCTGGTCTTCCTAGGGTGGCTAAATTAGCGGGCAGCAAAACATTTTGTTTGCTTTACGCTCAGCATGCTCAGGGGGCTAAAAAGGGGTGTTACTAAACAGAGTAACGAAGTAACGAAGTAACGAGAAACCGAGTAACGGGTAAAAAATTAAAAGGGTCAAAAATTTCAAAATCGTTTTAAAATGCGTAAAATGGTTTTAAAAAGTAAAAATTAAATTAAAAGCCTCAGAAGCATGTTTGCCATGGTACAGAAAGGCAGTTCGCTTTGTTTTTTATTCATGTGAATGACTAACCTGCGATCAGGCGGCCCTATTTTTTTCGCGTCCCTAGTTTTTTTCCTTTCCACCGCGAAAAAAACGGGACGCCTGATCACAGGTTAGTAAATGACATCCACCTATATCATTCCATGTTCACATGACTCCGCGCCGTAGAAAGGGCCCGATAGCATAAATTTTTTGTTTCGTTCGCCAAAGTTGTCAAAATTATACGCAAAGCGGCCCAAGTTTAAAACTCTCTAAGATTTAAGTCCAATGCCCAAGACTACAGTGGTTCGAATTAATCCTGAAATTAATATAATGTTCGTCAGGTCAGGTCAGGTGTTGGAGGGAAATCTATCACCTGACGGACACTGACGTCGAATAACTTAGTTCCCTCTTCAGAGCGGACATCAACTTACGGTAATCAAGAGTAGAAAGAAGTCTTTTCGGCTGTTTTCAAGGTTATGATGATTATGGGAATTTATCTCACATTTCAGAACGGAAGGTCATCCACTAAGTTTTCATTTTACTAACTAAGTTTTCATTTTACATTGTTTCTGTAGATACCCGGCAACCGGGAAGTGCTTTTAATACCCATCAGTCTAAAATTGTTCTAGAATTTCCACGGAAAACTCACCCAATCGTTCATAAAACTGTAGATCTTGTTTAGAAATGTCAAGTGATTCGAATTGTAATTTTGGCTTTGTTGTGGAGGAAATTGTCGTGCCTGGACATACTAGAAAATCTCGATGTTTCGTCACTGACTCTGTCGATCAACTCTCATACAATAATTTCTACAAAAATTAAAGTTGCACTTGTGAGAGTATTCCATATTTGTTTAGAAAGGCGAAGCGATTATAAATAAGGTTTTGCATTTGTTGTGGACGAATTCTCTTAGCTTCTTCATACTATAAAAACCTCCACTCAAGGGCACAAAATAAACTAGATACAAAGATTAAAAATTCATGAATAATCAATACATAGCATTCCAGCATCTCGGTCTTTGGTCGGAAACACGTTTGCCGTTTAGCTAACAGAGAAGAGAACTAAGAACTTAGTCGCTGCCAGAGCTAAGCCGTTTAGCTCACAGTATAGCCTGCGTAGCAAGCGTTTCTGTGGGATTTGGGAGCAAAGAGAGACTTTTTGGTATTTTGCCTGCGCGAAAAATGGGGCGAGAGCCGCATAGAACCGCATAGAAACGCTTGCTATGCAGGCTACTTACAGTAGAACTTTACAGCACCGCAAATGATCCCCGACCGCAAATGATCCCCAGACAGCAAATGATCCCCAAATTGGACCGCAAATGATCCCGAACCGCAAACGATCCCCGATGTGGACCGCAATTGATCCCGCCGGAAAATGTCAATGGTATGGAGTTTGGTTCCCAGATTATTTGATATTTTTTTATTTTTAATTGTTGTATTTATCTATTTTCATCAACTAAATGATGAATTAGATAAACATAAAGAAAAGATATTATGACAAAGTAAATTACAATTTAAATATAATTGTCTTGACAAATTCATCTTATTTTCGCATGACAATTCTTCAGAAAAATTACAAGAAAAAATCAAAACTCGTACAACGCAATACCAGTTCTCAGGTAGCTCGATCTACAACGATAATAGCTTAATGCTACCATGAGTAAGACATACAAATCTTGTGAAGATTATATTTGGGTGCAATTTCCATGTTAAATAATCTGATTCTCGCTAAGGCGCGAGAAACAAATACAAAGCAAATGTACATGTTAACACCAACAATAAGAGCCTGTTCGCGACATGTTCATGACCTTTAAGTTCTACAATGAGTTAGAAATCCTGCTTCCTAACACAACAAACCGGTTTGGTTTTCAGTTTGCATCTGCAATTTGCAGCCAGAAACTCCATACTGACAGTATATAAAACGTGTACTGAATCTGATCAAGAGCACTGAATGATCAACTTACATACTATGTTGAGCGATCTTCATTTCCCGTGGGAAAAATCCGAAAAACGGAAAAACCGCATATCATTACAAACAAGAAGTAGAATGGCAGCCGTAAGCTGTTTTCGTGTAAGATTCATGAGATATGGGTAGGTTACACCACTGCAACCATGAACGATATCCCGTTAGAATTCCTTGCTTCTGACTTTCAACATCGATGACAAAAATATTTCACTTTGCGTGATTGACCAAAACTGGAAACCACACATGAAAGGCCTAAAGCACCCAAGGTATGACCAAAAGTGCAGGCCAGGAAATAAGACACATCTTAGTTGAGGAAATTGAGATGCAGGATATTGAGTGAATGAACTGACGTTACTAATTCGTTGGCAATTTTCTCTTCGGTGAAATTGTTATGAAATTGTATGGCTATATATAGACAAAAGCCGATTACAAGGCAGAACTTTTACTGTAATTATCCGAAGAACTCTTTATCACTTATGAGAATTCAGTATATCTATGTAGAATATGGTTAGTTATGACTACTTCTGTTTATGTTAAAAATTTAAACCTCGAGCCGAGGAACAAACTCCATGCCATTCCTCGTTTTCCGGAGGGGATCATTTGCGGTTCGGGATCATTTGCGGCCCAATTTGGGGATCATTTGCGGTCGGGGATCATTTGCGGCGCTGCACAGAACTTTGCCGCTTTCAACGCTTACTTCCTTTTGGCGCGAAAACCCTTTATCACGCGACTGAAGTGTTAGACCGGACTTTCATCACTATCTATTTGTACAATTGCAGTTTGCCGCGCCGAAGCAATTATTGAGGCCAGAAAACGCTTGGTATTTTTACACCGACATCTCAGTAGGTTCAAGAGGAAATTTTGGTGGAAAGCGGGAAGAACTTCTGACTGCCGGTATGTAGTTTTTGAAAAATCGTGCCCCCTGAGTGACACGAGGCTCGTACAATTTGTGCAAAACCAAAACATTATTTAGAATCGCTTCGCATTTCTGAACAAATATCGAATACTCTCCAACTTCAATTCAGGGTTCCAACTTCAGTTTTTGTAGGAATTATTCTATGAGCATCAAGCTCGAAAATTTAACTGGAACCACCAAGCCAAAATTATAATTGAAATCGCTTGGCATTTCTAAGCAAAGATCAACAGTTTTAAGAAGGATTAGATGAGGTTTTCTGTGGAAATTCTAGAATAATTTGAGACTACCGGTTATTTAGTATTTCCATAACACTTCCAGGCTTCCCGGTATCTAGACAATGTTTCAAAGTTTTGAGCTTATCGGTCGTCGTCAACTTGCTTTGTAAATTGGTTTTGTCATGTTCCTATTTATCTATATATCAGTACTAAAAAGAACGATTTTAATCGATTCTACATATTTTAAAAAAGATTTGAGAATTTTTGGCCATTCGAATTTTTTTGTCGTTACTCGGTTTTCCATTACTTCGTTACTCGTTACTCGTTACTCGTTACTCGTTACTCGTTACTTCGTTACTCTATTTAGTCACACCCTTGTACACTGTTTGTAGATTTGCAGCTTCAAAACATTGCCCGAGAGCGAGACGAACCAATAGGCGTTTTAGACGATTTTATATAAAGTCTTACTTCTCAGTTTCTGTTTATCGAAGAGTCAAGTAAAGATAAAAGAGCGTATACTCTGAGAATCGACATTGAAATAGTGGTTCTGGAAACTCCGCTCGCCGTTATTGCCATGGATACATTTGATTGACGTCCACCAAAACGTATTTTTCGAAATGGGAAAAAAAAAATAGTTGAAGGGCGCGTGTGGCTGATAACCGCTGTAAAACTTTCACTGCAGGTAGAAAATGATAAGATTAGATTAAAAACGTAAAAAAAATCGGGGGACACCGAACTCGTTTTCAAGATAAGGCGCATCATAGACCATAGCATTTCTAGGATTCCCAGTCACACGAGGCGATTCTGGCTGGATTCATTGCTATCAGCATATATTTAAGTTCAAGAATTATATGTAAGTTATGTGTGTTTAACACAGCATATATAGGCCTATCTGATAGATCTTTGCTACATTTGTCATTAAATCAGGTAGAATTAGCCTTAAAATGCAACTTCTAAGTCACGCACACCTGAATCCACGTACCAATTCGACCCTATTTGAATAGTATTATAAGAAATAACTAAAACTTCCCACGCACAGATCTTTTTTGTTTTTTAGTATAATGAAAAGAATTAGAAAAGGAAGTGATCTGCCAAAAAAGGTGGGCGTCACCCAGCATCCAACAGATATATTCGCATACCAAGTTAACGACTCAGTGCGCGCGCTTGAAAATGACGTGGCACGCGCGTGCCTAACAAATAGCGTGCGCAGTAGAGATGCACAGTAGCAATGGGCGCGAAAGTCCTTAAAAAGGTCAAGCATATTTTAAGTTGACCACTGTCCAGGTACTGACTTCCCATTGGATAGCACGCTCATGCAAGGTTAACTTATCGTAATCAGGAGCTCCGCTTTTAGGTGGCTAAATCTATATATTATAGGACATGAGGCCTTAGCTAGGAGCGTACATCCTTGATACTGGACAGTCATTTGATGGCCAATTAACACCTGTCATAAACAAGGTATCAACTGACCAGTATCACGTGGCAATAATCACCTGCTTTTTTTTTAATTTAACCTCTGGCCAAGTACCGGCTTTTTGACTGGAACGAGGGCTCGACAGATTTTCTTACCGTAGTTAGGGACTCAACTAATTTTTTACTTCAAATTTCAATTTTCCAAATCCATCAAATCTTCAACATTTCATATTTTCCACAATTTAACCTATCCTTTGAGAAAAAATATCTCTTTCCCAAAATTCCCCAAAATCACCCAAAAATTTACACAAAACTGCCAAACAGTGGTTAATGAAATAAGCATAGAGATTTAGCGTTGCTTGAAAGCATGAACATGAGTCCCGCTACCAACCTGGGGCTCTCTTTTGGGGAGGGGGCGGGGTGGGATCAACTGTCTGGTAGTGTTTCCAAGCCATTTTAATCCTAACAATTCCCCCTTAATATCACTTCAAATTTCACACCTATTCAGGTGTACCCCGCCTTAATAAATAAACTTATAAACTGATACAGCCATATGCGCGTCTATTCGAAATATTTTAATTACAGACCCTTTCAAATACCTAAATGACCGAGTTTTGCCGTCTGATGTATTCGTGTTCGCACTGTTTACACGTGGAAGCTTCGCGTTGGCGGTTTGTGGACCTTTAGAGCCACTTGCTGAAAAGCAAAGGCTTGCACAAGCTTTGCTCTGTATTTGAAGGTATTCAAGAACCATTTATATTATCTTTGGCATCAAGAGAAAATGATGTCCCATCATTTTCTCTTGTTGGCATGTAAGAGTGTTGTCTATTGAGCCCCTCCCACGGGTTTTAGGGAACAAAGGAACTGGAAGATTTATTTTTACGGAAAAGGGGATATTTTCAAATTACTTTCAGGGAACAAGGGAACTCTTCAGTAGATTGTTGGGAACAAGGGAACACCGATTTGCTTTCCGAGCCCCTAAAATATGAAATCTCTTACCTTCTTGAGTGTTAAGCGAGATTACTTTCGAGATAATTATTGCTACGAGCTGTGCAAGGTATACATTCATACAGTTCGAGAAACTATAACAATTGTACCAGTTACTGGAGCAATATACCACAACGGGCAGGAAAAGCCCACAGTACAAGAGATGGAAGTAAAGCCCAGTTTTCCCAGCCAACGGGCATCTGCTTTGATTATGGCACTCTGTTTACCGTCGACACCTCAACAGGTACCCTCCGTATGACAAGCAGTTTCACTAGTTTGGCAGACTATTTGAAGCATCTGCATCTGTTTGGAGAGGCGTTTGGACTTCACACAAAGACTAGCACCTCGGTCATAGTGGAGATCCCCCAGGATATCGATAGACTAGTGCAAGTTTACTCCTTTGACACAAAGTGTCATGCAGGCATGAGCCTTATTGGTACCACACCTGTGACACAAGGCCCTCAAGGAACTGTTTCGTCTGTTGTCATGGAAGATGAATGAAGGATCCTGAAGTCTGCGTGACATCAAGGACCTGCCAGCTTCTGGACCGTCTTAATCCAAACCTTGCCACCAAATTTAGTATCAAAAGTCTTCTAACGCTTGTTTTCGAAAAGATACTTTCAGAAAAGAGAAGTGACATGCCCCTATAGCTTGAATTCGATTACAGATTCAGCATGGCAATCAAGGAACAGTCGAAAAGGCAATGTTTTACAGCATTTGCTTACTTCACAGCTCCCATGAAAGTCCTATTACAATGATTTACCCAAGTTATGCCCTCCAAAGCCACACAAACTATCTGAAAAGCAGGTGAGTGAAATGAGGAACTGGAGAGCAATGTATGGTCAGAGTGTCCCCAAGAAAACAGTGCAAAACATGACAACAAAGGACAATCCAGGAACTCTGCCGATAAATTTGTATGCAGCTGACTCTCTAACTATACAGCCTCTAGGTTTCACAGTGCTGAGTGAAGCTACAGCAGCCCCAGTGCCACATAGGGAAACACCAGACTTTTTACAAACTAAGCCTAAATTGTCTGTGTTAAAAGCTGATTCCTGTGATACTCATCAGTTGCTCATAATGGCCTGTCTGCAAGAGAATGTGAGTGTTGGCATGAAGGTGGTGAAGGCCAAAGTATTTATTCGAGATCGTTTCAATCCAGTCCTGTTCACGGAAGATGCAGCGAGATGTGAGCAACATTGTTTGTGCCCTAACCTGCTATGACTACCTTGAAGATACCTTAGAGCTTGAAGATGATCTTATCCTTCTCCTTAATGTGCTGCACCATACCAATGAAGTTGTCACTATCGCAGAGTCAGTTGAGATGACAGAAACGGCAGTCAATGAAGTACAGCATGAGCGCATTCCAAGGAGAAGAAAGAGGCGGTTTGAAAGCGATTTTTTCTACTATAAATAGAAAGGTAAAACAAGCAAACAAATATGTGGAACAATGATAAACATTTTTCAGGGATCAAGGGAACAGCGCAAAGATTTTCGGGATCAGGGGAGCAATGCGATTATTGTTACTTCACTGTTATTTGCGTTAGAGGGAGAATGGAGAGTTTGTCCTCGAGATTCCACGCCTGTGGTTGAAACTTATAATCTGGCTTAATCATGAACTTTTTTTGGAAGGTTTTCCCATGACGTCAATAAAATTCAAACCGCAAAACTATTGATCATCCTGAGATTTGACTTTCATTATGCATAAGAGCAGCTGAAAACTACTATTTATACATATTTTCGCTCCAAATGGGTTCTTGGTTTTGTGATAGATTAATTAACGCTTTTGCAGCAAAACACATGTTGGTGCCCATCCAAATGGGCACCAGCCTGACAAATCTCTATCAATTTGAGTAAAAATTTCTCCGCATATCTTGCTTTAAGAAAAATTGCTGTGAGCTGAATCTTGGCCGAAGAGAGTCTTTGCATATTTATCTTCTTTCTTTTCCCAGATTCTGGACTTTATCAACTGAACGGTTTTGATAATTATTTTGATCTGTTTTGAATGACGTAACACTGAAAACCAGCCATTTCCTCGATGCGCTCAGTGCTAGTTACTGCTAGGAGTTGTTAGCGAAATGCCGAGATACACTATTCGTCGAGCCTTACTTTCGCAATTCTGCATTACTTTTGCAAAAATAGAAAGAGTAGACTCGCAATACATACAGCTCTGAGAACAACAGTCATTGCTCTGAGTGGAATGCTGACCGTTCTATTGTTAGCGAACAACAAGTAATGGAGCAGCGGTCTTGAGCAGTAGTCTGGATGTCAGCAATGACTTTCGCCCATTCCCGGTCGCAAAATTGTCTTTGTACAGCGCATGCTCGTCAGAGCGGGGGGAATAGCGTTTGGCACAAGGGGAGTATTTTTTTTTGGTGTTTGCCCTGTCCATCACCTTTGAATCAATTATTTTGAAATTTGCATGATTTATGAATTGAGTTCAACGCGTATTTACAGCGGCATTTGCTAAAATACCGAACCACTGTCGTATTATCCCACTTGGCAAGCCGAGCCAATTAATTTGAGTCGAATTTAATTCCGGCAAACGTCGCACCATTCATGGGCCTATTGCATAATTAATAGGTTCTACGAAATAAGTTCAACTTGAGCCGGTTGAAATTGCGTAATTTCGTATAATTCTACTTACTGAGGATACCAATTTATGAATACTAAATAGATCTGCAGATCCGGCCTATGTTTCAAATAAACGTTGACACTGAAACGTTCGAACTTCCGACCGTTATTTCCATCGAACCTCATCACTCAACATTTTTGGCGACATGACTAAAACTGGTCTCCAGAAAGCCAGGCTGGCTGTAGTCTGGGCCGAGGTGACCTCGGGCGACATGACTCTCGGGTGACATGACTCTCGGGTGACATGACTCTCGGG
>CM042748.1:25148995-25166851 GCA_022496165.2 Catalaphyllia jardinei
TGACTCTCGGGTGACATGACTCTCGGGTGACATGACTCTCGGGTGACGTGACTCGGGTGACATGACTCTCGGGTGACATGACTCTCGGGTGACATGACTGGCTACCTTCTTTAGATGCCTTCCTGCACGTGCTCACTATTCCCCATTACCCTGAGCTAAAGATTCCCCGTCAGGTATTTGAACTTAATTTAATTTTTTAATTTAATATTTTGCCACACCACAAATATAATGAAAACAATAAAAAAAATAGAAAGAATAGATTTAACAATGGCGAGGAGACCCAAAAGAAACTATGAAGCTTATATTAATTAGGTCTCAAATTTTTAAGGAAGGGTACGGTTTGGTGAGAGTACATGAATAAAGCTAATTGTAGTAGGTGCATGTCATGAAATTTTAAAATACCTAGGTTTCTAAAAATTGGTTCAGTATGTGCATAGGAATGGGTTTTAGCTATAGTTCTCACCACTTGTTTCTGAAGAATTTCAAGACGAACAAGGTTAGATTTGTAAATGGAGGCCCAATTTAAGTTGCAGTAAAAAAGTATGGGTAGACTAGTGAAAATAAAAAATTGTTTCTTTTACCTGATCAAGTTTGTAATCATTTATTAAAAGCTGAATATCATGACTTTTACGTTTTTGACTTGGTATTTAATACAGCCGTTATATTTTATTTACACTGAAAAGTTGACATAAATCTACCACAGAAGATAGCAAGATGTATAATGTAGTTTCTGGAGGCCTAGCAAGCTCTACTGAGGTTTTCTAAGAAGATCGCCATATATTAATGAACTAATGTAACTATCAGATGAATTACCTAATTCTACCAATCTGCAAACTTAGGTTTGTTGTCTTAAACTAATTATAATCTAGGAATACACATTTTATGCACATAGACTTTCATAGGATAAAAAGATTAACTTAAATTAAATTATATTGAAAATACACACTCCAGCTACCCAATGGCACGGTTGTTGAAGTGCTTAGGATGCACACAGACCATGGGCTGAGATCCAAAACTATCCGAGTATTTTTCACTTCTGGCGTTTAAATGCATTTTTACCAGTAAATTTTGACATTATGCCGTTTTGCGTAGAATGCCAGTGAAACAGTCCGGACAAGAAAACATAGTCGGTACAATTTGAGTGGCGCTTGCGTATAATTAGGTGGTCCATCAGCCGATTTAAGTTTAGATGCTTATACAAAACAAACATTCTGGTATCGAAACCGTGTGAAAACTATCAAGGTGCAGCTGAGTAAATTGAATATGAGAACTGGATCCCTTCTAGAAGCTTAAAAAGCTCGAGATACAGTTCACGCCTTTAGCATCAGACAGATTTCAATACCAATGGGATAACACAGCACAAAAGAGAGAAACTTACGGATCGTCAAGCTATTAATTTATACTCATTGTATATATTCGCAGACCAAATAATCTTTGAGATGAAAACGCGTTATTCCCTGTTGCCCTGATGTACATCAGCTAAAAGGCGTGTTTAAAGGAGCTATGTCAGAGTTTGCTCATCTTGAACAGTTCAGCCTAAATTTTCAAGCCTCTTCGTTTGAAATCCATGTTTATCTTCTCGATCCTTGTTTCTTTGCGGTTTATTATCTCTTTGGTGTTTTTCCATCTTAGCAAACTACCATTTTCCTGTTTCGTGTTTCAACACAAACGCCGAGAAGAGAGTTAAAAATATGGCACGTAGCGAAGTATTGAAATTTTTGATGAACTTCGAAGTGTTTGGTAATGCGCTCATACACGGGTCTCGAGTGTTGTCTTCTCAATCGAAACTAAAACTAGGGAGAGCGAAGAAATAAAATCGTAAAAATCTTTCTACTTAAGATCAGATATCCAAACACCGTTAGGGTCATGATTTCCTTTTTTTAACTTGTTATTTAACTATTTCTGTCACTTTACCAGTCGGCGTCTATGTCTCTTAGATTCAATGAACTTTTGAAGTCGTGATAACTTATTCACAGCTCTGTGAACCACATTATGATCGGTAAATTTCCTGCTGGAATTTGTCTTGTACGATTTCTTGTCTGTTAATTTTCGGTTCTTTGTGGAAATTTCAGGGCGTTTCTTCATGTAAGGTATGAGCACAGAGTGGCGCCTTTTCTCCCTGTTGTTCATTTCGTCTTCGTCCTCGTCATCCTCGTCGTTTTCGTTATCCGGGCCTTCATCTTCATCTCTTCCCATCATCTGTTGTTGGGCCATGAGCATCATTTCCTCTTGTATCTTTTCCTTTTCATATCGGTTCTCCATCTCTCGGGCCTCCATATGATTCAGTACACGTTTCAGTTGAGTAGCGAGGACATGAGCGAGGTTTTTCCACTCCTTGGAATCGCTCGTACTGACGACTGCGTAGTTTGGCGGGCGAAGTCCAGGTTCCGCTTCGTGAGGACTGAACTCCTGCCCACTTTGTTGCGAAAGGACCTGTGCGCTGGCTTTTGCACGGTCTTGATTTTGTGCTTGTGCAACCTGTGCTTCGTACTCACTTAAATCATGACCGGCTTCTAGTGACTTGGAATCGCCCCGAAAATCCTGTGTTGCCTGTTGAATAAGTCTAGTACGACCACGACGGTTGTCTTGGCCAAACAATTTTATGACATTTTTAATGGCGTTGGTGGCTTCTCTTATTTTTGTTTCTTCCTCATCTGACTTAGCCCTTGCCTCTTCACTTTCCGATTGGAGGAGATAAGATGACGGAAGTATATTTCCCGAGGTTCCTTCAGTTTCGTAACTTAATCCAGTTGTATGAGGGGAATTTTGGACTTTAAAAACGGCCTCCCCAGTGCCAGGTTTCTCATTGATTGTGAGCGTCACTTGCTTCCCTGATGAACCCGGGAAAGTGTGCTTTAGAGGCGGTCTGTTCATCTGATGGGAGAAACGAAACGTTTCAACATGATTATTTTATTTGCTGGTTATCAGACCCATACTGGGTGCCGTTTGTGCCAAATATCAGTACCCAGAGCTTTCAACTGGTTCCTATCCTGCATCGCATACTTTACATATCGCCAGTAAAATTCCGTCTGCAACGCAGGGTTATGGATTTCCAGCTGCCAAAATTATGCAGAGAAAGCCCGGTCTTATTCAATTCGAGCACTCAAGTTGTCATGTGAGAATACGTCTTCTACTCAACAACTCTCAGAGATTGGATACGTGCGTGCATTGTGACGATGAAAAAGACGCCGTTCTTTGCTTTTATACTACTCGACAGGAGCAATTGAACTCGACAAATGTCGCGTAGAGCAATCAAGGTGGGCTACTGAGCAATACCTGACGCAAAGAGCGAAATCTAGGTCCGCCTGTGTTTTTATTCCCTTGAATTACCGCAGATGTCAATCAGACATTGTATCCGCAATTGGAATCAATTTGATAGCATGCACTAACCTCGAAAATGGGATTATCAATATTTCCATGCTTGTTAACCATTCCTGATATATCCGACGGCATGCCTTCCAAGCTATGAGGCTTTAATACAGTATCAGCTATACTTGTTGTATTTATCACTGGCGTGTCTTGTTGGGCATGCAAAGCCAATTGGTCAAAGGCTTGTTGATTCACTGTGTCGTCAGAGCTAACGGACAAGATGGTGTGAGGATTTCCTGTTCCTTTGTCGTGCGTTAAGTTGCTTTGTAAAGCGTTCATCGCCTGAGTGTCTAAACGTGGTGCATCAGTCGTGAACTGCAAAGCATTTGTATCGGCATTACGTTCATTCGTCTCTTCATGCATGTATTGATTTTTACGCAAGCCCTCGCTAGAGGATGCTGCATTGTCTAGTAGTGTCGAGATCTCCTGTAGGTCTGACTCAGAGACGTTTTCTTCACTGGGAATCCTGATGGTCGCGTTGCGGTCCTGAGCAACCTTGACGTAAGGAAAACTGTTTTCTTTTAGTGCTAGCAGTCTATTATTAGTAAACCCGCCTTGCGGACCTACATTATTCGTTGGTCCCGCATCAGTACGCTGAAAAGGGTCAGTGTTCTTCAGAACGTCATTGACTTTCTGACTTGACTTCTCGCCGAGCTCAAATCCCATTAAAACGACAACAGGATGCCCTTCTTTACTCTGTGTGCTTACCTGTGTTACGCCACTAATAGATGGACCATTGGTTGGGGTTGGTTTATGTACTCTATGGTCTGTTGACGATACAGGTTGGGATGTGGACATTTTCCCTTTTGCTTCGTCACTTGTTGTTGCCTTAGTTTCAGTGGGTGCTAATGCATTTTGAAGGCCAATGTGAAACTTGTTAAGCTGGCTTATAACTTTTGGCGAGGCTAAAAAAACATAAATAGACAAATATTTACAATAAATGATAAATAAAGGAAGAAATAGACAAAAAGACTTTAGAACATGTCGTCGAATGTTAACTCTGAATCAACTTTTCCAACAAGATTTATAATTTTGTACCTGTGGTCAAGAAGTCGATGTAAATCAAGTGATAAAGAACCTGTGCTATAAAAGCCAGAGTCCTTTTTTAATATATGGGCGAACTTCTTAAAAGTTGTCCTTGAAAAGCCTCTTTGAGGCAAGTCGTGAAGGATGTGTGCATGTATGTATGTATGTATTTTAGAGCAAGGTTTGCTGAGATTATGTTTTAAACCTGAGAGTTCGTGATCAATTCCATCTTCCAGCTGTGTAGCTATAGCACTGGCTGCATCGTCGTCTTGTGGCGGTCTTTCTTTTCCCAGAATCTGTACCGCTGGCGCCTTAACTTTGAGCTGCGGCGCTGACGACATGCCATGCGCAATATCTGGTTTTCTTACTTCACCCCAGACTCCCTTGATATCTATAACCTGCCATTGCTTCTGGCCTGGAACTAAGAACAAACAGCAAAATGTCAAGTTTTGCTTTCAATGTCGTGCGAACGTATAACTTGTTTTGCAATTCTGCTACAGGTATATACTTTTCTTCTACGGCGAATAAATATTAAATAAATAAACACACAAACAAATGAACAAATACATAGATAAATCAGTAAATAAACAAATGAATACATTCAGCACGCTGGAAAGTGCGAGATTTAAACGCTTAGTCGATGCATGACACAAAATGTAAAATTCCTAGTGAAGGCATTTCCCTCTTCCAATTTTAAATCACTTTCCATTGTTGCAAAAGAGACCAAACAATCAATGCTAAAAAATGTACTCATTAAAGACAGTGTAACAAAAGAGTACTCACTACAGTACTGACAGGTTCTGTTGCACACGTGCTGCATCTGCCGACGATATTTGAAGCAGAAACCCAGATCCTTCCACACGTGACATCTACTGAGAACTCCCTTGAAGTCTCCGCAATTGTGGTTTATTTTAGAAATGAACTGCCTTGTGTTTCCTGGAATATCTTCTGCGCATAAGGTGAGTAAAAGGTAAATGATGTAACAGAGAATTAACTCTGAAGTGTAAATTTTAGTGCTAATTTAAGCCATGAATAACCCACTGGGCGTTAGCCCTAGTAAAGGGAATCAGGGAACCACTCGAGGTAAAGAAAAAATCTTTTGTGCACTTCAGAGTTAATTCTCTGTTACATCATTTGTGTTCATAGTGCTACGCGGCACAACATTCATATGTACCCTTACTTTCTATTCGCCGCGATTCACCATCTAAATCGACCCCGACTTTTTCTGTCCGACCTCGTAGCTCAGTCGGCAGAGTAACGGTAGATCTATTCCGGAGGTCGTGGGTTCGATTCCCACCTAGGTCAAAAGATTTTTTCTTTACCTCGAGTGGTTCCCTGATTTCCTTTACTAGGGCTAACACCCAGTGGGTTATTCATGGGTTAAATTAGCACTAAAATTTACACTTCAGAGTTAATTCTGAGTAAAAGGTAGCCTTATTGTGAAATTAATAGGCACAAGTAACATCTTAAAGCCCAACAGAGAGCCTTCATCATTAAATCCGTCTCAGCTTCAATGTAAGTCAAAAAAACTCGCAACAAAAATGAGAGAATGGAAGAACCAGAGTTTTGGATTTTGTGGAGTCGATGGTTCCTGTTTATTTTGAGTTAATCGCTTTCCCTCTTATTTTTAGTGTTATCAGAAGTTTATAACAGCATAGTAAATAAATTTTTGGTGTGACCTTATTTTTCTTTTAAGACGGACAACCAAAAAAATAGAGAAAATCTTTGTTTTGACGATATTGTTCTAGCATAATGACAAATTCTCACAATGAACATAAATATAAAGTAGGAAATGAACGATGAGGAACTTGACAAGGAAAAGGTGAAAAATGTTTAAACTTTAAAATGTTTCGGAGCGACCACCTAGTTAAAGAGCACAATGAATACAAGTAAACTAATTCTTACTAAGTGACGAAGATAGGGTCAAGTGGCATGAGGTTGGAATAAAGTGATATTAATTGACCTGGAACGGGGTTAATAATCATGAAAGGTTTGACTGTACGAGGGGTCTTCTTTGCATTACAGTGTCTCAGAGATGAAGCGTAATGGCGTAATTACCTAATTTCCTGTAGGCGAGGACAGCAGAAGCCAGAAAGAGAAAAGCGATCCATCTTTGCCATTGAAAATTTCCAAGCAGTGCCAGCAGTGCCATGATTCTTTTCACAGACTTCACATCACCTTATGCGTCCTTCAATCTTCGAGGATGCCTTAGAATTGCGATACTTTCTCTTGTAATTTCAACAAGTTTTATCTCTTCCAAAAGTGAAATTTGTCGCTTTCGAGTACTCCATAGTGCTCGCGTTAAAACGTAGCTTTGTATTTTCTGTTCGACGTACACAAGGAGAATACAGTGTCACTTCTCAAAATTAACTGAATTCCGCAAAGAAAAAAGCATCTAAATTATCGCGAGAGCAGACGATTTCTTTGGTGCTTCAATTAAAAATTGATTCCTCGCAAACCCGATTAGCATCACTTGTTAAATGTCCTCTAAAGGAAAGTCAAATGTCACGAGAAATGAAACAATTGGTTGGTCAAAAAGTGGGCTGTGACCACTCGAAAAGACTACGCCCATTGAACTTGGTTCACCTTTGAAACGAAACCGTGCGGCAGGTCTCCAATACGAAATGTCACAAACTATTGAAATGCAAATAGCACGCCAGTCGATTTCTGTTTAGATAAATATTATTTTTATCACATGGTTTAAAAGACGCAGAAGAAGTATTGCATACCTTGTCGTAGTTCAATCTTACCTGACCGCAACCGAGTGAAGAAACTGCGCCCTTATTTAGTTCTTTAGTAATTAAAACATCGTTGAAATTAATGGGGATTTATAACACTTAAGAGTCTGTTTATCTTTTTCGATTACAAACTTCTCGTGACCCGACTGAGCAGTTGAAAGTTATAATTGGTTAAGAAGCCGAAGGTATTTCAGTATGTAAACCTCACTCCCCTCTTCTGAGAAGAAGGTCTGTTAGCTATATCTTTATTACAGTGTAAGTCGCCTTTCTAGTAACTCATCGAGGCCACATGCAGATATTTGGTTAGAGGAGTTGCCGAAGACGACATCACATCTCTCAACAAACCCTGTTTTCTCTGCATTTACCAGGAGACGTCCACATTTATCACTGAAGTTCGTATTTGTGATTGGATCATTATGGGTTTTGTTCTGTAAGGTCATTATGCCTTGCCCTTTCCCATTAAGAAAAGGGTGAAATGCGCGTGTTGTTAGTTGTTGGTGCCGTAAGGCTATGGACTGATTTTTTTCCCCAGTTGTTTCAGGTGAATGATGAGGTATCGCTTATGCTTTTGCTACCCTAGTTTTTCGATTTGGCCGCTGCCTCTTACTCTTTTTAACTCATGAATTCCGATTTGCGTTATGAGTTGTAGTGTGTGGTCAAACTATCTAAAAGAAATGCAAATTAGGGATCGGTCGATTAACCGTAAATATTTTGTTGTAATAAGCCCTTGGAACGATCTGGTCACATGGTACTAAATCACACATGCTAGGACGCAACATGCACAGAGGGAATTTCAAAACAAAGGCCGGTAAAGTGGACTGGTATGAGTTGCACTGTGCAACTTGCGTACCAGCATGTGTGATTTTGCACCATGTGACCAGATCGTGCAGAGGGCCTATTGTACTGCTCAAGCCTGCTGTTGCGTTTTGACGAGTTGCCTCAACGCCTTATCTTGAATTTGATGCAAAAGCATAAAGAATTTAATATACAATCAAAGGGGAGAGGCTGTCGAGAAACGAAGTTATTGTGCATTGATTCCAAGTAGAGGGATCATTTCTTACATTGGCTTATTAGCAAATTGACGCCAGTTTTTCATGCGTCTGTCCTGTTATTGATGAAAAATTTATAACATTGTCAAGGTAGCTGTGGATCTGTAGATCTGCAGACTACTTGGAAAATATACAATAATCAAAAATATACAACAACGTTTATCTTTTATCGGTGAACAATATAAAAGAGGCAGGCTGCTTAGCGAGAGAAATTCATACTTATTACGTAAGGTAAGGTAAGGTAAGTCTGCATGCGAGCCAAGTGGCCCATCAGGCCGGAGCTTATCCCGGTTTCCTTAGCATTAAGCGACTAGGAGTATTTCTACTCCCCCCTGGATGGGATGCTAGTCCATCGCAGGGTTACCCCCCAGCATTAAATTCGCCGGTACCCATTTATACACCTGGGTGGAGAGAGGCAATGTGAGAGTAAAGTGTCTTGCCCAAGAACACAACACAATGTCCCCAGCCAGGGCTCGAACCCGGACCGCTCGATCCGGAGACGAGCGCACTAACCATGAGGCCACCGCGCCTCCCACATACTTATTTCGTACCTTCGAGTAATCATTAGAACATCCATTATAGATCTCCAGATTATTACCACTCTCACTCCTTCCGAATTGCAGACGAAAAGAATTCCTATACGACAGAGGGATAATCTAAGGGAGGGCTAGTCAAGGTGTTTAATTCGGTTATAGGTTGTTGATAAAAACTGAATCATTGGATAATGGAATTCAAGAGTTTTCACTGGCTTAGCCTTCAAAGGTTACGAGCCACGTCATTTTTTTATTTCTATATTTCGGGGGCGTTTTTGATAAAGCAATTGATTCCACTTGTACTTGTTAGGCATGAGATGATTAACGCCAACTCGGCGCTACACGCCTCGTCAGTAGGCTATCTAACAGCTCATATCCAACGCGCCCTCGTAGAACCATTACTCATTATAAGGAAATTCTGCCCTCAGAACACTTGTAAGTAGTGACGCACAAAGTGTGTATTACATATGCTGCTACAATATCTTTGTTTTGCTTATCTTTATACGCGCAAAATCATCAATTACAAATGGTTATAAAAGTGTACTTAATCAGTTGGATTGCATGACTGGCGCGTGGGAGCCCAAAACGGAAAATTGCACAGGCTTCAATCTTCTTTTAATTAAGTTAATATCCATGACCTTTTAAGTATCCATAGAAAGTTAATCATCCCTGGTTCTATACCAACAACAGCTAGCAAAAGGATCTTTTCGGGCTTAGAACGCTAAGACTGCCGCACCATACCGAGGTAGTTGTTTTGTAAGGGTCAGAGAAAAATTCGACTCTGTCACAAAACATTGTCTCGTTTAAAGAGAAATCGCAAGGATCACACCGATTCGCCAAGCGTGAAATTTGCACTAACCTGCAAAAAATCAACCCGACGGAAGAGAGGGGAAACGTATTTGTCTATTTTGCTTATCCTTCAATTAGTAGGTACTGAGTGATCAGCCACTACCTCCAAAAATATTTCAGTTTTGTGAATGGTATTTCTTAATGAAGCGATAATATTTTAAGCGTGAATTATGATAGCGTGAAAAGACTGATCATTTAGGAAACCTACCACTTATCACCTAGTTAGTGACTGGCTTATCAACACAGCTATGAAACCCTTTCAGGAACTGACCTGTTATTTGTAAATTAATAATGAATGACATTCACCGACCTGAAAAGTGAAGTTTTTCCTGAAGTGTAAAAATATATTTTCAGTTTTCATAAGTTTAACTGGCATAATCAGTGAAAAAAATGATGTCTTCGCTTCGCTAGAAGGCAAAATGCTGGACACAGAATGATAAAAGAAACAAACGAAATGATGGTAAGGTTTAGGTGTCTGGTGATGCAGCCAAACATTTTCAACCAACTGGTTATAATTACTGAGAAATGTTTATTCTCTAAATCTATAACATTTGCTTGCAGCCCAAGAAAAATGATCGAAATCAAAAGATTTCTATACCTTACATTTTCTTTATTACCCTCGTTTCTATTCACAGGTTTAGAATGTTAGCTGGATGGTTTTCAAGGAGACATGATTTCAGCAATCTTCGCTTCCACCCTAATTTTTCTGTTGATAAAGCAGTGCGCGGCAGGTAACTGTGACAAGTCAGTCTTCATAACCAAATAGAATCCTTATTATTGCACTTATTCTTCACTGATTTATTTTTATTTGATTCATTGTTAAAAAGGCGACGGGGATCGAAAAAAACAAGGTAGAACGAGTCATGGTCTCGTTAGATTTAATTACGGTGTATCAGCTTCATGCATTCTTGAATTTTTTAGACTCATTAATTGAGGTATTCACCTGTAAGTAATGGAACAATAATGGAGTGTCTGAGTCTCTTAAAGGATTAACAATAATCAACATATGCATGTTTAAGGGGAACTTGAGGTTTTGTTAATTATCGTGGCGATATAGTCGAAGGACAACAATCGTGAGCAAATGACTCGGATTGGATTTATTCGGGCATGGCTCACAAGTTCTTGCATTCGCTTCGAAGAGCGCAAGGAAAGACTCCTAAAGGACTTGACCAGCGATTGATAAACAGCAGCGAGTTAATTGTTTAATGAAGAATTGAGGACAAAACTGATTGCCATGTCACCTCTTTTCAAACGCTTAGACTATTGTCTACCAATTAGAGATACTGATTGTGATAATAATAATCTATGCGTAATGGACACACACTACCCATCTCGGAAATGATCAATTTTCAGACCTCCATACTCCGTTTGAGGGTTATTTCTTTTTTGATTTTAAAAAAACGGGCCATGCGGCTCAACTTGTGGTCGTTCTAAAGGGTCTTTAATTTATTCTGAAAGCATATTTTAGGCAGCCAACTCAAAAATAAAGCCAGCTGGTACTTTTTCCATTCTTTTAACAGGCCAGATGAAGTTGTCTGTGCACTTTCTGAGTGGTTTCCTGATTCAGCCCGAGAAACCGCCCCATCTGCAACGATTGAACGTTAATGTGCATGGCATTTGCGTTTTTATAACGTGGAAATCATAGCAATTATGTTAATGACAGAACGTTTGTGCTACCCAAGCGAGATTTTGCGAAAACATATCTTGTGCAACAGCGTCATAAATGCCGTTTGAAATAAATTAAACCTCTTTTCAACAGGTTGTGATTCAGCTTGCCAAAAAGAATGTATTGAAGTCATCAACAAATATCGTTTGAACCATCACGCAAAGAAAGTCAAGTTCTCCCATTTTCTTGCTAACAAGGCCCAGAAATGGGCGGACGGTGGAAGATTTGGATACGACATGAAATTCCGTGGGAAATACGGGCAGTTGATAGAATGGGATGTCAAAGATGAGCTTCAGAACTTTACAACTGTGATAAAACACTGGCATGACAAGGAGAGAGATTTTGACTTTCGTTCAGGGAGATCAAGGACGGGAAAAACTCTCCACGATTTCACGCAAATCGTATGGAAAAAAGCAAGGAAGGCCGGCTGCGGACAAAGTGAGATCTTTGGCTCAAAGTATTACGTTGTGTGGATGGATTCCGATGGTGTTGTCAGTCCTAATACAGAGACTAATACAGCAAGTATTGGATCTCCGGAGAAGGTACACATATACATATTTACTTGGTCGCACACAGTGCCTATGGTAACGGTGTGTCCCATAGACTTGATAAGCAGAGTCTACAGGATGCACCATATAGTTTATAGGTGCGCCAAGAAAACAAAATAACAAAGTAAAAGTGCGCATTTGGAATTAAATATTAAACTAAACTAACTAAGATTATATAACTACTATAAAAAAAATTAAAAAAATGTGTAAGAGTGAAAAAATAATTAAAGTATGTAAACTGCACAGTAAAAGCCATGCAAAAGTAAGATATGAAAAGGAAAAAAGTTGTTACAATAAGTTCACATATGACAGCTGATATCCATGCCACTTTTTACAGATGTAAAGGCCTTTTGGCTGGCCGAGGATTTGACCGAGTCCGGGACCTGTTCCATAATTTAGATCCAAAGTTTGGAAACACTGACAACATATATAGTGTCGTGGTACTTTCATGTATCGTGCAGCGATTCAGTGTACGTGATTTCGTAAACTTTGTGTGGTTTAGGATGCAAGGCGGCAAGCGATCTTACTGTAGAAAATTAGCCAGTAAACAGAAATTCCCGTAGCTCCACACCACCCGTTCTCGAGCAGCATAGAATTCCAAATAAGTGACATCATCATCTGATTTTTTACAACAAAAAACGCAAACATTACCATAGGATATTCAAAAGATTAACAACTTCTTAAATAACTACCAGATTAAAGTTTACAACAAACCTCTTTTATTGGTCCTTTTCAGGAGGATCTACACTGGTTTGAGCCTGCGAGGGAATCCTCTAAATCCAAATCTACCTACGTTGTACCTTTGAAAGCGCAGGATGAAGATTCCTCCGCTAGGACGCATGTGGAACCATTGACACCAGTAGCACTAAGTACAGGAAAGGCTCGAAGTGAACAAAGTAAACCAAATAGTTTCCCTGATTTAAATGAAGTACGAGAGGAACAAAGGGTTTTAAACAACAATGCTCTGTTGAAACAATACCTGTATAATGATAGCCTTAACAACGTCGTGCTAGATGAAAACAAAGAAACAGCCAGTTACCACGTAGTGTCTGGAGCAGAGGAGAATGCTAACTGGCAGAAAGGTGCAGAAACCCTCATACAATTGGGCAGGGATAAGGTCAACACAAACCAAACGTCACGCAATAACGCTGTATCGTCCTATCCAGTTGGGGAAGAGGATGAGGAAGATAGAAAAGACGCGACGAGGTTCCAGTCGCAGGTGATCCAGGACGACGACATGTTGACAAAGGATGAAGTCGATGACCATGCAACTCTCCCTTCGGAGGCAAACGACGGTGGGGAACTTGGTGAAGGTGACGAGAGGGAACAGGCCGCTAACATTCAGTCTATGATGAAACAGGAAGATGACATGATACAGAATCAAGAAGAGGAAGACGACGATGAATCTTCCGGTAGTAACATGTCTGAAGGTGCACCATCTGCGACTTCAAATGGATCAAGTACCAGGTTGTCAAATGACATAACCAAGAACTCTTCACAACTCTTTGCAAATTCAAACCAATCTCTCGCGAGTATTACCAACACTGGAAAGCAGCAACGAGAAAAGCCTAATTCATTTTATGCAACAGGCATAGCACTCAGTAACAATCCAAATGAGACAAGAAAATTAATTACACTAAACGTTTCATCTGACGACATATCAAGTTCTTCTCTTCCTGGTAAAGAAATGCTCAATCAGTCATCGTTGAACATTCACCAAGAAATTGATGGACAGAAAGCAGATAAACCAACCGGTGTTATGGAAAAATCAACTAATTCACCGTCACAAAACGAACAAACGGCATATCAAACAATCACAATCCAACAATTGGACTCACCAGGTAGCGTAGCTGCAACAGACTTAAGCAACACAAGCTTTCATGATGGAATGGAAGATAAAAACCACAATTCCAATCCAGCGGCGTTGAGTTCTCAAAATGGAGCAAAGCCTAGTCAGCAGCAGATTGATAGACTGGCACCTACGATGTCAAATTCCCCGTCACGACTTACACTTACAAGTATGATAGTGCCAGGAGCGCCTGTGACTGCTGAGTTGAAAAACCCACATGCGGCAAAAGTACAGCCGCAGCAGTCCGAATCACAAGCATTGAACCAGCTTCCTATAAATGCTACTTCTGGAAGTCTAAAACATGAAGATTCGGCTATTGGGAACACCATCAAAGCTAGCGACTCTGCTACAGCTGATGTGCATCACGTGTCTTCACCAGCTCTAATTACGTTGCCGAGTGCTAGCAGTCGTCCCATAAAGCTTGTTTTTCATGTTAGTGACATGAAATCACAAGGGATGTCATCGAATGCTCCGGTACCTGGGTCCGATGCTGCAATGACCAATGATATGATAAATAAAATGAACGATGAAGGTAGCTTAAATAAATGGACAGACTCTAAGAATATAATGATAAAATAAGAAGATATTGGCGATAAATTAAGTAATCGAATTCATTAACCAAGCGGTCAAAATTTAAAAAGTGGATGAAACCTAAAACTTTTATAGCTTTTTAGAGAAAATATAATTTTCATGTAGTGATATTACTTTCAATTTCAACTTGGTAAACAAAATTCCTTCGTTCTTTAATCTTTGAAAATGACCTGGGTAGAAGAATTCATAGAGGTGTTTGCTCTTTTATTTCAGAATGCCATGATGACACTTTACAGTGCCCTCTGTGGGCTCACCATGGCCACTGCAAAGGTATAGCGTACGCAGAGTTTATGAAAAGACGCTGCAAAGCTACCTGCGGATATTGCGGTAAGGGTCTGTTGGTAGAAAAGATAAAAAATTTCTTGGCTTGAAATTTTTATGACATGTGGTCCTAATTGTCAATCGTCCACAGAGTGTCCCGTTAAAATAGATTATCAGTTTAGCCAGAGAAGACCTCGATGCTGATCGTGCCATGTAAGATGCTTGTCGGATAACTTTTCTTGCATCGATATTTGATGTTTGGGCGCATTTGCGACTAAAATCATCACACAAATTGCACGAATGCGAAAAATTTGACGGTTTAGGGATTCTAGCTTGACAAAGGAGAGATTGTTCAAGCTCGTCTCACTAAACTCTAAATTGACTACATTGTTGAGATCAATAGTTAACAATATTTTCACACGATTCTGGTTCTCTCTCGTAGGTTGCTTGAATATCAAAATATATCAGTTTCGTATGGTTGTATACCAACAGAAACAAGAAAATTGTGACGTGTAACATTACGTTTCATAACTTTCCGGCTTTAGGTCTTCCTTCCGTTATCAAACAAAGTGAAAACCATATGCAGACTCACATTTTAGCCCAAGATGGTAAGTTCACCAAAGGAGCTACGTCACGATTTATGAAGTCACTGTAATGTAAACAAACGTTACCGTTGGATATCACAGTACTGAGTTTGTTAAGGTAGCAAAGCACCGAATACCGTATAGTCAGCCAAAAAAAAAAGAAGAAAGGAAAGTAAAGGTTTGTGATAGATTGAAATGGATTCAAACGTAGCGCCTTTCAATCTATCTTTGTACGGATACTTCAAAGAACGATAAGAGAGACGTACTCAAGGGTGAGCTTTCGGAAAAAAATACTAAAGCAAACTGGAGACAGCCACTAAACTGGATTTTACAAGATGCTCATTATCAACAGTTCTTTAGGTGAAGAAGGACTGTTCATTGTCTACCACCATAGTTTTAACATATCCTCTTTTGCAACTATTTTCTCCATTCTTTCCAGAACCCTGCGAAGACGTACCTAGTTATGAATTTAGTTGTCCAAGATGGCAAGCTCAAGGCTATTGTGAAAAAAGACAAAAAGAAATGCACGTAGTCTGTAGAAAAACATGCGGTTTCTGTGGTGAGTGAGGTGTCTTGTGCAAAACGGTGCTCCTGTTCCTGCCTTTGTTGTATTAGGAGGCTAAGAAATGGGAGATCAATCATAGGTCTGCCAGTCCATAACGAATACGGCACGAAAAAGCAAAATCTAGAGACTTTTATTGCTTATTGAACCGGAAAATTTGTTGTCAGACTGGCCCAATGAAATGGAACAGTATATATAATTAAAACTAGGTGAGAATGCCTGGGAAAAATTATCACCTCCCTAAAGGACGTTGGCAAGGAAACAAAATTGAAAGAATTCCAGTTCAAATTAATTCATAGGGTTGTAGTTACCAAAAAGGAGCTTCATCGATATGGCATTAAAGCGGACGATGAATGTCTCTACTGTGGTGGGAAAGATTCAATTGAGCACACTTTTCATAACTGTCAATTTGTAAAGATTTTCGTGAAACAATGTAATAATGTAATAAAGTCAAAACTATGTAACAATGTAATAAAGTCAAAATTAAAAACGTATACCAGCACTAGAAAGAACACCTTTACTTAAGTAGCCCTGCAAAGTTTCAGCACTTCAGGTGTAATATCAGCTGATAAAATGTTAGTTAAAAATTGAAAAATTTACAGACGTTTGTATGACTGGGGGTATAATGCATACCCCCAGTCATACAAACGTTGGTAAATTTCTCAATTTTCAACTTTCACTTTCTCAACTGATATGAAACCTGAAATGCTGAAACTTTGCAGGGTTACTAAAGTAAAGGTGTTCCTTCTAGTGCTGGTATGCGTTTTCAACTTTAGCTAATTTTAACTTATTTGAATTTTCGGCCGCCATTTTGGAGAAGGGTCTATTGACTGGTTTAACGCTGCCAACAACTCAAAATTTGCACCCACAATTGAAGAGAAACTATTTGGTATCATATTTGACCCTTACGAAAAAGAAATGTTAAAGAAATTTAATTACACGATCCTATTTATGAAATACTCCATATACACTAGTAACATGCATAACCAAGCTATTCACCTCTCTGTCTTTGTTAATAAAGTATTATTTAAGTACGAAATAGAGAATTTTGATTGTTAGCTACCAAAAAATGCTCCTCGCAAAAGTGGAATGCCTTACATGAAAGTACACATACAAGAGACAAATGTTAACGGCAGTAACTATGGAAACCAATGTAAAGTAGGTTAAGCGATATATGTGACGTGATAGTTGATGTAATTACTAGCAGTACAGGAAACCAACAAAGATAATGACAGAAAAAAAAGAAGTAGATCAGCCGAGAGAGGCAACGTAAGTGATAATGCAACACGACAATAACAGCTTTTGAGTTTCAAGTCCGACACAAAAACCACAGTGACCTCAATATAGCTATGATTGCAATTCAGGGGTCAAGGTGGCTCACACAGCCGGAGCTTATTCTAGTTTACGAAGCACAAAGCCCAAAAACAATTTTAGACTTATTTCCAGTCAAACACTTTGTATGTGGTGTGGATAGTCCTAATCAATGCTCGGGGCTTCTTTTTAGTTCCAGGGACAAGGAAAGTAAAGACGAGGTATTCTCTCCAACCTTCGCTGACAACATCAAATGCTGGGCCAGAATCAGATGATAAGAACAACGGTGAAGTACAAGTTCCGGTGCTATCAAAACCATTTACATCAACACTGCCCAGACCTAATCTAAACTTCAAACTAAATAATCCAGCCAAATTTAACCCGACTTTAGACGTACAAACGCTAAACATTTCACCATTGAAACCAAAAGTGTCACTTCTTCAGAACTTCCACAAACTTCCAACATTGTCGAGTGTCAAGGTTTTCAAATCATTTGGAGGGTCAGTAGTTAATCCAAACGCGGACCTCAGTGTAAAGAATGCAACAAAGGCTACTGGCCTATCAGCCCAGACTTTTGATGACGAAAGACCACGTGATAGCAATGTGAGTTTGCCTTCAAAGAACCAGGATGAAAATCAAGGAGTAGCTAGCTCAAAGAATCTCAACGATACAATACTTAAATCGAGTGCTTCTACGATGATCCGAAATAATAAAACTGCTTTACCAGAGCAGACGGATATTAAGGCACTCAGTTTCCAGGGTGTAACCAACAATATCAACAACTTTATAAAAGCACCAATTAAAAATGGCGTGACTTCTTTAAGTGCATCAAACCCTCAATTTGCCAGATATTCTAATAACGGGAAGCTCGCCAGCCAAAAATCTGGTCCAGAGGAAGACAAAATGATTCAGGATGGTAT
>CM042748.1:25184444-25194641 GCA_022496165.2 Catalaphyllia jardinei
GAAAAAAAAATGCAGTTTGGAAGTTACTTTTAACAGGTCGTCGTGTCATATTTCTACAAATCGTCGTGTGGGTTAATCATGAGTTTGTTGTTGGTTCTTGCCTTGCTCTGACGGTTTTTCACCGGGTTTTCCGATTTTCCTCCCTCCACAAAAACCAACTTCTCAAAATTCTAATTCGACCAGCGTAGAGGAGCCACATGAAAACCGGCTGATATGGCTTCCTCTTTAAATATTGTAATTTGTTTATTTATTTATTTATTTATTTATTTAATTTATTTATTTATTTTCCTGTAAATAGTAGTGGCTTAGCCTACGCAATGTTCCCCCAACCTTCCCCGATTACCTGAGTTTGTTTGGGCTCTGTTTAATTTGTTTCACCTTTACCTATAAGCAGGAGGCGCGGCTGCTATCTTACGGTTCAGTTCAGTTCATTTTATTTGCCTTTATAAATTATTATAATCCGAATAAATTATTATAATCCGAATTTGAGCTTGGCTGATTTCTTTCCTCTATGTCCTCGGGCAAGGTCATACTCACTCCCACAATGACTCTCTCCACCCCCCCCTCCCCCCTGGGCACTGCCATGTATTGGGGCGCACTGACAAAATTCAGGGGGTATATGGGTAATCTGCGATGCAGGGTTAGGCCCCCGATTCCTTCACTTGGCCAAGGGGAAGCATTCAGTTTTTGATTATTTTCGGTTTAGTTCATTACATGCACAGCCGTTTACTTGCAGTAAATTTTCTCACAATCTCCCTACTACTTACCTCTGGGTGCTGCACGGCAATCTAAAACAAGAAAGTATGATCAATAAACTAGTATACCTAAATGGTAAAAATGCTGCCGAAAGGGAGAACGATATTGAGTACGGTAATTGTTACCCTATCAAATGAACTGCGAAGAATTGTTTTGCACAAGACATAATGGTATCGTTATGATAGGAAATCAATTGAAACTGTCTTCAGGTCGGGGGTTTTCTAGGTTTCAATAGATATTGCGTGCATGTGGCATTTTTTGTTTCAGAATTTTTGGTTATTTCAGCTTTCATTAATATTTGATGTTATGCCTTGTCTCCCCTGTCCTCAAAAAGAGACGAAAGTAATAATACTTTTAATGTCAATTGGAAAAGAATCTTTGAGCAGAACTTCATGATGTGTTTCGGTACATAGAGGGGGCTATTATTGTAACCTGTGAAAACCTGTTTTCCTGAGAAAATAAACGGTGGCTAAACATCGACATTGAGCAATAGACATTCCGAAAAAACTGTTTAATGAAATTAGATATAAAATAACATTTTGTTAAGTCCTCTAAACTCGGTCACATCAACATTACGGTATTGAAAACCAGTTGTCTCTCCAACAGCAACTTGCAATGTTGTAAAATCAACTCGAAACTATTATGAATTTGACATTATAGTCACATTATACTCTGTGAAACACTAATTAATTTTTTTATGACATACAGTACCGCTCAGAAATAAGCAAACTTCGCATGCGCAGTCTATACGCGCATACGTATAGGTATTTCTTTGTTATTCACCTCTAACTGTTTCTTTTGTGAAGTATTGTTGGACAAAACAATAACTAGCTTTGTTAGGAAAACTCAAAAAGCGAGAGCCGTTCGATTACATCCAAATTTGCATATTGTAAAAACATCTTACTTGCAACGACTGCTTGGTTTTCTCCCTGTTTAGGAAAAGAATATCAACCGCTAAGCATACATTTCATTTTACCGCGAAGTTCACGGGAGATACTCCTCCAGTGCCGTGTAAATAGTGTCACAGCGGAAAAGCCGCGTCGCGATCTTTTTATTGCTTCAAGAGCTAGCAATATCCAAGCGAAATGTTGTCTTTGAACAATAAGCTTTCTCCCACCCCAAGGAGTTTTGGTTCAGAAAGAAATGGTTCGTCCGTGGAACACGTTCGCGACACATTTCGCCGGCTACTATTCCTGCTAAATATTGCGCGAGTTTGTAAACAACACGTCACTTGCTTTCAGTTTAAAAAGCATTGTTTTCACATCCAAGTTCGTAGCTTTAACAAGAGTATCACTAAGTATTATGAAGCAAATTGACTTAAGTTTTCATTCACGGTAAACATAAATAATGAGCCAAGATTCTCAATAACTGATGCTGTTGATGTGTTCTGCTGAGCGGCTTTTGCGTCACCGGAGAGGAAGTGAAATAAAATATCTCCATTGTATTAATTGGCGTAAATCGGTGATTTTTTTAAAACGGTGGTACGTATACGATCTACATCCGTAGAAACGATGTATTATCGGAGTTTCTGCCATGCACCGTGAACATGTAATAACTATTTAATTTTGCACGATAAAGTTTTTGCGACTTTTGTACCTGCCTCTTGCTAATTGTCTATCGATTTAAGCGTCTCGGCGAGTAGTGAAAATAATGATATCTTCAGTTCTACTCGGCATAAATCGGCGGTTTAAACGGTGAAATGATACCCTGGGTGCCAGTATTGAGCGGCGAAGCCGTGAAGGCGAGTCGCGAAGCGGCGCTGCTTGAACCAGAGGTCTCTCGCCGACCAGCACTACTAGCTCTGACTAGCCTGAGATCATACCTCCTTCCCTGTATTTAGATTCAAAAAAAGAAATGCCTGATCGCAGGTTAAGCTCTGACGGACGCTCCTTGCCGCTGGCGAGCGAGAAGACCTCAGGCATCCAGGGTAGTGAAATGATCTCTATCAGCAGAAACGATGTGAACTATTTCGCAATATGAAGTTTTCATCTTTCGGCACGCGTCGGCGAGTCGCTTGTTAATTGTCTATCGATTTAAGCATCACGGCAAGTACTGAAAATAATGATATCAGATCTTTTACAGATCCTACGTATACAGGCCGCATTTTCGTTTGCGGTCCTTTGCAGTATTATGTTTATCTCCGGTTCTATCCGGCACAAATCGGCGATTTAAACGGTGAAATGATCTCTATCCACAGAAGCGATGTTTTATTAAAGTATTTGATGCGCCGCGAACAGGTATGATATTAACTTTTTTGCAATATATAGTTTTCATCTTTCAGCACGCGTCGGCGAGTCGCTTAATCGATTTTAAGCGTCGCGGCAAGTAGTGAAAATAATGATTCTATGGTTCACTGCGCATCCCAAATCTCCAATTGGCGCATAACCACAATTCCTTGCGTTTGGTAAGAAAAAGTGATTGCAAGCCCCTATAATGTAATCTTCTGCTGATTAGAGAGCTGCCTCGCTCGTTCGCTTCAGGCTCACTCGCTGCGGCAGCAAAAAGTAACATTATAAAACACAGAGTTGGTTCTTATTATACTCAACGAATAGTTTTATTCTTGTATGTGTGTATCCTTGCAAATGAGTCTCCTTAAGCCATGTGGAGCTTGTCGTAAAATTGAGAACATCCTATCATATTTTCATCTGATTTAGAACAAAATTTAAGCAACTGACAAGACGATTTATAATTTTGGACTTTCCAACTTACGATCGTGGATTTTCTTTGTTGTTCAAATCCAATCGAACAGTTAAGAATAATTGCCACACAATGTTAGGCGTTGTCAACCTCAAAAATATAATAAAGTGGCACAAAAAAGAAATGGCAGTATATATGGGTTATTGACCAAGTGTGAGGTCAAGATGACTGGATACTGGCCAAGTTCTTTTTTGCGTGTTTATGGACCGAGACGAACATAAACTCGTAAAAAAAAAGAACGAGGCCAATATCCAGTCATCTTGACCGAACAAACTTGGTCAATAAAGGATTTATTACGTGGCTTTCAAGGAAATTTTTCTTGCGGGATACAGGGGTAGCTGGCAAGATGGCTTCATCTTGCCCGCTCGGGTAGCCAATCACAGCGCGCGATTTGGGCCATCTTGCCCGCTCGCGGAGCTAGCCATATAATAACACATATTATTGCATCATATCATTTTATTTTAAGGCGATATTGCATGCCATTTTTCCCAGTAGGCTGTTCACAACTAGCAGATATAGATCCTTTCCTTCTACATCTCCTCCTCTTACACACTTTCTTCGTCTTCCAGAATTTTTCATACAAAATCTACTCCCAATTCGTAGACGATCAGAACATGTAAGTGCGTTTTTAGGATGCGATTTTACGATGCCCGGACAAATAAAATGGAAGACGAAAACAATGAAAGAGTGGCATCAAAAGATTTGTCACACTACTATCTGAACAGGTTCAGTTTTAACTTACTTTTCACCAGAATCCCATCCCTACAATTCGATCAGACGCACAGATTATAAAAAGCAAAGTATTTCGAGTAATAAAAGAATCAAACACGTTTACACTTATATCCATTCATTTTCACTAAACAAAATGTATCTTGTGGTGAAGCAGTCATCTGCCATTGTATTTTGACAATCAATATTTAAACACAAAGATACATTCATCACATGTAACACCTTACCTACTAGGGCAAGAAACGAACACAAAATAACACAAACTGCACACGCGTATTTCATGTTTGTTTGGAACACCTCTTGCGCGCCTGTGAACAAAACGATAACAACCAAAACAAAAACAAATGCGTGGTAAACAAAAGAGTTAGCTGGATATTCATGAAAAAGAAAACACACGGTGACGGCTTACTGGTTTGATTAATTAGAACAAAAAAAGGAGAAACTATTTTACTGTTTCGAGGTAATACCTTGATTCCAGTTGTCGAATTTTGTCATTCGATGAGTTTGATGTTGATAGGCTACTTGACTGTTTACAACCACAGAGGACTGGCCAGTCAAAAAGAATTTATTCTCCTGGCATTCGATAACCAAAAGAGCGAGAGACTTGATCAGAATTTCCCTGCTCTTGGAGCAGCGTGATTGGTGGTCCGTGTGACCGACACTGTCAGAAGACAATCTGAACACAAGAAAAACGCAGGGTTGGAAACTACTGCTTTGTCACATTATGTACGTGAGTGAGCGGGTTTTCTTGGGCCTATATCTTCTGTTTCAACCCTAAAAGTAACGTTGTGGAACTGTACAGTTTAAACAAGGTGGTAAGTAGGTTTTATAGGTCTGAAATGTTTAAACTACCGTAACTGTGGAGTGACCTGCCATGGACCAGCATCGATCCCATCGAGAGGGAGTAACAATATGCTTTGTCACTGATGTTGGCTAAACGGATATCAAACAACGTAGGTAGTATAAAGATCTCATTACTGTTAAACGTAGTAAGGTTGACACGGTTAACATATTTCAAAAGTGAGAAATCTCCAAACTTGAAAGGTCTTCAGAGGTCACAGAGAGCTTTAACGTAACACCACGATTAGAACTTCCTGTGATAGTCACTCCCCCTTATGGTCACCTTGATTAACTTGTGCTGGTCAATTGCATCCCGCAGATCGACCGGTTTTGTGGTTTTGAAGTAATTGTTCTGTTTTAGAAACAAAAGTGGAAGAGCTAACTGATCAGTGCAGCTTTCGATTCACTGTCGCCAAAATCGCACATATGTTGCTATGCAAAATGTGCCATGATGCTCTCTGACAAATAACAGCTATAACATGCATATGAAGTTCTGTGAACCAACCAGAAGCAATTTGACTTGATCAACACCAAGCCTAGCATACACGCGCTTTGCAATGGTTTGTCACGTGTTTTACCGGCGTGAGTTTTTCGAGATTAATTGGATGTGATTACTTTCGATGTGGGTTTCTCGTCACTTACCTGTAAGTTGCTCTGAGTCTGCCTTAACGCGACAAACCTCCAGCAAAATTTCACCAGACTTTTTTTCCTTCGAGTCCAATGTGTTCATTTTAAGTATAAACTAAACATATTCTAAAGTTTCAAGCGAATTGGAGGAAGCATTTCGGAGATAATCACTGTTTTTCATCCTTAATAATCGTAGAGCGGTCAGGGAAATTGTCGGAAATAAAACTTATGACGTCACTGTTGGTGAGTTCAAGAAATGCGGGAAATTTGAAACTGTTTTGGTTTAAAGTTCACAGTCAACTTAGAGGAAAACCACTCAAAATTCAAAGTTAGTAGTACTTTGAAGTTCTCCAGGACCCAAAAGTCAAAAGAGAATGACTTATAAAAATGAAAAGGATTGCTTTACGCCCTCGAAGCATTCGCGCGTTTGTGCAGAACAGGCTTTACCGAAGGCAGCTTCGAATGAAATATTTCGGTAAGGAGTTTTGTTGGGACCCTCTTTCAAGCTTCGTCAACTTGTACTCAAGAAAGACGCTGTACCGACGATAACAATGAAAAATAAGCGGACAATGCCCGCCAAACAGCGGGCGAACTCCACGGCCATTTCCCAAGTTTTGGAAACGTTTTAGTGAAGCCATCGGCTGTCTTCGTAACTTTAAAATTTTTCTCCTTTTCACGACTCAGAAAGAAAATTTTCCGCATCAGTTTCCTAATAAATATTTATTTAGACATTTCGTTGCTTTAAAATGGCTGAAGAAAAAGGTGTATAAATTTTGGTTCATTAGACCTTCAACACGTCAACTTATGCTCCGTGTCTAGAGAGAGGGAGTAAGGACTAAGTTACGTCCAATTCGGTTTAGGGAGAGGCTCGATTTCCGCCGCCCTCTCGAGTCCCATATCAGCTGTCCTATATGCGCCCCCACCCAAGAGAAGTGCCTTCGGTAGAGGAGCGCGGGCTCCTTTCCGAACAGGGGCTGGTAATCGAGCCTAGTTCATGGAACGAGCCAGGAGCTTGTATAGTAAAAAAGACAATACAGATATCTTATTAGACGTTTTGTTGTGTATTATCGCTGAGAATCTTTACGAGTTGTGCCGTATTTTGGCGAGCCCGTAGGGGAGTCAAAATACAAACAACGAGTAAAAATTCTCAGCGATACTACACAACAAAACGTCTAATAAGAGATTTATTATCCAACACGCCAAAGTTTTATGTTTGGGGGAATGCGTGACAGAAGTATGCGACGCGGAACGGAATTGGCGCGGGAAATCCAGCTAACTGATTGGTCAACAGCAAACAAACCTGAGTGATATTTGTACTACTGTTGGTCGTTATTTGTATTCTACGAGGAGCAGTTGGATAATAATCCCCAATTCGGTATGATCTATTATGATGACTCTTTAAACACTTGGTGCAAAATTGAATGCATCGCCGCGATCTATTCCTGGTGAACTAAGCATTTATTGAAATTTAGTTGCTACTTCTATTCTCGACGGTCACTTCTGAAGATTTATCTTGAAACGTATGAAACATAAAGTCATAAGACATAAGTCTTGTTTTCCAATAATGCGTTTATCACCGTAGTTTGTGTATTATTTCTTGTCAAGCATTTATTTACTTTAGTTACTTTTTACAGGCCACTTTCGCTTACAGCGGTTATCAATCACACGCGACCTTCAGCGCAAAAAGGTCTAGACAAAACTTAAGTTTTGGTGGACGTCAATCATCTCCGCCTCCTTGCCGACTGTATACATTACTATACAAAATTTACCTGAAAAAATAAGTGAAACCTTGCAGCGGTCCACTCGTAAAAATAATCATTTTATTTTCGGCATGTAAGGCTAGCTGCGGCTAGCTCACTAACTACATCCTTGAAATCTATAAATGAGAACAGGCGTTTGTCGGGTTTTAACGGCTCTTCGCATGCATGAATGACCCCGAGAGCAAGCAAGTCTACACGCAAACACCAGCCTTTCTTACACTATGTAAATACTTGCTATGTGTAAAAATAAAAGATGCATTCGTAATTCACTCTTTTCTAATCGCTCATGAGATTTACATCTCTGTCAATCCGTTTGATGATTCAGAAAAAAACAGTCACACAAGATACGTCAGACAGACAAAATTACATTTATTAGTGGGTTTGCTCTTAAGTCCAAGCCAGGATCGTTGATCCGGATTTGACTTAACATTTGACTTATCAGTGATGGCTCTTCTTAACAGCCTTGTCTTTTTTCTTCTCCTCAGGTCTGTCTTTTTCCTTCTTCGTAGATTTATCTTTTGATTTGCTTTCAGATTTGTCCTCCACTTTGTCCTCAGATTCATCCTCAGGATTATTTTCAGATTCTTTATCCTCAGACTCGTCCTCCGTCCTTTCTTGTTTATCCTCGCTCTTGTCCTGTGTTTTAGCGTGCGTGTTTTCCTCGCCCTCATCATTCGCTTGGTCTTTGGCGGGGACAGTTGTTGGTGTGATTTCAGGTGGAACTGTAATAACACAACAAAAAAAGTTATCTCGTCTTGTTCATAGAGAAGTTTTTACTGTATAAAATTCTAAAATCGGAAGAAACAAGTCGTTAACCATGGTTTCCCTATAGAGTCCTAAAGTGATGACGTCACAAAAATATTTTTTGAAATTATGGGATATGATGTCATACTCTTATAGGGGATCCTAAAAGATACCCTCATCCCAAAAATTAGCTCTGCATTGCAACTCATGATGGAGATATAAGGGATCAAACTTTGATAGCTTCCTATACAAACCCTTCAAAATTTATATGGGGCAGTTTCAAACTTTCATCCTTTATATTTCGGCTGGGAATTACAGTTAAGAGGTAATTTTTGGCAAGGACCCTTTTTTAAGGACGTTCTATTCGAAGTTGGTGCCAAACCCCATAATTTCATAAATTTATTTCTTGTGACGTCACCCTTTAGGACTCTATAAGAGTGAAGATGTTCCCTTTTTAGCAACCGGGGTGCAAAACAGAGCTGACCGTTACTCTATTGGCTAACTCAACCTTCCTCACACTTACCAGTCGCAAGTGAATTTTTCGCTCGCTTGCTCAATCTTTTTCGATTTTAATTGGTTAATTATCCTTGTTTCACAGGATTTATTGCTAGACAGGTATTACGCACGTCACTACGTATACTTGCAACTGATACTAAACACGTTTTTAAATAGAGTAAAACGAAAACGTCACCAAGGTTTCCATTAGCTTTTATCTCTGCTTAGCCTAGAAACATGCTAAGCAGTTGGAAGGCTGCCTGGGGGAGCCTCCCCCAGGGGAATGGGAGCAGAGGCGGTGTAGGAAAGCTTGTTCACAGTCAGCTTTTAACAGCCGCCTGCTTAGCTCAATTGGTAGAGAGCCAGTTTGCTGTGCCTGAGGCCGGGGGTTCGAGCCCCAGACCGGACCAACACTCAGGTTCTTAAAATGACTTAAAGGAATGTGCCGCGTTTATAATTATATCTGCAAATGGTTAGACTTTTAAGTCTTCTCGGATAAGCCCAATAAACCGTTGGCCCCCTCTCCTTCATCTTCAGTGTTACATGGTTAGCAGGGGACAAGAACCCACACATATCGAAAAGAGCAGGGCACGTATTTCCCGGTGTTGTGGTCTGGCTTTGCCTCATGGGTTTGGTGTTTCACATAGGGTTAACCTCATTGCACCTTTCCCCCTTGGACAGATCTGTCCACGAAAAATTACGATGAGCCAATGATTGTCTGGGTTTGCAGGTCACAAGACTACGACTGTGACTTGAAAGAATCATAAGTGATCAACATTTATTACTCAGTACAATATCAATAACAATAGGCTTGGAGGGTCCTCCCATTCAAAAGCAGCAGGGGTGCTTGTCGGAAAAATTGAAAAGAACATCCATCCCTAAGAGGTAGCAGTTTTTGCACTCTTTTAGATTTTGAAAAGCTATTCGTAGAAATGAACAATTTTATTCAAAATCATCAGTTGGATAGCATCTGGTATTTTGTTTGTTCAATGGCCCTAAAAGCTGCCACGATGACAGCATGACTCTAACAGTAGTCAGTTTTCTGTAGGTGTCAACCAACAGTGTTTATCCTTTTTTATAAAGGGTCCTTTCAGGAAGGAGACGTCAAGAAAAACACAATTCGGTGAAGTTCCGGTGATGTCCTTACAAATTTCCAGAACTACCCCGGTTTAGATGAGAGCAACGATGATTTACAGTTTGTATTAAGTTTTTTACTTGGTGTTAGAGTCTGGTTAACACGTTTTCGACACAAAACAATATAGCCAACAAGGAGAAAACAGAAATATTAAAATTTAGACAAATAGCCTCAAACTGAAGGGAATATTTCATACGTTTTGACATACCTGACCCTAGCTTCTTGAAAAGAGCTTTTCAACATCAATACATAAAGAAATTCTAAATATTAAAACATCCCATGAAAATTGAAATATCAGCCTACCAATTGAAGTATCAGCTTACCAGTAGGCGTAGCAGTGGTACCACCTGGAGGAACGGTGGTGGCTGTTGCAGCACCAGCAGCTGGTGGTGTGGTAGACCCACCTGGAGCGGC
>CM042748.1:25194651-25205081 GCA_022496165.2 Catalaphyllia jardinei
GTTGCAGCACCAGCAGCTGGTGGTGTGGTAGACCCACCTGGAGCGGCAGTAGACGCTCCTGGTGCTACAGTGGTTGTTGCTCCTACTCCTGGCGCCTGCCCGGGTGCTGGGGCTAAGGTAGATGCAGGAGGAGTGGTGGAACCAGCAGCTGGTGTTACTGCAGGTGTGGAGCCTGGGGCGGTAGTGGGACCTGAGGGTGCAGGAGGGGCAGTTGTAGGCACCGCTGGCGGTTGTCGGCGATAGCCTTCGTCGTGATGCTGCTTCTTTTCTGACTTATGTTGTTTTGGGTGTTTCATGCTTTTAGCCGAAATGTCAGTCACAGACACTGCAAAGTAATAACATCACGAGACAAAACCTAATGAGTAAGAGAGAAACGAAAGATTCTTTTGGCTTGCATCCAGGTTTATTTTGCCAAGAATCCAAGATACCGCGTTAATAAAAAAATGTATATTTAAATAATTAATAAACTTTGTATTTACCGAGTAAAATGGCTGCCAAACAGAGAATAGCCTTCATGTTACTATCTCACTGAGTACCACCTGTAAAGAAATATTGTTGACAATGTCAATTGCGTATTTGAGCAGAAATGTAGAACTCGTCCTTCTGGTGGATGGATGGAAACGTTTTAGATCGAAGAAAATATTTCGCGAATGATTACAGTATGTAGCTACCAAGTAGCTAACGCGAGAAGATTGTGATTGGTTGTTGCTGCTCCGGCGGCACCTGCGGGTGCAGAAGCCGGGATTGTTTCCTCTTTTTTATTCAAGTGTCCACAGTTATTTATTTAAACTAAATACTCCGACACTTAATTGAAGTTTATTCTATTCTTCTTGAAAAAGGTTTAGCTATATTTTACTCTGGAGAAACCAAGGTGACTTAATGGTCCGCGATTTTCTATGCCATTTAAGCATAGTGCCCGCACGTTGAATGATGAACACAGAACGTTTTCAGAATGTGTCACGGTTAAACGGTTCGAAAAATTTAGCCTAAAACTTTTCAATTTCCTTGTTGGTAATTCGTGTCAATCTTCTCCATCCTTAACCATCCTTGTTCCCTTATGGTTTATTATCATCTCTTTGGTGTTTTTCAATCTTTGTAAAGTATTATTTTCAGGTTTCCTTCAATTTCAAGGTAATTTTGTCGATGGTCAAAATAACTCAAAATACCGTGACGTAGCCTGTTTAACTTATAAATACGATCTTCACATATGATGTAATACTATATTGTATTATGATTTCAAATATGTAATATATAAGATATGTAGTTTTTATCTTATGCTGAATAAAGATATTTATTACTATTATTCTTATTCTTATTACTACCGGAGATTTTGCAACCTGTACCTTCGTTTCCGGCAAAATTTTCCCTTCACTTTCATTAAAAAATTTTGACATCGTTGTTTACAACGGATATCTAGCTAATTTCAGACCCAATTGGGGGTGTCTTGCGGGAACATTTTTTTCCTAGGAGGGTGCCTGTTATCGCCGGCATCGTTACAGATGACTCTGCAGTGGAGTGTGTAATGAGATTTCAATGGGGAAGGCCTCTTTGACGCTGAAACGCTTAAATTTTAAGTCATTTGCCGGTTGACAGTACATTTTCGGAAATTCGGTTGTAATTTTTCATAATAGGATACAAATGATTTTTTGGATTATCTAATCAATCCTGCAACTTGTGCAATAAAAATCAAGCTTCAGTGGTCCCCAACTGTGTTTCCATTAGGACTATTAGGGTAATTACTTTCTTTTTGTTACCACTGACGTATTAATCGCCTGCTATTCAGGCTAGAAGTTAAAGGACTTGTACATAAATGAATTTTTGTGATATGGTAAAACGCTCAGTTGTTATAAACAGCATAACTTTACCCCCTTTAAGTCAATCGTTTAGTTCTTAATTAAGGATATCTGCAACATTTGACGGCTAATGATTGGCTTGCTCATTTAATGATTGACGGTAATAGTACAGTGTTTTTGACGGTTGACGGTTTCGAGACGGTTAATTTATTGACCACTTGACGGATGACGGTCAACCACATTTAGACTCTCTGAGATGCCAGGTTTTCCAATTAGGAAAGGCCCGTATTGATTTGACTTCACTCACCCGTCTCTGACAGCAGTTAATCTTTTACACAGTGATCTCATTACAACTTACCACAAAGCGTTCAACCTTCAAGATCACATACAAGTATGTTTGTCAGATTCGCATGATGCTGGTGAAAAAATGGTTAGAAAATCGCGAAAGGTGAAGGGATCACGTTTTCAAAACGAAATGAAGTCTTTACAGTGCACTGAAATTGGCTGTAAGAGGAAAAAGTAAGCTTTCTTCGTGTAGTGACAAGATCAATGAACGGTTTTTTTGCCAAATGTTAAAGAGTATTAAAGAGCACCTGTACGATATACTGAAACTTTCCACAAAACAATGGAAATGTTGCCAGGAGTATTGATATGATAAATTCAAAAACAAGCAAAAATCTGAAAAATGTATCAATTGTGGCTCTTCCCTATTCAGTAGTGTAACTGAACGACAGCGTTCAAAAGCTTAACTAATATGTGTAAAATCTCCTAGAACTGAAACGAGATAAATTATACCGTCTTAATTCCTCCACTTTACTTAATGAAATTGAAGCTAGTTTCATCTCATCTTATTCAGCCCCTGAATTCTGAATACGAATCTACAGAATGATAAAACATGACAAAATCGGTTCTCATATGTCTGTCCCGAAAATGAATTTACGGTAAGCTTCCTCGCTATAGGGAAGATCAAATATCTCAATGCATTGTTGTTTGTTTTAAATAACACAATGGAATCACTGTTTGCTTTGTCTTAGAAATCGTACGCTTTACCGCAAAGAAAACGTCGCATTTAAGGGTGTTACATTAAGAAAGCTTGAAAGTATAAAGCAATAAATGGTAAACAGTACCTTAATTGTAGTGTGATGCTGTCGAGATGGCTTCCCTTGATAGTAGTGAGATCTGCTAGTGTTGGCCGAGTTTATTATGAGAATCGCAAAAACTTGAGGTCATTTTTAATCACGATTGAATAACTTATTGATTGACCCATCGATTGCATCACAGAGTTTGGATTTCCTGAAAATACAAAAATGAAATTACGTTTTCATTTGGATAATGGTATAGTTTGTGAACTTGAATAAGAAGACAGTATGTAGGCTGATGTTTAATTGCTATTGCGCGTTTTGTTTTATTTCCCGCTGAGTTTTGAATGGTCTGTAAACTTCCTTCTTTGACTAGCATATGAAAAATAAATGACATTTGTCAAGTTCATGAGATGGTCTCTTGACACATGTCAATTAGCTTTTGACCTGAAGATTTTGTTACCGTACCTGCTTTTTATAATAATTTTCAGGTTCGTGAACAAGACCTCGCCCTCCAGAGTAACACCTGTTAACCCAGCCTCTCTAGGCCATTTAAAAGTCACTGTGCGAATTGATAATTCTTCCTATAAGGGGTTGAGACATTTTCCGTCGATGAAATCTCAAGTAGATTTACCTGGTAGATTTACTTGAGACTTCTCGTTACATAAATTGGCCATTGTTCATTTCTATGGTTGCAGGTTATCAATATATTTAGATATCTTATGAGCATTAAGCTTCCAAACACAGAGAGCAACTATAATAATCAGAGCCAACTATAATAAAATAAAATGAATCAACGATACTTACTTAAAGTTCGTCTTTGCTTCTCTTCGTCCATGTTCGAATCATGGAAGTATATATGAGTTGCGAGTCGCTTCGAAATTCCAGAATAGTTAAACAGTATAAGTTGCTCTAACATCTACTCTACCATCAGTTAACGTCTCAGGGGCACCCAACGAGAAACGTCGATGAAATATCTGTTCTGGAGAGTTTACTCGTTCTAAGACATTCGGATAATGCATTGACGAAAAGAAACTGATTTCTTAACTAAAACATCACCTAAAAGATTCGCAACCACGGATTTCCAGGGGGAGATGGTCCCTTAGATTTTCTCAAGGGATATTTTTGGAGGTTTGGCTCTTAAAAAGGTCGCCTAGCATTTTCGGGTTAGCAAATAGTTCGCAGAGACGTTCTTCGAAAGTACCGTTCAGCTAGTAATTTCTGAAATGAATATTTTATTCCCTAAAATTTTCGAGTACTTCTATTCTCAGCTAAGAAATCCGAACAGATCAAATTTTTCTAGCTGATCAAAACAACTCTTCAAACAGTCTTTAAACATTGCAAGGAGCCTAGAAATATCCCTCAAAGGTTTTTTTGCTTGATTTGCTCGTTGGGTGCCCCTGACGTCTAATCTGTGGGAGATCGCACGACAAGCACCTGCGACTGAAGCAACAGATTATGAGCAGAAAATGGTCCTGGACGAGATGGAAGGCCCAGCTAGGGGGAGAAGAAATTGAGTAGATAGGCTTCCGAAATCAGATCTGACCGGGGGATCAGACGTTTGCGTGTGAATGAAAAAACATGGCCATGTGTCTTTCAAATGGAATGCCTTACTGACTGAACATGACGGACTGGGGTAGGTGGGGAAGGGAATACACTCTGACATCATTCATAGCATTGAGAAGGGGATTCCATCACCAAGCTCTGCGGACGGGAGAGTCTCCCTTTTTCCCTCTCTCGCGTCGCCTTGTTTTCTTTCTCTTCCTGGGCGAGCACAGTTTACACTTTAGGTTGATTGGAAACTATCATTATTGGTAAATGCAATTTTGACTCAGAATCAGAGCGGGAATCAGAAAATCAGACAAACAGTAACATTGTCAAAACCAAGTTAAACTTCAAATGAACCGCCTCTCCAGTTGGAGTCATGGGAACAAAGACAAATAGGAAGGAAAGGTTACCTAGCAAAACCAATATGGCGGATGAGTTGAGGCCTTTCTCCGCCCTTTTCGAGGCTAGGAAGAACGTACGAATCACCGAGTAAAAATGACCGGTAAGTAGTAAAGAAATGGACTTACCCCTTCCATGCAAGGAAACAAGAAATCTAGAAGGTCATCAAGGAGCTGTGCGGGCGGCCAGGTTCAATTATGATGGCAACTACTGTCTCACATGTGGAAGCGACAAACTGCTGAAGCTGTGGAACCCTCACAAAGGCACATTACTTAAGACGTACACTGGACACGGGTATGAGGTGCTGGATGCTGTAGGATCCAGTGATAACAGTAGGGTGGTTAGCTGTGGAGGTGATAAGACTGTAGTACAATGGGACGTAGCAACTGGGCAAATTTTACGTCGCTTCAGAGGACACACTAGCGTAAGTGTACAAGTGGCCATGACCATATGCATATATAGACTATCTGAAGGGTCCAAGGCCAGGGAAGGCAGACAGTGCAGAATTCAGATCAAATGTCTCCATAGCACTGACATGCCAAGGGACTGGGGCATGCACATTTTGTATATAGCGTTTAATATCTGCATCTCCCTCAGGTTCCTGTGTGTAGCTTGAAGGACATCATTCTTGAAAACCATACCCCTCAATGACTAAAGAAATTCTGAATCTGTACTTAATACGGGGGACAAGGTGGTCAGAACCTCCCGCTTCCTGTATCCTGCTCTCCCAACTGCTCTCTTGTCCATCCAGTTCCCATCCCCTGTAAATATTAAAGGAAGCTCAAAACAAATCTTAGTCATTTATATGTAGCTATGTAATATTAAATTCGGAGGAAAGCTAAAATTCCTGAAAAAGTTTAAAGGCCTACCCTCAAGGGTACTAGAAGAAATATATTTTAAAGGGATTGTCCCAAGCATCACTTATTGCATCGCTATTTGGGGATCCTGCTCACCATCTACCTTTAAAGTATTGGAACATTTACACTTAAAAGCTGCCAAACTAATCCATAAACTGCCCTGCGAAACTCCTGACTCTGACATTCTTGATCTTGTTAAATGGAAACCGTTAGGTTATATTTACAAGCGTAGGCTCGCTTCTATAATGTATCAGGTTCTCCACAATAGTTTACCTGACCAACTCACAGCCCTATTCGAAACTTGCAACACCGACAATAATAATTTTATTATAACTTAAGGCGTTTTAATGACTACTCACATGTATGGTACAATTGTAACCTAGGCAGAAATAGTGTAAGGTACAGAGGACCCATAGTTTGGAATTTGATACCTAAAGCCATCAGGGATGCTTCCTCCCAACATCTTTTTAAACAAAAACTTAGACAGGACTCAAGAATACTGGATCAAATTCAATTTGAAAAAGAAGCCTGTCAGATAACATCAAAACAAACAGGCTTTCTGTATTTTTAATTTTCTGTAAATTTTTGTAACTTCGTGTTAAGTTAAAATTTTTTTTTAAATTTTTGTAAATTTTTGCAACTTAATTATTAAGTTTCTGGCAGGTCCCCACCAGCCTTTAGGTTGCCGCAAACCAATCTGCCGCAACAAAAAGTATATGTATGTATGTATGTATGTATGTTGTATGTATGTATCACTAGGCATTTCCTTTTCAAATATTCCTTTGTTTTCAGTCTTGCTTCTCTTTCTCACATCTTTAATTTTGACACCTTAAAGGGACAGTGTCACAAGGATTTTGCAGTTTTAGGTCAATTCTGAGCTAAAATCATTACTTTGAGGCTTTCCTCTTCAACAAAATGCTTCTGTAAAGCTACGACAAAGATATCAAATGAATTTTATCAGAGAGGGCTAACCATCATAAATTTCTTGAGGATTTTTTGAAGATGTAGCATCAATCTTGAAAAAATTGGCAAATTTTTTCAAGTTTCAACCCATTTCCATCCATGCCATCTGTAGCGACAGGCAACAGGAAACAGTTTCAGTACATTCAAATGGTATTAGATAACAAAACTAGATCATTAGTTTTGGAATTCAGTTGATGCAAAGACACCTTCTTGCTTTTTAAAAAGTAGCCAAATAGCGTGACATTGCCCCTTTAAGTAACAACATTTTATGACCAACTGATGAAACCACTGTAAAAGGGTTTAAGTAGGTCTCACTTTTTTGAGCTCAAGGGTGAATTTTGTGTTTGAACAGTGGTCCAGAAGTCTTAAGATACAATGAATGCAAGTCACAAAACATTTTAGGTTCTTTTTTTTGAAATTATTTTCTGCTTAAAAAAATGACAAAAATAAGCATTAACATTTGCTCTTTTTTCTCTCCTGATTTCCACCCTTTTAGAAGTCATGCTTCCCACCCTTTCCTCTCCCACCCCACCCCCCCCCATCCCCTGATTTCTCCCAGGCTCCCATGCCCCTGTCCCTCCTCCTCTCAATATGGTTCATCAAACAATCCTATCTGCATGCCAATGTTCCCTTAACTCCACTGGAGAATTGTTTAGATTTTCTTCTATGTTACTGAAAATTCCTTAAATCTCCAATAAAATCATGCTCCCTGAAGTCCTCAAAATCTGCATATATGTTGCAGGTCAATTTGTTCTTAGGTCAATTTGTCTCCAACCTAGATCAATTTGTTTCAACCTAGGTCAATATATTCCAACTTAGGTCAATTTGTTTCAACCTAGGTCAATTTATTCCAACCTAGGTCAATTTGTTTCAACCAAGATCAATTTGTTCCAACCTAGGTCGATTTGATATAAATTACAGTAAGATTAATTTGTATATATTTAGGGCAGAGGTACATGTACTGTAGTGTAATAATGGGTGGTATATTCACTTTTATAAGTATGTCTGATTTGAATAATTTAAGGAAATTTATTACTACTACAATGTATATGTAATTAAAAAAATAGTGGAACTTGCATCCAAGTCTGTATGGCTCAATGGTAAGGCATCAGGACATGAATCCAAAGAAAAACCAAAGGTCTGTGGTTCAAGGCCCCCAAGGTAAGCATTGAGATAAAAAGAATACAGGTTGGGATGTTGGGAGAGCAGGGAGGGAATAGTAGGTGAGGTGGGTAGAGTGGAGATGAAGAGAAGAAGGAGGATGAAAAGAAGATCGAAGGTGCCAAAAATATTTTTTGTTTGCCACAAAAGCAAAGAAAAAAAATCAAATTGACCTAGGTTGGAACAAATTGACCTAGGTTGGAAACAAATTGACCTAAGGAACAAATTGACCTGCAACATATACATGTATAATTTGACCTTTACCTTCAGTTCATAATTACACCACATTTTTATATGACTACTTTTTATGGTAACAGTTGGACATAATGATGAATTTGAGTGATGCTTATTCTGATATTCATTGTGTAGTTCCTGAAAATATCAATACCTCCCCCATGGAAGGGATTTTTTCCAAGACCCCCCCCCCCCAATCACTCTGGAAATTCCAATTAAGCTTAATACATATAAATGTCTTGGTCTTAGAGATTTCCCACCCCCAGGAAATTCCAATCCCTTCTTTGGGGGAGTGTTGGATATTTTCTGGAACTGCACACTGTGCCAGTGTTCAGTGTTCAGTGCCAGTGGTCAGTGCCAGTATTACTATTATAGTGTTTTATCTGGGCAGGTAGAAACAATAGTTCAGTTGTCTGCTGAAAAGAAGCTGCACAGACTGGTAATGCAGCTAATTTGTATTTTATGTGCCAACCTTGTATCACCATAAAGCAGTCTCCTTTCTCAGACAGTCTGTTATAATTTTATATGGACATGTTCTGGAGAAATCACCTTTCCCAAATAACTGTAAACCATTATTTGTCAACTTTCAGAAAGTAAACTGTGTGAAGTTCAACCAGCCAGACAGCACTGTTATAATCTCTGGTTCATATGACGCCACAGTGCGCTGCTGGGATTGTAGATCTCGCAGTCTTGAACCCATACAGATCCTTGATGATGCTAAAGACAGTGTGTCTTCACTGGCTGTCTCTCAGCATGAAATTTTATCTGGGTACGTTTTCAAGGTATTGAGGGTTATTACTTTTACCTACAGGTTGTCATGGATTCTGATGCAGTGTCCCTTAATGCTTTGCTAAATAAATGTATTCATGATAGGAAGATCAAGTGTGAGTTAATACATGGATGTATTGAGGTGTATAGTATGACTTAAAGGCCAGTCAGAAGATAGCATATTTTTTACTCATGTACTGAGTGTTAGAAATGACTGTGTATATTTTAAATTTTTGAGATTAAAAAAAAGGTTGTTACAATCTGTCTAGAAGGAAGTTCTTTCCAGTTGGCAATAAATCTTTGTGAAACAGTGAAAGTGTAGGCCAGTTTTATAAGTTTTGTTGCCCATAGTGTCATGACTTTCAGGAGATTACTGCACAGGTACTGTTTTACCAAATTTAGGTGTCTCTAAAACAGTAGTGTTTTTATTTAGACCCATACACTGTTAATTTGGGGGTTATTACATGTTAATGCCAAGGGGATCAATAATCTATAATTAAACAATGATCAAATGGTATTTAAAATCATATTTGTGGTGTCCTTATGGAGGCCTTATTTAGGAGATTTTTTCTTTTAGAAGCTCTTTATTAACAGTGTATGATGTTTGTTTTGAGAATGATGCTGAGTGAAACACAGATTTTAGTGGATAAAATGAAGCAAAGAATACAAGATTTAGTACTAAGTTACAACTGCCAATAGATTTAACTTTCATGGTGTTATTTTTCTTGTGATTTTTTTTTTCACTCATCTCTGGGAAGTTCTGTTGATGGCAAGGTCCGTAACTATGACATCCGCATGGGTAAGTTGCGTGCAGATTGCATTGGCCAGCCAGTGACTAGTGTAAGCTTCACCAGGGATGGTCAGTGTGTGCTGGCATCGACATTAGATGACACCATTCGTCTTCTGGATAAAGACACTGGGGAATTACTAAATGAGTAAGCTATAAAAATTCTACAACTAGAATAAATAATATTGACAAGCAGTGTTTATAACTCTAGTAAACACACACCTAACTAACATAAACCTATAATGATTAAGGTTACTGTGTGCCATCAGTGGTATCTCCAGTCATACTGATGTAGTGCTTTTCAATTACATCGCAGATACCCTAAACCCTAAATCAAATTAAGGCTTTCAGCTCTGGCTATTCAAAATGTTTATTAGGTTTTCTGGAAAATGAACTATTGAACAGAGTCCTTAAGTGTGATGTCACAAAAAAATAAATTTGTGAAATTATGGGTTTTGACACCATTTTCGAATAGAGCGTCCTTAAAAAAAGGATCGTTGCCAAAAACTACCTCTCAATTTCCCAGCAGAAATATATAGGATCAAAGTTTGATATTGATATATAAATCTCTCTAATTTTGAGTTGGTTTGAAACTGAAGGAATCAGAACAAATTTTGAAGGGTTTGCATCGGATGCTATCAAACTTTGATCCCTTATAATATTGCAATTCAGAGCTAATTGTTGGGACAAGGGCATCTTGTAGGATCCTCTATAAGGATATGACATCATATTTAAATTCAAATTTCATTTTTGTGATGTTATCACTTTAGGACTCTATTAAACTGGATGGCATAATTCATCTTTTTAAATACCCCAATGTCAATATCTTAAAATTTAGCCT
>CM042748.1:25220081-25245081 GCA_022496165.2 Catalaphyllia jardinei
TTGTTTTTAACCTTTTTTAGCCAGAGAACGTTTTTATAATTTAAATAGGTTTCATTATGTTTAATCGTTATCTGCTGACGGTTTTCAGTTCAATTTGTGACAACAACAAGCCAGTTTACTCTCTCTGAAAGGAATGGTCTCATGTATAAGCCGCACCCGCAATTTATGGCCCAAAACTTAAGCAAAAAGATGTGGCTTATATATGAGTCTTCCACTATCAAACACTGCAATTTTCCCAGATTTCTAAAGCTACCCAAATTTATACAACAGGTGCTACTACAAACATGTATTATTTTTAGTACTATTACTATTATTATATGCTCAACTGAATTTAAAGTGTTTCATTGGTCAATAGTGTGTGCATAAATAGATTATAGAGTGCAAATGGAGGTTATAAAGTGCATTATTATATAGCTCTGTCTCACAAGGACTGGGAACTACCAAATTCACAAATTTGATTGGCTGAAATGGATATTGACCGTGGTCTAGATATTCCATCTGGACTGCCATCTAGCCTGGTAATGTTTTGATGTGGAAAAGTTGTAAGTTTAAACGCAAAATCATTGACTGTTTACATCTAACAATATTTATTTCCGTAAGTGCCGAAAACCAGTTCCATTTAAACGAATTAAATGGTTCTTGTTTTTGCTATATAATTAACATCTTATTAATTAATCAAGCTAAGTCGGTCTATGGGAGAATCTTGACCTCAGTCATGTGTATAGCCTGCATGTAGGCAGTTGGATGGTCGAAAAAACCGGAATTCATAATGAGGTTGTCATCTTGGATTCGCGCGGCTAGGTCCGGGCCGAGTTGAGGGCTGACAATGCGAGCGAGGGGAGGGGGTGGGGAGAGGGGAGAAAAACCGCCTACCCGAAAACCAGCTCCCCTTTGAGTAGCAGCCCAACCACCATGGCACTTCTGCCCACGTGCCACACATTGTTAATTGGCCAATAGAAATCAATGACCTGTGACGAGTTATCAATCACTTTGAAAGTGTGCAGTTTAAAAACATATCTTGCAATAGAAATGAGCCAAAACAATACACTAACACATGGCAAATTATAGAGGTGTCAAACGCAAGGAAGTGACATGCAGATAACAGTGGAAATCACGCAGACCTATGACCTCTTAAAATCTACCATAGCACGATCTAACAGCTCTGCAGAGCAGTACATGAAGATAGGAGGATCTTCAATTATTTTCTTAGAACTCTCTGGGGTGAATTATACTGCCTAACACAAACCTCCCAGTTGGACAATCTGATCTGATATGATGCTCTTGAGTGGGCAAATTACAAGCACTGACACCAGACAACCTCCATGTTTCTCGCTTTCGGCTATCCCAAACACTGTAAATATCATACTTTTCCCTGAGAGCCAGTGGGAAGCACGTCCAGTACATCTTTGCCATTTAGTAAACTAACTATCGCCTGTTTTTGTTCACGCTTCAAAACAATGCTCCTTTCTCTTGTCACCAAGAAATCTAAAGCACTTTGAATCGCTCGATCGACATTCACGCTCGCCATTTTGCTTATGGAAGGTGATAAGAGCGGTACAGTATATGAATATTAAATCTTGTGTCGATAGACAGCATGTCTGCCGACTAATCAGAAGACAGCGTCCACCGGCAGACGTCATGAAATTATGCTACTCAAGGGGAGCTGGTTTTCGGGAAGGTGGTTTTGCTTCCCTCTCCTTGCCCCCCTCCCCTCGCTTGCTTTGTCAACCCTCAACCTGGCCCAGACCGCCGCGCGAATCCAAGATAACGACCTTATTACGAATTCCAGTTTTTTCTACCATCCAACTGCCTGCGTGCAGGCTATCATGTGTATAGACCTCACTGCGTTCAGTCTGTACTTATGACCTCAGTCAAGATTCCCCCATACAGACCTCCTGCTCCTTAATAAGAGCTAAATACGAAAGTTGCTATGGAAACTATAGGGGAAGTACGAAATTTATAAACAAAAAGCAAAATGGCAGAAAGCTGTTTGCTTTGTCTGACAAAACAGTATTTGACCAACTTAAGCTAAATACAAAAACCAAAAACACTGGTAAATCAACACAAAGTAACGTGGTTGAATGTCTGGGAAAAATGGGCAAATGAAAAAAATTTCAACCCTAAACTGGAAGAGTACTAGCACCAAGACCTGATAAAAAGTTACAAATGTTTTACGCTGAAGTACGTACCAAAGATGGATTAGAGTACGAACAGGAGAGTTTGAAGTCTATGCTGGCAGTCCTCAACTGGATTTGAAAGAAAATGACTACAAGTACTCAATTATATGAGACTGTGAGTTTTATCAGTCCAAGTTAGTGTTCCAGGGAAAAGTAAAACATCTTCACCAGCAAGGAAAAGGTAAGAGGCCAAACCTGGCAAGTGCACTGACAGTCGAAGAAGGAGAAATACGTAAGTTCACAAAAAAAATCGTAGCAATTCCAGTCCGAGAGTTTATTCTCAAGTGATGTGGTGGGTTTTAACTCAGCATTTTGGACTAAGGGGACGTCAGGAACATCATTCAATGGAAGACTTCAGTTACTGTGGAACGGCGTACATTACATTTAGAGAACATCCAATAAAGACAAGACAAGGAGGACTTAACACAAAACATCACAGTTTTGCCAAAAATGTTTGCCACTAGTGGTTCAAGATGTCCAGTTCAACTTTTCAAACAGTACCCACGTCAATGTCCACTATAACTTCGAGACGTGTCCCGTAGAAGGTGCGAAACCACTTCCCGGGTAAGCAAACGACCTGACTGGAAGTAAAACAAGGGACCCTTTTGTGGCTGGGCTGAGAGAAAGTACTCTCGTGTAGCTGACACAGCGACAATTTTAGCTGCACTGTCATGCGCTGCGGGCATGCCAGGGTTGGATGAAAGGCTATACAATCGGTAGAAACATCAAAAAGCGGTCTAAATTTGCGGACACTGCTGTATGTAAATTCACTACATCACAGGAAGGCAAAAAAGCTAAATTGAAGGTGGCCCATATCATGGAAAAATCCCGGGGGCTAAGCCATGATTGCAAAACAGGATGGATTACAGAGGACAGCACCTGAAGGGTAACCAGTTGACGGTGGATACGCTGTTTGCCTTGATATCGGAGAATACCATGTAAAACCTTGTGGAGAAGACGCTTGCCCTTCAGAGGGTCACCGTACCCGGCAGTAATATGGAGGTTATGAACAGCTGCTAAATACAGTTTAATTGTGCTATGACTCACCGTTCTAGCGAGATATGAGGCAAAATCCAAAGTCTCTTCGGAGGCAGGTAGGGCATCCCCTTCTGGACCTAAGAGGCGATTCATCAGGCAGAACGGGGCACTGCAAAGCCCGAAGGGTAAGTACATGTCCACATAGTAATGAGATTTCCACAGAATACCCAGTAAGTTCCAGTCGTCTGGGTGGATTGGTACAAGCCAAAAGGCCGATCAAAGATCAGTCTTAGCCATAACGGCTCCCTTTCCCAGGGACAGGAGGATATGAGTTACATCGTCCACCTGAACATAACTCAGGGAATAGGGATCCTTAGCAATGTGGTCATTTATGCTATTTCCCTGCGGGTAGGAGAGGTGATAGATACCAGTAGTTTGCCAGTCAGATGAGTGTTTCTTAAGAATAACTCCCACGGGATGACACTGAGGGGAGGGGCAGGGTAGGGGCCGGCTACCCGTCCTAAGCTGACTTCCTTTTGCAGGTTGGCAGGAACTACATCAGGGTGATGTGTCGCAGAGATAGGGTTCGGGGAAAACAGGGCTGAATGCGACCCACAATAACCAATACAAGCGCCTTCTTTAAGCATACTTAGCAAATTAAATGCAAAATTATAATGTGGGTGATCAGTTAATTCTAATTCTAAGCGATAAATGTCAATAGGTGAGGATACTAATGGCTTCTGATGACGCCTTTGCTGTTCCACTTTACTTCTTGCTTCGCTCACTAGGTCTGGGGACTCCTGGGTTCCAGGGTGGGCCACTAGATTGTTGCTGAGGGCAGTCTTGGATGGCGTGGCTGTTGGAGTGGCAGCGGCGGCACATGTGCGGGTAGCTGTAGTTTCGGCGCCGGCACGCGGAGAACTTGTTGAAGTCAAAGCCCGCAGTCTGAGAACGATGCTGTTTTCTGTAGGGGTCAGCGGAAGGACAGACATCATCAACGTGATAGGGACTCAAGCATATACTACAGTGGGGCTTGGCTAGGCCTCAGAAGGTCACCGTCCATAACTCAAGGTCTACTTTGTGCCACTGAAGGAACAAATTGGAAGAGTCACGGCGTCAAAATTGCTGGTCGTACGAAAGCCAAGCAAGACCTTTGAACTTAGTTACAGCGCGACTAATAATTATCTGCTGGTACTAAATAAGCTCAAGGGCTTGTCTTAGATAGTCCGTTACAATTACCAACATGTACACCATGTAGGCCTCAAGCCACTTCTGAAATGAGTCTATAATGGGTTTCCTTTTCGTAACCATGGTGACCGGGGAACCCATGGGGCCTGAGGTTGAGTCGTCTAAGCAGAGCTGAATTTCAGGGGCCTGGGACTGATACATGTTGTCAGGTAAGAGTAAGGCAAGATCCATTCTCGTCCCCAGAGCCCACGATCCTTCTGGCCTGTCGCAGGGATCGAGAGCTCAGGCCAAACCCAATTTTCTGAGCATGCGTAGAGTATTTGGTTCGAATTCTCAACCAATCAGATTTGCTAGATTTAACAATAAGTCCGTGAATCGCGGGCTTCAATGTTGGACCAAACCAGAGCTCTCGATCCCTGCCACAGGCCGGAAGGATCGTGGGCTCTGGGGACGAGAATGGGCAAGATCAACGTACTCACCCCGGAGTATCGTGTCCTCCATATTGCGGCCCACTGACCTCGAAAGGTTCAAGGGAGACGCCATACCCGAAACAGCAAACGTTTGGCTGGGGGACATCAGGCTGAAGGCACTGTTTGGACCGTGAACGGCGTGCAGAGTGCTTTGGACAGCCTGGGACCTAATGCGGTCCTGGATGGCAGAACGCTGCGCTGGACTGAGGGCGTCTCGTTAATTTGTAGACCGATTGGTTGCGAGGAGATCTTTCTCTGCGTCTGACTGCAGCATGTCCTCGATAGAAGACAACGAGGCATGGTCAAAGAGGGTGCTGTCCTCCGGAATGCTGAGACGCCGGCCTTGGCGTTGATTCCACTAGCTGCAAACGGCTGTTCAATCAAATGGAACTTTGACACATCTAGATCTGCAAGGCAACAAGATCGGTGATTCAGGAGCCACAGAATTTGCAGAGACTCTTATCAAGAATTATACATTGACCTATTTAGACTTGAGTTCAAATCCAATTGGTGAGTTAGGAGCACAAAGTCTTGCACGAATTGATCAGTCGACCTGCACCCTGAAATACAATAAGAGTGAATAGTAAATGTGTAAACTGTTTCTTCTCTCTCTAACTTGACGCGAGAACTCACTGTGAAAGGGGTAAATAAGTAAGCTGTGTCAGTGATAAGTAGGTAAATCGTATTCGTAGCTTTCACTTTAGTAAGCCGTGAATTTAATGTGTCATAATTTCTAGACATAGTTCAGACCTGTTCAAGGTAACTGAACCAGACTAATTCCCATTTATTTCAATGAAGACGTAGAAATGTGTAGAGTACCTTCTTAGTTTTTGTTATGGACTTCTTGAGTGAGGATTGCTCGAGAGTAGTTGATAGCCGTCTTTTTTCCATCGGCCCACGAGCATACACCTTCTTGTTTAACAAATGAAGAAGCTTAAGTCGTGTATTACACTGTGATAAAACACGGACGAGCATTTAAGCACACGAGGGAAATGCAGGCTCGTGTTTTCTACATTTCTCGAGTGTTCTCAAATATACGGAGTGTTTTATCATACGGCATAGTCTTTTTCGTTTGGTTAATGATGTACACTGAGGCAGTGCGACGAAAAACAACAAAACTCGCTTTTTTACGTTTTTTTACTGGGTTTTTGACCATTCACTAAGCGCTGGGTCATATCTACCATCCTGGTCAAAAGTCTTGGGACACTTCACACTTTTGCCAACATTTGGTCTTTCTGTCCACCTCCACCTCCCCAACCCCAACACAATGTTGATGTTGATTCATCCAAAGTAGACCCAGTATTCCAACATTTTTTTTGGGCCGGGAGCGGGGGCGAAGGAGGGTTCGGGAAATTAAATAATAACTTCCCACTTCAAAATAATGCGTCACCAGTTATGTTGTCAAGTGTCCCATGAGCTTTTGGCCAGGATTGTATATTGTTTTATGGCTGTGTCTACAAGGACTGGCAACTACCGAATTCACGAATTTTATTGGCTGAAATTGGTACTGAGAGCGGTCTAGATTTTCCCATCTAACAAAAAGCTGATGAGAAAAAAGGTATAAAGGACGAGCAAACTTTGGGAGAATGAAGCGGGCTCATACGCAAGCAAAATGTCAGCTAGTACGAACCAGTTACATTAAACAAATCTTAGAACTATTTCTTGTTTGCCATATAATAATGACGTTTTAATGATGACTATAATGACCTCGGTCGTGTGTACAGACCTCATTGCATTCGGTCTGTACCCACGACCTCGGTCAAGATTCCCCCATACAGACCTCCTACTCGGCCAATAAGAGTTTATTATAAATCATTATATAATATGATGGTGGACAACAGTCTCAGTATTACAAATGCTAATCCGAGTCTGTAGCAGGTTTAAATTTTTTTTAAATTTTGTTTTATTTGAGTCAATTAGTAAGTGTGTTCATAAAAGTATGAGTTAATGGGGGGGGGGGGTCTGTAGCCCTTCCCCCAAGTTCCGCTCCTGTGTAATTTTTCGGGCAAAACACCCATGACTCGGGCAACGATACTTGAGTAAAAACATTACAAAATAATGCTGGTGGCGTGATTTCCAAAATTCGTTGATAAAGTTGTAGTTGGTTACTTATGAACCTCTGTGATTAGACGCCCGATTAGGAGTCCGTAGGCTGTCAAGTAGTTTCTTGGTTAGTAGTATCTTTTGAAGTGCATGATTTAAATCTGCAGCCTGATCTGAAGTATCCTTGGAGCACCAAAAAGGCCACGGTAGTCAGTGGACGGTGGCCTTTCAGGCTTCAGACAAAGAACGGGTCCTCTTTGATGTTTTTTTTCAGGTTTCAAGTCTAGTAAGTACTTTCTCTGACATTTGCTTTGCCAAAAATGACTTAGACTGAATTTATATTAGGGGCTTGGGGTTTTCTGTCAGCTACAAGTCGTTTACATGTGTATCGTGGAAATACAAAACAACGATATTGTTTCCATATCCAATTTCCCATCAACAAAACAAGTTCTGGAATCAAAGCGCACAATACTAAGACTGTGAACAGTATAGACATGTGGAAGGAAGAACTTTTTTCGTTAGATATTAGGGAGCTTAAGCACGCGCGTGTTTGAGACGCGGACGGCAACCGGAAGAGAACATTTCGCGTGCTAGGAAAGTATTGTCTCCTAGATTTTTATACTACTTATTTCTATTGGAGAAACGATACGTAGCAATGTGAATATAGTTGTGTGCGGGCAAGTTAAAAGTGAAAACAGCTCACTTCCGGTTATCGTCCGCGTCTCAAAAACGCGCGTGCTTTAGCTCCCTATTATTACATTGAGACTGTTGATAACGTCATTATGACATGCAAGCTTTCAATATAACTATTTTGGAAATTATAGTATTTTTATTACATTGAGAGTCGTGGACGTTGTTGTTTTTCACTGCAATTTGAGTGCGTTTGCATGCCTATTGCAACACTCGTGTATTTGGGCATAGTGTAATTTTTTCGGGCGAGATGGTCACCGCCCGCACGTGAGTATCGTTTGTCGAATAGTTTCTCTTATCGAGTTTCACTGAAATTTTCATATCCTTTATTTCCTTCTCGTTTTTATCTCTTCAGATGAGACAGCTGTTTAAACGACAGAGAAGCGTGCCTGGCCAGTGAAATAACGTTTTTTTGTTAGGAGAAGCGCTGCGTAACGGTCTAAATAACGGCCCAGACAAAAAAAGAAACGACAACAGAAGAACGCATCAAATCATCCAACTAGTCAGCCATAGCTTGACACATAAACTGACAGCTTACCAATCACAAAGTTCTCTGGGACACCTGCCTTATCAGTGCTTACTGGGTAGCCAGCCAGCTAGCCAGACCTTGTCAAAGTAAATTTACCTTCGTATTACGGAACAAGGGAAATTCTGATAATTTAGGCTTTTTGGCCTGAGAAAGCACTTCCTTAAAAACCTGGGTAAACTCTCTGGCTGTAGGGAGGACGAGGTCTGCTACACTGAGACGTTATCTTCAAGGACATCACAGTACACAGAACTTGGTTCCAACCTTAGTGTTAATTCCGAAGAACGTAACCAGAATATAACCCAATACGGAATAGTGGTGTCCGGTGTCGCCCACTGGGGACGAAACCGATGAACAATTTACAAACTGGATACCATTATATATGCTAGTCTCTAAACAAATGATCACTTTTCGCTTTCTTATCCTAAACCGCTATTGGTTGCCAATGAGCTATTTGTTGCTCTAGGCTATTCAATCATAGGCAAGTGAGTTATTCTTCAATGTAAACTTTTCACCTTCACGCAACGTCACGCCCTCTGAAGAGAGGATAACGTCAAAGTATTCCTGAACTGAATTTATAATTAAAAGTCAGTATAAATTTATAATTCTACACTGATACAACTTCAGGCAATCCTCACTACAAGGTGTTGCACGATAACACAGATAGACAGCTGGTTACCATGATTATTGGACTTTCACGTTTACAGTCGGTTTTTCTATGGCAAATCCTCCCATCACAAATGGGAGAAGCACTGTGTACAAAAGTCAAGAAACACCAACTACCAGTAAACTATAGTCTAGTTCTAGCCCACTCTCTTTCACGCAACGTCACGCCCTCTGAAGAGAGGGTAACGTTGCCAAAGAACAGTAGTCCTGGACTGGATTTGTAATAAAAAGTCAGTATAAATTCGAATATGTATTCGAAGGGTTGTAATAAGCTTTCCAGACTTACCTTCCTCAGCCAAGATGACACAAATGCAATACACAGGGGAGGGTGAACATTTAGATAGCTTGCCCTCGAGAGTAAAGGCCGAGACACACGATCGCGACAAATCGCGGCGACACATCGCGGCGTCAATTCGCCTCGTCTGCACTGCTGCTGCGACAAGTCACTTGCGCTTATATTGTCGCTGCGATATGTCGCACGAATTCAAACCAGTTTGGATTTGTGCGACATATCGCAACGACAAAATTCTGTCGCAGCGACAGTGATTTTCACATGTCACACGAGGCGATTTTTGCAGCAACCTGTCGCGGTGACGTGTCGCAGCGATTTGTCGCATCGTGTATCTTGGCCTTAAGGGCACGGTATGACATTGTGACATTGGCCAATTGGCAATTTTGGATTTGAGTTTCATCTGAGTTTCATCTGAGGTCATCCCCATCTCAGTGAATGTGTGAATATCAGTCGACCAGCTGATTATTTCATACCTTGCTACACCGTGCTGATGAGACCCAACAAGGTCGAAACAGCTGTCCACGGTTGCAATTGTTGGCTTTCAGTTTGGACTCTATCATGTCGTTGCCCCGTTAAGCTTTTTACGCAGTATCAGCCTTACATCATTGTTTGTTATATGGTATGACGGACGAGTGACTGCAACGTTTGGATTTTGCGCCCCTTGGGGAGGGAGGTGGGTGGTTCCCAAAATAAAAAGAAAACGGGAGTGCTCGTCGTGCCTCTAAGGGGTTGAAAATGCGGTTTTGGTACCTCTTAAGGTGTTCAGCCTCAAAAGGTCCATAGAGGGTGCTGGGGTACCTTGTAGGGTATTGAGTCGAAAAAATGACAGGACATAATGGTTGGTACTTCTTAGGCGAGAGAAAGAAAATTCAAGCCATACTTACAAAGCAAGATCTTGGTACTTCTCAGGGTTTCTTTTGACTAACACCCCCGTCCTTTTTACATGGGAGTCCTCTTCCCCCAACGCTGCTCTCTCTTGTCTGGGTTTTGTGTTTGCTATCGCAAGAGCGAGTTACATTCGAGTTACGGATTCGCCGCTCAAGTTCAAGTTCAAGTTCAAGTTTTTTATTTTACACTGTTTACAGAAAAGAAACAACTTATTATAGCATAGTTTAAAGTAATACAGAAAAATATACGTACAGAAATTAGCTAGAAAAACACTATGTAGTCGTGTACAGTGACCAACGTAGCCAATGAGCTTTCGAGTTGGTCACTGTCATGTGTAGATATACGTTGGCGTTGGCCGCAAAGTTAAGTTCGCACAGAGATGGCGCGGGTGGTTTCAATACCGGGTTTCAATATAAGTCAAAGTCGGAGACCACTTCAACAGCAGGCCACATAAAGAGTGATGACTCTCTCGCACCCTCTCGCACAGTACACGAAAGAAGGAAAAGTTAGGCTAATTTGCCCGAGGAGTGAGGAATGGTAACTATATTGGAAGCAGCCTCATTTCCAAAGGATTATGGGCTACTTTACTCGGCCGCCATGTTGTGTACGCTTTCTGCCAGACGAGAGTAATTGCATTTTTGGTTTTCTCCAAAAGTAGATTAGTAGTCACAGATAGCCACAGACTTACAACATGGATGTGGAAGAGTCAAGACCCCAAGGTCCAAAGAAGCAAAATAACGTTCTTCCCTTGTGGGGAAACGAAAAGACCATGAATCTAAACAGCATGATTCTCACAAACGTGTTGTCGTCGCCGTACTTCAAGAACGAACTTTTCCAACTTAAAACCTACCATGAAGTCGTTGATGAAATTTACTACAAGGTAAGAATGGAGGAAAGTCGACGGAGAATTGATGGACACAACCGTGGACTCTACACTCTAGACACGTAAGAATAACTACAGATATAAGACTTAGGTGTCCTTAGTGTAATTAGTTCCATCATCGATATGCGATCGTGCGTAGAAGCTTCCTAAATTTGAGCTGAAACTTAACAAGGTTAAGCCTATTTGGCGTTTACGTAAAAAGAGATATAGCATAGGCAACAAGAGAGTGAACTGATAAGAATAAAGTGTTAAACTGACTGATTTGATACACGTATTTACATGTATCATGCAAAGGTAAACTTTGGTTAAAATGTTTGGTTGTAAGTGCAGAATAGGCAAGCTTGCATTTCTAATCTCATTGAGATACAGTTTTATGATTCATTTTTAGAAAAGCACCCATTTTTCAATGTCAAAGATGTGTGATGTTTATGCTGTTCTAATCCTGAGAATGACCTGAATATAACTGGGACATTGAGGCCATTCCTAGTCCCAATCCAAGGATTTGTTTTACCAAACATCGTCATCATGAGTACTTTTTGCTGTATTAAAACCAGAAAAACCCGGGAGGTTGTACTGTCATTTACATGGACATTTAATCTGCAGTTATTAACTTGTAAGTTATTTGTCAGCTACAACATTTTCTTGCTCTTCCAAATTTGTTTTTTTAGGTGGACCACCTCGAACCATGGGAAAAAGGAAGCAGGAAAACTGCAGGACAAGTTGGAATGTGTGGAGGAGTAAGTAATGCATAAAGGAATTGCTTCTGTGATAAAATTATTAAGTACACCATGTATCAGTTTGAACCTTTCCCAATTTTGTTTTGGAATTAAATTATATCCATTTACAATTGAAAGAATTTTGGTTTTGTACTCTGATTGTTTGAGATGGTAACATCTACAAAATACATAATTTCTTAGTGGCTGCAGTGTACTTATATAACTGTTATCCTTCACAGTCATTGTGTGATATTTTAAAATGATATTTCATCCCAGTAACCTTGATGATGTTCCTTCAGAAAGTGTCAGTTACAGTTCAAAATAGCTTTTTGACTTTGGATGCTGATATTTCCAGCTGCCATGTGCTTGTTATCTTAATTTCATCCACTATCTTCATGTCTTTTACTAGAAACACTTATTTGGAAAGGGACATTTTCATGCCATTTTAGGTAAACTCCATGTGGGTGTAAGCTGTGATATTAGCTTTAAGAAAAGTTTTTCAGCTTATATCCCGGCAGTTGCACTATGCTTGTGACTGCCAGAGAAGGTTTACTTCTAACTTATCAGCTCCAAAGCACCCCACTTCCCATCTCTTTTAATATCATACAAAAATTAAAGATGCTTTCATTGTGTTTTAAAATACTTAAGGACTCAGAGATAAATTAACTACTAGTCATAAATCTTCCGAGTGATGCTTTTCAGTTTCTAATTTCAATTACACCCATTTCACTAGAATAGTCCAACTGTTGCCACTTACAACTGTCATGTATGTTTTTTTAATGTAAATTATTACAATATTTTTTTTTTACTTTTCCTTGATAGGTGCGTGGAGTTGGTGCTGGTGGAATTGTATCAACAGCATTCTGTCTCCTATACAAGCTGTTCACATTAAAACTTACCAGAAAACAGCTCAATGGCTTGATAACACATGTAGACTCACCCTATATTAGAGCACTTGGCTTCATGTTCATTAGGTGGGTATGTGACCTTTTCAGAAATGTTTTTTGTTTTATATTGAACACTGAAGTATTTCCTATACTTTGTAAGATTGTAGTGTTGAATACTAGACAAACAGCTTATTTGACACCATTTTGATGGACCATCCCATGAGATTGTTTTCATGACTTCATAAGATTATTATTTTTGTGCAATTCGATATATATTCATGACAACTGCAGTTGTTACCTTAAGGAAACAGATTATCGGTCAAGTAGTTTTGTTATGGGATTAATAACAATGCAGTGGAATAGATCTGGAGTGAATCCTGTCATTCTGCTTTTTTTCCTGGGGGATGGAGGTTGGCAGAGGGCAGTCAGGGGGTATCATTGTGAGAGTGCCTGTTAAGAAGGATGATGACTTAATCATATATCAGGGAACATTAGGTGCAGGTCAAACATCAAACACTCTTCACAAGAGACAAACTAGACTGAGAGAATTAAATTCATGAAAAGTTCTATGTTTCACTCGACTGAGTTCGTCAGACGGAATTTAGATCTACCAACACGTACTATCCGTCTCAATCGATCTAAATCGGAATTAAATTCGACATTTCACGCAACGGCAGTCAAGCTTTACCCATCTGGATAGACTCAAATTGCAATTTTAGTTTATCTCATGTGAGTTCATTTTGTCTGCCATTTTGTTGTCCACTTTGTCCATCCTGTAAGTTTTTACCGGTTTTGTGCTGTTCCCCTTATCCTGTAGATACTGTCAACCCCCCAACAAGCTCTGGGAATGGATGGAACCATACTTAGAGGATGAAGAGGTGAGTGATCAGTTGCATCAACTTTGATTTAACAGACAAAAATTCCTGAGGTATTTTGCATCTTTTTTTTTTCATTTGGCAGCAAGTCAAAGAATGCTCTGGCATAACATGTGTATTTTGTATTTTTGTGTTATTTCTGTACTTTAGACTTGAAACAACCTATTTCCAAGAACAGTAGAGAATGTTATTCAGAAAAAAATTAGCTATTGTAGAATCAATGGTATCTTTTTACTAGCTCAGTTATGAGAGCATTGTAAATTATGGTTGACATTGTTCCAGATAAGAAAAGGTTCTCAGGTCAAAAACATATAAAGTCTGGTTTCCTGGCCTGACAAATTTGAAGAGGACCTCTTGTGGTTTTGTGACATTTGAATGGAATTAATTACAAATGATTAGCTAAGACCAAGAGGATCTTTACATGCTGCTATATTTGCGTGGCTAACATTACTAGGGGTTCCATGACAGCTGGTTATGAGAACTTGAATATTACATTTTGAACTTGGGCTGAATGGTTAGCATAAAACCAAGCAGTCAATTCAGACATGCAAGTGGAGTGCTAAACGCTGTTAAGTGGTGAGTTTCATCAGACTTTTGCTGATTTTTCTCATTGTTACAATATCATAGCTCTTGGAGGCACCTTGTTGACATAGTCTTGATGTGTTTGTAGGTTGTTCAGTAATGTACCTCTCTTAGGCAGCTCTTGACAGCCGTTTCCATGCCAACTGCAGGCCTTCAGGTTATTGTATTGCACCGAGCTGCCTTACAAGAGGTTAACATGACACCTGAGTAGTTATGGTTCATATGCCCTGTGCTTTGCATTTTTATAATATTCATATTCAGGGCACTTTGTATTGTCATTTTTTTTAGTAAAATTATGTAAATTACTTTATGTAAATAAATTCCATAAAGAATATCGTTTTTACCCTTGCCTTAATATGCCAGGCGTTTGACATGTGGGTTCCACTCTCCCTTGTTTCGACTGCAAAGGTCCCATGATTAAACTTTTCTAACACTAGACCTGGAACTAGCGTGAGTTGTGCCTACTAAAAACAACTTCCAGAAAACCCATATTCTTTCACATTGCAAAATCCATATAGCTGGTATCTGAAGCAGCTACTGGTCGTTTCTATTGCGGTGTAACGGTAACAGACTCTTAGTAAAGAAATTTAGTTATTGTGCAAAGCCATGTATATCCCAAAGCCCAGTGCTGGTGGATTTTGCAGTTGAGCTATTGGATTCTGTCTTTTACTTGTCAAATGGGAAAGTGGCTTTTTGGGAAATTCTTTGTTTCAAAAAATCCCAATTACAGAAGTACAACTACCATTATTGAATAAGCCTTATTTAAAGTTAATCAATCATGCTAGTAAAAACGTCTTGGGAAGGCCAACTGAGATTGACTTTCGGGTCAGTACTTCGTAGCTAAGGCTCTCCCGAAGTGTACGGTCGAAAATTTGTTTCTCTTTATTCTTCGAGTCACGTCAGAAAACTGTCCATTTTCAGAGATCACTCGTCAATGAATATTCTTTTTTGCGTGTTCCATTTTTCAGGAGGTTGATCCTAAGGCAGGTGGAGGATGTACCATGACTATTGGTCAGATGGTCAGAAGTTTCTTGCTAAAGCTGGAATGGTATGGAACCTTGTTCCCACGAATTCCTGTCCCCGTGCAAAAGGACCTTGAGGCGAAACTGCGTTCAAAAGGACTGTGTGACGATCACAAACGTACCGCACAAGAGGGCTGGGGAGAAGCGGAGGATTTTGTCAAGCGTACACGTGACGAAAGGTGGGTGAGTCTGTAAACGGAGAACCATTGCAGAACGTACCGCTGTGATTATACTCTATTTGTGGAAACTGTCTGCTTCTTGGTATTGAAAGATGCTTTTTTTTCTCACCTTTTATTTCTATACAGCCCCTCAAGCAGACGCCATGGTGAGCCGGCCAACGGCGATCGTCATCCAAAATCACGTCGTAGCCGAAGCCGAAGTCGCGATCGTGATCGCGGGCGGGAAAAGCGTCGAAGTCCAGACCGGGACAGTTCACGACGACGAAGCAAAGAACATCGGAGTCACGAACGAAGGCGTGACGACAGCAGGGAGAGAGACAAAAGGAGAAAACGAAGCCGAAGCCGAAGCCGAAGCCCGAACAGGCGAAGTAGAGACGAGGACAGAAAAAGACGCAGCCGTAGTCGTGATAGAAACCGAGAGCGAAGACGAAGTTCTGATCGTGATCAATCTCGAGGAAAAAGTAATCGAGAAAAGAAAGAAAACCGAGAGAAGGACAGGTCACGTAGTAGATGAAAGACTTTGCAAAACTGTGAAGACAGTGGTGCCAGTGCGTCGTCCTTTGTGTGCTTTAGAGTCACATGATATGTACAGACTTTGTCAACGGCGTACTTTTATATTTAGTGTATCGACTTAATTGAAAATTATTAACCGTATGTTAAACTGTTGTAGAGTTTTCAGGGATTTGTTGTTACTTTTAATTTTACTTTGTTTTCGTCCCCGAACAAAGTGTTGGGAAAATTGTGAGTTTTACATCAGTTCCGTCGTCGCCTGTGCGAAGGAGGAAGATAGAATGGAAGAGTCTGCTTTGCATAGACATGATGCCCAACAAAATGGCTGCGTAGCCGGAACTCTTTCAGTGTTGACAGTGAAACAAGGCCCTCCAGTCATTCGTTGAAACAATTGATTCATTTTATTAGCTTCTGACGATCTTAAAAATAAGTGCAAGCCTTAGGTTTTATTGTATTGAACGAACAAGCAATAGCAAGTCACTTAGAGTGATAGGTATGGATATCGTTTTTCGAGAAAATTGCTTTTGCCGTGAGTTAAATGACCATTGTCTTGTATTCTTTTCCTGGTTTTAGTCTTTCATCTTAGTATTTATATGGCGGATGTTGCGTTGAAAACCTATGTACAATTCCTTCATTTGCGAGGAACAGACCCTTAATTTTATTTTTAGCTGACGGGTTTGCCCAAATAAGATTTGTTTATATATTATTTGTTATTCTAACACTTGAAGTTCTGATGCCAGTTGTTATACATACCTTTTAGACCTTGTAGTACTTATCTAGATGGGAGAAAATTGGGAACAATTGATTCATTTCGTTTGTTATCACATAGCTCTTTCGTGACCTGTATTTTTGGTGTTCTTTTGAATTATGAGATGTTGATCACCATTGAGGAGAACTTGTTAAGGTTTGACCGTGATTTTCTTGTTAGTTCAGAAACGTGAAGAAATGACGATCAACTGTGACCTTTGTTGAGTAGGTGAAGACAGACTGCTCTCATGTAGATTAAGAAAAGTAGGAAATTGTACTTTACAAAAATTGCGAAGAGTTTTAAAAAACAAACTTCAAGATTTACTTTAGAAACTGGGATATCGCACTGAGAGTTACAATTTTGTATGCATTCGTGTAATAAACTAGTCCAAAAACCTTATGGGTGCGTTGACTTCCAGATTTGTCACCAGGGTCTTCTCGACTCGAATAGCAGCCAGTGCTAAAAAGGGGTCTGGGAACGTGCCTACGCCGCCTAAATTCTCCTTAATATGGTATTCATTTAAGAAATATGTACCATGTTTCTATCGAGTTATACAAACACGAGTGGAAGTTTGGGAGAACGAGAAATGCTGTGGGAACACGAGCAGCAGGCGAGTGTTTCAAAAGCTTTTTCGAGTTCTCCCAAGCTTTCACGAGTGTTTGTATAACTCGATAGAAACACGGGGTACATGTTTTCTATTTCTTTTAGAAAACATCACGACGAGAAAAAGGAAAACAATTTGTTAACTCTGATTATCAAAATGTAAACTCTCTTTGCTCGCGCCATCACTACGTCAACAACGCGCGCTAGTTCTGTGTCTCCACCGAGATTTTTAACCAATCAGCGCGGTTGCTTTCTTAGGACTGTTTTAATCGCACAACTGGGAATTATACCTCTTGTGGTGTTCCTACCTACTTAGCTTGGGCGTTTTGTTATCCTATTCAGTTCATATGATGGTACTCTTGAAGATTTTTGCTTTCAAATTTTCAAATAGTCACGCCTATATGAATGAATAATTTTAGGATGGAGACAAGAACATTACTCTTGAAAATATCTCGTGGTTTGTAATGGGAAAACCAAGCGCCCATGCTAGACTGGTCGACAGGTGTATATCAAGACAATTCCCCCTTGTTGATCGATCTGTTAATGCATTTAGTCACTATTTGTATTACTTCAGGGAGCGTAGAGTAGGATACGTAAAGTGTAAGGACTCTTATTCTTTGGCCATTTTAACTTGAGTAAAAATAACACAAATTGCGGTTATAAACATAACGAGACAACGCATGTTGTAAAAACTTTCATTTATGAGCTTAACGTTTCGTATGTTCCAACATACATCTTCAGAAGTAACGGCTACCAAAATTACAATTAAATTTAAACACGAAGGCTAATACCAAATAAGGAAAGTAATGACAATGATAAAGTAAATGAAAATAAACAGACCTAGTTAAATCTGCTGGAAAAAATATGAATAGCTAGTAGAGAAGAAGTTTCTCACTGCCAACATTTTCATTGAGCGCTGGTTTTAAATCGCGAATCAACAAGGTTTCCTTAATTTTACAGTGTATATCAGATTGTCCAGTGGCTAAAATGTCAGTGATCCCATTTAATTTTGTGGCCTGTTTGGGTCATGTGATCAGCAATGGCAGAAGAACGGCTGTTACTCGTCAGCGCCTTGAAATGTTCCGTTTTCCTGTCATGTAAACGACGTTTTGTTTTCCCAATGTAGCAATCATCACAATCCCAGCAGCTAGCCCTATAAACTACTTTAGACTTAAGGGAGCGGCTGAGCCTGTCTTTATAGGGGAAAAAAGACTTAATTCGGCGAGTGTTTCTGAAAATAATCTTAGGATTAAAACAGCCATAGAACTTGGAAATACATGATTTAAGCTATCGAGTAACGATTTTACTTTGAATTCATAGATAGGGTAAAACAATGAAAATTTTTTTGGGGGGGGCACTCCTTTTCATTGTCATTACTTTCCTTATTTGGTGTTAGCCTTCGTGTTTAGATTTAATTGTAATTTTGTTAGCTGTTACTTCTGAAGATGTTGGAGCATACGAAACGTTAAGTTCATAAATGAAAGTTTTTACAACATGCGTTGTCTCGTTATGTTTATAACCGCAATTTTTGTGTTATTTTTACTAAAGTGTAAGGAGTTCACATTTCTGACTTTACGCTTTCGTAGAGTCACCTTGAAACTGAATCGCAGACAACGGAGCTTGTGAAGTATATCCTGAATGTCAGTCGATTGTTTGTTATGAACCTTACATGCATTTCAGTACCGTCGCTGTTTGTCATTTTTCGTCAAATAAAGAAACAACTTGAGTTTGGCGAGATTGACAAGTACCAGTACTGTCTCTGGCCCTTTCCAGTTCATTTACTAAATGAGGACAAAAGCACATTTGTTTTGGACGCATTCGCGGTCCCTGTTTCTGGAGTTAATTACACCCGTTTCAGTTGTTATGTGTGAGAAAAAAAGACTAAAGGTCAAGAAAGAAAGAGAGGAAAGAGGTTCAACCACAACTTCTTTTGGTGATGTTCCCACAGAATTTTCTCTTTAAACTTGAGTTTTCACCTTTTTAAGTTGATCAGGATGTTCCTATTCTTTCCATCCAAGGTCTCACTTGCTTCCTAGCATCATCTTGTATTCAGGTCGATTCAAGGTACGTTCATATGGGGTGTTCTGGATCTGAATCAGTGTTCTAAGATCACTTTGGATTGTTATCTATCAAAGGAATCGATGAATTCATGACCATAGTGGATTCATCGGTTTCTTTGAAGTATCGTGAGATATTGGATCACTGATACTGACCAGATCACCCCAAAGGAACGTACCCTCAGATAGGTCAAGCGTGACGTTTACGGCAAACGGTATAAAAGAAACTTTTGCCGTCTTTCTTCAGCTGCATGTTCAGTAGAGTGAAAATATTTGTACTTGCGGTGAACAGCAGGAGACGTTTTTGTATTTTTGTGTGATCTTATTCTACTGAATGGTGTGGTTCTTCCAATACAAAAACTACGGCGAAAAAGAATTTTAACTATTTATCAGCTGAAGCGTTCGCGTTCGCTGTTTTCAAGTCCTCTGTAATTTCAAGCCTAGAGAGCAGAACGGAGAACACGATGTATTGCAACTTTTCATTGTATTGAAGACCTGACCCCATTCCTTTTAAAATTTTGTACGTGGATCCGAAGATAAACACCCTTTGACATCTAGGAAACAGCTTACAACAATGCCAAGTCAAATGTGCCAGAGCCGGTGAGTACCGTGACCCCAGGAGAACACTCACACCTATTAAAGTTGGGGCACACAAATGCATCACTCACAGGAATAGTTACCCTCATCTATCGATGTACCTCTGGACTCGTATCTGATTGACTGGCAGTGGCAAGCATTAAAAATATATTTGAGAAAGCCAGGAAATTATTTCCTGCTATGCAAAAGTAGCACCATGAACACCTCTGCCGTGACATTCGGGATCGTTCGTGACGAATTCGGAAGGTAAACGGGGATTTCCGGTATCCGGTATCTTGGTCCGATTTTGGCTCGAATCCCTCAGTCTTTTGTCCGGTCACGGGTGAAGCTGCACGTTGATTTTCCTCATTCAGCAGCCGGAATGGGAAATTACATTATCCGTAGTGTTCGGTGTTTAGTTTGTGCTCGAAGTGGTGTTTTTAAAGGTGAGTACTTTTGTGAAGTTTTAACGCGTTTTATAGACTGCCCAGACAGTTGCCAGCAGGGGTGAACTATTAAATAGTGTTGTTGGTCGGGAACGAATTCAGTTTTAGTACCTCGTTGTATTGTAATAATGCCCTAATTTGATAGCATTGTGTTCTCTTTCTTTCATGTAATTAATGGTTATCTTTCGTCTGAGTTATTTAGAGCGTTGCATATCATTTATTTCCTGTTTACAAAACATATATGTTACATGCCAAAACTTAGACCTTTGAATGAGATGTTTTTGTCATTAGTTTATAATCGAAGTCTTTCTTACAGTCTAACCACAGTTATCATGAATACTTCCGGGCCCAAACGAGAATGGCTTGGCTTAGAGGGTCATATACAGCCTGTGAACAGCAACACCGGTACGTGAGCTATTTGTAAAACAAATGAACTTTCAATTTGACGTCCATTTTTTTGTTGTCAATCACGACCTTTCAACTAGTGGTATTATTATGTGTTCTGGTTGTAGTGATGTGAATAATAAGTAATGATGGATTTACATAAGTGACACAATATTTGTTCTGCCATTTCTAACTTATGATATACATGTAGGCTAAACAGATTATGTCCCATCAGTCCGGTGGTCATAAATACAGGTAGAAGCAGGGTTAAAGGTCGGCACACACTAGGGGACTAGTCGCAGGGACTTGCTTCGGAGACCAGTCCCCTAGTGTGTACTCATATTTTGCATCAAAATTAATTCTAGTTGCAGTTACCCCATTTTTGGTCCTTGCGACTAGTCCCATGAATTAAGCTGGTTTGATTCTTTAGGACTACTTGCAGGGACCAATAGTCCCACAAATTGGTCAATATTCTAGTGTGTATCGGTTTTCATCATTCTTGGGATGCCACCAGTCCCTGGGACTTGTCCCTTCACCAGTACGCACTAAGGGGGTAAGTCCCTGTGTCAAGTCCCTGCGACTAGTCCCCTAGTGTGTACCTGGCGCAAGAGAGATGAGGGCCTCCTGAGTCTGTTTGACAGAAGTTTTCCATTAAGTGTAGTTGTAAAGCCTGAAAGACCTAAGTAATCACAGTGACCAATCATAGCAAATTTGAGCAACACAGTGTGAATGAACCAATTATGAAAACCCACTCTAAAGACCTGTAACCCTGGGATGAAAACACAATGCCTCCTTTTGGCCAGTACCAAAAATCATGATCTCTGGCCAGGTTGGATTTTTTGAGTATGCGCATAGAAGTCATTTCATACTCTCAGCCAATCAGATTTGTCACACTTGACTCTGAACATGGGCAGAGTGATGTGAATTCTGTGAATCATGGACTTCCAGTTTTGGTGCTGACCAAAAGGAGCATGGCCTTTGGGGACAAGAATGACAAGAATTTTTTTGACAAATTCTGTTTAAATGGTCAAACAGAATTTGTTGAAAAAAACTGATGGAACATCATGATCTTATAGACTTCCTCAATCAGACAAAAGTCCAGACTTTGGACTACAGGTAGGTCAGAGGCAAAGTAACTGTATTTAGTGGTCTTTTTTTCTTTCCCTGAAACAAAAGAAAAGGAATGCCTAATCGCAGGTTATTCTTAGGCAACCCTAGATTACAATAGACACTTGATTGAAAACCCCTCGAAGAGGTCTCTCAGTGTCTTACATTAAATACCAACAAATCTATAGTTCATGCTCCTTACTTAGCCTAATGAAAATTTAATAAATTGCTGAGAGAAACTATTGTTGTCATGTTGTTCTGGAAAATGTCCATACCCCAATGAAAGGTGTTTTGATTTTAACTCCCCACCTCTCTGGAAATTCCAGGTTAGCTACTGTACTTTCCCTTATAAGTTTTGGTATTTCAAAGCCCAATTTCCTTGGAATTTCCAGTGGCCTAGCAATCTGCTGCATAATATCAAAGAGAAGGATAAAAAGAGTACAGTCGAACCTCGATTATCCAGACATCGATTGTCTGGACTTTTTCTCTGGTCCCATTTTTTTCATGAATATTAATAAGCTTTGATCTTAAAAGCTTTCAGAGGTAAAAAATGTTTAAAATCAGGAAACGTGTGTTCAAAACAGCACATTACCGCTTCGCTTTCAAAAGAGCATTCTGATTAGGCTTTTGTACATTATGCTTTTATTTCCCCACTAATATGCTCCACCTTAATGCTCCACTTTCTCCACTAAAATGCTCAGTTTCCCCCTAAAAAAAGTCACTAAAATGCTTGGTTAATGCTCATATATAGGGATTTTTAAATTTTCATAGTTCAACGTCTCAAGACAATTAACAGTTCAGAATGCGTAATAAAAACGTTTACCCTTGTACTCTGTAGAACAAGTTAACAATGCGGTATATAAAAGTCTTAAAACACCAGAAGATAATTCTCAAAATGATCTGTTAATCCTTTGTCCCCTTTCAGTGATACTCAAGTAAAGAGGTTAGGTTAAGTCTTTATTTTCTCGTAAAAATAGTTTTATCTCTATATTCTCTGCAAACAATAGATTAATTTTCCTCGAAAATGCCACCAAAATGCTCGAATAATGCTCAATGCTTTTGCCTCACTAGAATGCTCGAAAATGCTAGCATAATGTACAAAAGCCTAATTCTGATGCGTTCAGCTCAATTTTGATTGGTTCAGTATCGTTTTGTTGCTAAGGGAATGTCACGCTTGATCAGTTCGATGAGCGTGGGTCATGTAGTAAACGCATGCACCAGTCATAACTCAAACGACAGCATGTCTACGAAGCAAAAGCCATCTGTTTTCTCGATAAAGGACAAACAAATAATTATCTCTCGTTTAGATAAAGGAGAAAAAGGAACAAATTTAGCACTTGAATTTGGCATCGGCAAGTAACAGATCTCAGATATATGCAAGAACAAGAACAAGATCCCTAAGTTCACTGACAACATCGAGACAAGTGAAGGATTGAAGTGAAAGTCGCTGAAGCTTGCAAATGACGAGCGGTTGGATCAGGCCTTGTACACCTGGTAAAGCTTCACACAGTAAAGTTTCACTCAGTGAAGGGTGCACTTTACATGCTTTGCGATGCTTGGGATGAAACAAGCTCAGAATTGATCTGCAAGGCTTACAATAAACTTAAAATTCACTCTGACAACAGCCAGGCAAATTCAGAACCTGAACAACAGCATTCTGCCAAGTCAGTGGTTGAAATGCTGCAACATGTCCAAGAAGTTGGAAATACAGATTTACTTAATGCTCTGGACCTGGAAGACTGGCTCAATCTAGACAATGAGCTCCCGACTACGGAACAGATGTCAGACGAACAGATTTTGGCCACAGTAACCGGACATTCCAAAGAAAATGAAAGTAGCGACGAGGAAGATGATGGCCAAGAGGAGAAACAATTAAGTTTCCAATTCAGAGGCAGCAGAATGTTTTAAAAAGTGCTTGTCCTGGATGGAAAGACAGAACGATGTTGACCCTGTTCAAGTCATGCAACTTCGCCGTATGATGGACTTCGCCATGTGATCTCGTTATAAGACTTTTAAGCAAACTACTATGCTTCACTTTTTTAGAAATGATGAATAGGTTTTCATTTATAAACACTGTACATGAGTATCTAGGGGCAGTTCATTGACTTTCATACATGCATTTGTAGTCATTGAAGACTTTTGTAATTCAAAATCTGCTATCTTTATTTCTTTTGTTTACATTGTTGTCTCATTAATATTCATTTTTTCGATTATCCGGACTCTCAATTATCCGGACTATTTACCAAGGTCCCGATGAGTCCAGATAATCGAGGTTCGACTGTAAAGGGTTTTTTTTTTGTGATGTAGAGATACCTAAAGGTCTAATGCAATCCAAATCCAAAAGATGGCTAAGTTTTGTCGATAATACTTTTTTAATTGACGAGTATACCCTTTCCCTCCAAAAAACTGATTAAAATTCTTTCTCTCACAGAAAGCAAACACCTAATGCACCATAAACATTCAACTTAATATCCCAAGTTTAAATTATCACTGGGATAACAGCATAAATCAGCCTGAAAAAGAGTGATGCTAGGGGCATTTTGACTTCATACCCAGGGGATTTTTTATACCTAGCTCATCAAGTGGGCCATGAGATCTGGTCCACATCTGAGAGACCAGTACATTATCTAGAAAAGTTGGCAACAATGAACTTTTTTTGGTGGTAATGTCTTGGGAAATTTAGTAAGCTGTATTCACGGGCCTGACCAGAGTTAGCAGAAATGGACCTGGTGGATTAGAACAGGGCAATTTTGAAAGCTCTGTTTGAGTCCCTTTGTTTTTAGTGCTAGGGGCATTTTTGTCTTACTATAATTTGCATCATTTGACTAATTCTGAAAAAGTTTGCAAATGATGCAGTTCACCCCAGATCTAAGGGAGAGCATCTTTTTAAAAGGTCCCTTTTGCTATAGTTCCCCCTTTTCAAGCACGAAAGGGTCCATCCTCACTTCCCTTCATCCTTTGAGGACCTCAGATCTGCCCTGGGTATGATCCACATCTTCTAGAATTTAAATGGAGCCAGTGTAAAATGAAAACTGTGGACTGCTAACTGCAGACTGGACCAGGAGTAAAATACAGACTGAGGGTAAAATGCCAACTGCAGACTGTAGACTGTAGACTGAATCATGTTACCATTTCCATCATTGAGAGCTTAACAGGCTAACCTGAGTGATAAGTGCAGACTTTCATTGTGATTGGCCTGTTGAATAATCCTGTTTATGGTCAGCACTTGATAATGGAAATAACGTGATATATTTAACAATTATTCCATGAGCGCGTATTGGATATGAGATGATAGATAGCCAACGAGGCGCGTAGTGCCGAGTTGGCTATAATCATCTCATATCCAACAAGCGCGAGTGGAATAATTGTTTTATTACAAACACCCCAAAAATATAGAAAACTAGCCTACAATAAAAACAAAAAGGCCCATTATCCAATGATCCAGTTTTTAATAAATATGTTTACAATCCATCAAATATTTTCGCTCGCATGTGATTGGTCTTAACA
>CM042748.1:25250081-25295081 GCA_022496165.2 Catalaphyllia jardinei
GTGAAGATTAGTACTAAAGGGTTAAAGAAACCGAGTTTTTCCTGCGTTAAATGAAACGTTAATGCCTTGCGCGTGCGACTTCAACGGATTTAACGTCATTGTTCGATGCATGACGCGATAATGAAGTTTCCATAGAAACTGTAGTGAAAAACACACCTGAAACAGACGGCGAGACGAACGCTACCCACTCACACTGTAGCTTGTGTATTTGCATGCAGTAGTTATGAGTTAATACTTTTGAATTGCAGAATGTCACCAATACGACCCCGTCTATATCACCACACTTCGTGAAACTTCATTGTTTTATTTATTTTTTTGTGATTTATTTGAGTAACGTTCGTAATCTTTTTAACCTTGACTGTTATTTTCATTTCCAGTAAGGATGGAAAGAATTATCAGTTGTCGCCTCCCCGGGATGTCTATGTGTTTGATTGGCTCATGAGCCTCAGGGTAAGAAAAGAGTTAATTCAAACTTCAAAACAAGTGCGGCTAGACTAGGATTGTTATCAGCAAAAAAGGGAAAAAATCGTTTTCGATGTTAACTGATTTCGCGCGCTTGATGCTCGCTTAAAGAATTGTTTTGCTGGTTCTGAAGAAAAAGCCGTTTGAGGGGTCGTTTGAAGTATTTTATTTTGTATTTAACTAACGTTTGTTTTTATGCTGATTAGGAAGCGACGAGGGCGAGCAATAAAAATTTGTCAGCATCTGGCTTTGAGCGCGGCGCCGGAGGTGGGAGTATTATGGGCAAGGTAAGAGAACGTACGCGGGAATGGTATTAACCTCCAAAGTTAGTTATTTACTCAGTTTCAGTATCATTTAATGAATTTACCAGAGGAATAAGTTCCTTTTAATCTGGCCATGCCTCGAACAGGGCAAAATGTTTGGCAAGAGATAAAAAATTGACGCAAATAAATCCACTTTGCGCACGTACGGAAGTTACTGACTGACTGACTGATTGACTGACGAAAGGACGGAAGGACTTGTAGTTGGAAACCAATGAATGACATGACGTAAAGAAGTATAAAGCATAATCGAAAATTAACGCTCGCAAACTCACAAAATGAGATAATCTGCGAGTGAGAAAAATATCAACTAGCAAACGTTTACGAGTTAGAATCAAGCAGATCTCCCAAACATTTGGAAATAAATTGCTAGTCGTCTCACCAGTTTGCTAGTGGAAAAAAAATCTTACTGGCAAAACTTTGCCAGTGGATTGAAAAGTTAATTTCGAGCCCTGAATTTATCAACTTGCAATGTTGTAACAATCTGCAATTCTCTATATTTGGTTAGATTTAGATAGAGAAGGACAGTGTGACAGTGTATAATGGAACTTCAATAATTTTGTTGTTTCAGCTGCGAAGCAGTCTGCGCCGGAAGAAGAAAGTCACTCGGGCTTTGTCAGATACTAGCAAAGGTAAATACATCTCACTGTATTATAATTTTTCCCCTCTCAGTTTAGTGCTCGTTTTCGTTTATATTGCTGCCTGTTGCTTCTGACTCCGTCTTTGACTTTTCTTTTATTCCATACCCACAGTTGGTTCCAATGTAAATGGACCACAGGCGGATGGCATGAGTGGTAACCCTCACAACGACTCCTTGCCGAGCCATGAGCCACAACAGAAGGGCCGTGTACAGCGCTCAAAGTCATTTCCTTGGGAAGGACCTCCCAGTCTTGACCTTCCGCAGTCGACTATGTCATCTTTTGAGGAAAAGGATAAAGGATCTCCTATTGAGGTATTTTTAATTTCTTAATTTGCTTCAACGCTTTTATTTGGGGGACCGCTGAGAGGATTAAGTTCGCTGGGTTGTGATTACCTATTCTCGTACCCACAGGCCGCGCGCTCCTTTTGGTGAGCACCCAGAATTGCCACCTTTGGGCTGGTCCAACACCAGAAGTCGGCGATTCACGGACTTTCCGTCAAATCTGGCAAATCTGATTGGCTGAGAATATAGCGAAACAAAAACTCTGCGCATGCTCAGAAAATCGGGTCCAGCCAGAGGTCGTGATTCTTCGTGTTGACCAAAAGGAGCGCGACCTCTGGGGACGATAATACATATTCATAAGCAGTGGAAAATATTTTTATACACGAAAAAATTAACATTTCGTTCAACTTTTAATCCTGGGTCAGCGTTAGCCAGCTTTTGAACAACCCGGCCTTCGCGTTTTTTTTATGAAAATTTGGTTAAAAGCCAAGAGGACATTTGCTTTTCGTTTGCCATTTTCGGATCAAAACGTCACGGACTTAAATTGAATTTCTTGATTTATTGTTGTATGCAGCAGGCGGAAGAGGCAACGTTGTTTTACAATAATGGTCGCGATAATAGTGTTGACAAGACATCTGTCCAACTGGCAGCCAAAGACGTCGATGCTATGGAGGAAACCAAGGAAGAGAGGAAACAAGAGCCTGTGGAAACTGTGTCCATCGACATTCAAACCGATCCAATAACGGAGGGAGAATTACTTTCTTTACAGCAACAAAAAATGTAAGCATCTTACAGTCCAGTTCTTTGACGATTTCATTGACTGTAGCTTATGTCTTATAAAATATTTTATTCCCGATATTGGTATCAGAATCTACTCAGGTCTTCTCTAATGACTGTTGACTAATACATGCATTTCGTACGCAATAGTGGTTTTGTCTGTCCCCCTGGCGAGTGAGCTGCTTTGTTTGTTCATGTTTGGTTTTACTGAAGACAAAGCGACAGGTTTCAGACAAGGATGTAATCAATACACCTTGATCTCCCACTAACAGTAAGGTTGTCTCATAAGAATTTCCATACCGGATGTAGAGATCAGTTGAGCTCTGAGCTTTCGGTTTTTGCTAGATAAAGGAACAGGCCCCAGTTGTTGGAAGGCTGGATAACGCTGGATAAATCGCTATCCAGTAGATAAGTCTTAACAAAACAAACCAAGCTATCCACTGGATAATGATTAATCCAGTGGGTAGCGTTATCCACCTTACGAACAACCCGGGCGAGTTCTCTAAAGAAGGCCCTATGATTTAAGTGGGGGGTAGTATACAACACTTAATATGTATTTTTTCCTCCAATTAGAACAAAGGAGCTGGAGATTGAGGTCTGCAAACTAAAATGTGAAGTGATCAGTTTGATTCAAGGAAGTATCAAGATTCCTTTAAAAGGTCAGTACTATAATCATAAAATGTTCGTTAATCAGTAGCCATGCTGTAAAACCGCTAGCTGTCATTCTCTTAACTGCTGCCATTTAGTTTCACCCGCTGACATTGGTATCTTCTCCGTATGGTGGACGTGCAGTGAGAGGACTCCCACCCCCTGAGGTCGTCATTGTCATGTGCATTGTGATTGTTTGCCACCATGCATGTTGCTCGTGCGGCGAATCCATCGCTCCCTGGGGTTAAAACACTGCTGTTCGTACATGTAATAATGGACTCGGCTACCACTCGCACTGCTTTACTTGCTTGCTTGTTATACTGTTGTAATTGACTCAGCTATTTTTACGTTTATTTAGATGACGACTTGGCTGACTGGCAATTAGTAGAGGACATCAGAGTAAGTGTTACAATTAAGTTTAGTGTGCTGTACATCAACTATACTCATACTTTATACAACTCTTTAGTGTTTAATATCGTTCATGATCCCATGTCATGCTAGATACAACCATTCAGAGTGCTTAAAGCCATCGTTTATAGTCGTTTTCACTTTGTGGTCATTTTTTGTTGTAATGAGCAGGTGTGTACATAATGGGCTGCCGCGCGATCATGAAGCGCGAAACATCATTTTCTTTTTTTTATAACTTTACTTCTACCAGTCGTGTTGTGTTTGTCGCGGTCCTTTGAGTATGATGAATACTAGCTACGCATTCATGCCACTTTTTTCTGTCGACTACAGATTTGTCTCGAGTTGTAAAGAAAAGACATCGAAAGATATCTTGTTTTGTTTTTCAGTACAAGGATCGAATCTACCAGTTGTTGAGAGAAGCTCGGCTTTATAATCCCAGTCTTCCGGATTTTGACACGTAAGTATTTAAAGTCAAGTTTGGGATGATGGTGGTTTACAGGGATTGAGTGTATTGTATGCTTGCTTTGCAGTGTGGGTAGATATACTTTGGTGTACACTAACTAGAGTTAAAGTAGGTGGTCAGAATTTTGTTTCTCACACGCCACTTCTAGCCACGTCAAGCTGACCGCCGCCGCCTGACCTTTGCTGCAAAATTAAAACTACTACAAGCAGCATTACACTGAGGACTGGGAATAAGGAAAAAACTTCAAGACTTGTACATTATACTTGCATTGTATAAAAACTTTTAAATTTCAGATGGGGTCAGGGAAGTCGGCAGTGGCGGACGCAGCAGAAACAACTGCTTGTTCCACAGGTCACATGACTTATACCCAGGCCCCAGCAGTGTGAGAGAGAAACATTTCTCACTCATTTCATTTCATTTCACTCAGCCAGTGATTTTTCTTGAAAAAAAATATATTGCAATGGCCTCATTCTTTCCCGGAGCGACCCTTACTCTTAGAAGTTGTAAGTGGACGATTGTATGTTAGAAAACAACAACAACAACAACAATCTTTATTTGTACTCCCACGTACTTGGTTTAAACTACAAAAAGTTACACAATTGAAGGATTTTTTTTAAAAGTGAATTTGGAGTACTGGCTGCTTGGAATAACCATAAGGGCTAGCGGAGCCAGGCAGCCAGTTAACATCAGCATTAAATAAAATTAGAATAGAAGTCAGCAAGAAGATTGAAGCACAAATGCACTCACAAGAAGAAAAAAAAAAAGAAGAGGAAAAACGAAACGGTATTTATATGACATGAAGGAAGTCTAAAACAGTAACATTAATATAAGAGCACAGAATATCTACGGCAACCAGTAACAGCTATATATTAGATTATAAAAGAAGTAACTTAGACAGGTGACAGATATTAACAAAAGACTAGTTTACAGGTCAATTAAAAATCAATACAACTGCTAATAAGAACATAAGTAGCTAATAATCTCTGACTAGATTGCATTTTACTGACTCCTTGAAGTTTGAGTTTGATAAGGTTTTCAAATTTTCACTCATTGAGTTCCATACTTTGGGGCCCTTGAACCTCAGATTAAATATTCCATAATTTGTTCTTACTTTAGGTAAAGCATAGGACAAATTCGAGCACTTCTTGTATTATAGTTATGTTTTTTTATTCACTTAAGTGAAGAAAGTATCAAACACAGATGGTAGACGTCTATTGTGAAATTTATACATAAAGACTGCAAGGTCAGGCAGTTTAACAATATTTAAGCGCTTAAAAATTGGACTAGAATGCTGATGAAATTTAGAGAAAGTTATCACTCTCATTGCTCTCTTTTGTAAGATAAACAAAGGCTGGGTAGTTGAAGAACAAGCGTTACCCCAAGAAATAAAACCATAGGTTAAAAAGAAACTCATGGCGTAGGCGTTAATGGCATTGATTGCAGACTATGAACAGAATTATAGTTCGAGTTACTTCCGTTTGATTTCACCACGTTTGCGAGGAACTAAATGAAATTTACATAATGTAAAGGAGATTTAGAGCCCTGTGACTTTTTGTGCAGAAGCTTCGTATTTGCTGCTTGAAAGAAACGTTTTGAAGGAAGTCTCTTAATGAACTGCAAACTTATCTAAACATCTTCTCACAAAAACTTGTTTTGCGTTGCACGCATATCGCTAGATGTCTTCTGCTTACACAACAGTCAAGAAATGACAAATTAACAACATTTATTGACAGCTGTTTATTATAATTTGCTATGCACTGTTTATGTCAGCGGTAAGTTCCATACAAAACGCTATGTCAGGTATTCCTGTTCAGTGTTGTGAGTCTGGTTGGTTAGCCTGTGATTCTTCTGTTGAGAACAGAATGACTAATTGCAGACCATGTATACACTCGACATAAAGTTGTTATTCCAGGTCTTTTAACTCCGGAATAGCGACAAGCAAACGCAACCAAAGTTTTTAACATCCTTTCCACACTATGTTGAGCCTAAGTTGAAGCTAGTTGTGCATGACCGTGTTACAAATATGGGGATGGGTACCTATTTACGTCCAATTTTATTGCTGTAAGCTCCTTAAGTCTCCCTATTCACGGTTTCCATCCTGGTTTTCCTCGCATTCCCCGTGAGATTCCCTCGTGTTTTCCTTCTGTGCTTCTATTAATCTTTATTTTACAGTATAAACGAGATCACTCTTGCCTCTCTGGTTACTACCTTTGTTTTTTCTTTTTTTTTCACAATTTCAACTCTTGCGTTTAATCATCACTTTATGAAAATTATTCTAAGGATGTTATCGACTGACAGCCAGCTGTTTCCATTGGTGTTGCGATTTTGGTCTTCATGGTGTTCCGTCTTGATTGGAATAAACTTTTTGTCATGAAACTATGTGCAGTGGGAAATATTTTTCGTTTGGTAGATGCTTTTGTGTTCATGAGTAAGACCACAATACAGATTGTGGTCTCAAGAATGCGGTTGCACGTCTGAAAAATCCACCATGGCCAGGGATTTACGTGGCGTACATCTGAATATATCCCGAATACCCCCGCGGCTCCGTAAATAGTCAGTGCGCTCATGAGAGCGCTTGCTACCGCACACGCTGCGATCAGGTACTGCAGGCGTCGCATGTTGTTATCCACTGCACTTTTGCTGTTGACATTAGCTCTGATATTCGTGCGAATTTTCCAGCCCACGCGGGCGTAACCCACGGCTAGCAGAATTCCTAGCGATAGGAAGTATATTTGACACATCAGAAGGAGGATCTTAGCTTCCAGGAAGTAAACCACGACGAAGTCTGTGAGGATCACCAGAGCGACATGGCTGATCACGACTGGAACAATGAATTTGATGCGTTGGAATTTAGGCGGAGCGATGTTCATCTTGGTCGTGTCGATCAAAACAAGCAGGAGAAGGCTCAGGGCGGAGATGATGCAGGGATGACCGAGAGAAAACAGCAGTTGTGTTATGATGAGATGAAAGCGGTTAGTCGAACCGTACGGATCCACGAATAGGGCGAGGGCCCGAGTTGAACTGAAGATGAATATTGTGACGAGCAAACTTGACTTCAAGGCACTCATCTTGGTTTTATCGAGGTGCATTCTTAGCAGCTCAAGCAGAGGAATTAACGCGATGATCGTGAAAACCGCGGCAAAGCCGTACGTGTGTAATGGCCAGGCGTCTTGCCATTTTGCAAATGCTTCGGGCCAATCGGGTTCTGGTTCTGGCCAAGAAACCTCAGGTTCTGATGTCGGTTGTGTGGGTGCTGCGGGCTTCCCTTTTGATCGTTCTGTGTCTCCCTCTTGCGATCCCTCGGGTTGTCGTTTGTGTCTTTTGAGGGGCCTGTCGCTCCCTAAGTCCTGAAAGTGAGAAATTGTATTTCTCTGACCCCTTTCTTTTTGTGCCTTGCTTATGTGATTGTCCACCTTTCCGTTTTGTATGTTGAAACAATCGACGCTCCTACTGGAATTTATGTCTTCGCTGTCAAGCGTTTCTCTGTGTTCGAGGGTTTTGTGTGTGTTTAAACGCTTTCTAGCTGGCAAAGTGTTTTGAATTGAACTACCTCGGTCTATGTTCTCCCAGGAAAAAAGATCCATCTTTTTCAGGTTGTCATTCACATGTCTGTGTTTAGTGTCGGCATGCGATTTCTCGTTGTTGTCCCTCTTTGGTTGTTCTTTCTTGGGGTAAACGACATCTTTGCTTTCAACTGAATTCTTCCACAGTAACAAGAGGAGAGTTAAAATTACCGCTGAGTACCAGGTCTGTTTCCAGCTTTTCATTTCCCCCTTCTTATAGGATATCCCCAGCTTATATTTTCGTTGAAAATTCTGAAACAACAAAAAGGTTATAAGTGACCCCCACAAACTTTACTTGCCTCATGCAGGTGGCATAACATAGGCTGAAATGATATCCCTGACATTTTAGGCTAAACAGTGCTTAATCCTGTTTTTACTGTAAGATAACAAAAGGTTTATCGGAAACGCGCTGACAGGAAGCCATTTTGTAATGGACACTGTCAACAGTAAAATTCGTTAACAACAGAGTGGTTGCCCACTCAGAAACAGTTATTGTGTGCGTGAGTAAGTATTTATTGAGCTGTGTAAACGGTATTTTTGGATTAAAAGAGGGTATGATTAGCCTTCGAAACACTGGCAAATTTGCTCCTTCTACACGCCAAAAATTGACCTTTTTTGTCCTTCCCCCGCTCTATGATTCACAATTTAAAACGGCTGCTGCTAAATCAAGACCTCTTCAATTTTCCACCCAAGCATTACGACGTGCATGTATTTAACTCACTAATCAGTAAACAAGGTTGTGGTTAAAGACCAAGCAGGCGAGAAAGAGAGCTTTTCAAAGTCGGATTTATGTTCGGGGTAACCATTTTTCCGGCACTGAATGCATTTTGTCATGTTTATAGCGGGTAATTGCGAAATAAGTTCGCGAAATTAATGAGTTGAACATGAGGCTGACTGCGATGGGATCTGAATCCAACCTCCGTAGTTCAACTAGCTAGTGACAAAGAAGCTGTTAAATTGCACCCTCAATGTTGATGTGGTGGAAGGAAAGGGTGCTGATGTTTTGCGTTGTCTCGCAGTTGCGAGCAAAGTTGCCACACGGATACATTTAGTCGGTCATTTTGAATTTTCAGTTTCACATATCCTACAAAAAATTGCTGTTCTAGTAGTAAGCATAGCCTTTCTCTTGGCTTAAGATCTCGGCAGTACCATATGTAATGCAGGAATGTGACTTGAAGGTCGATAAAGGTAGCTTTATAACATGATCATGCAAGAATCTCGACAATATTATACAAATCGATCGAAATCGAGAAGGATGAAAGAAAGCGTCGTACCACCTAATTGAAAAGTGATGTGAAAGAACTCGTAAATTGAAATTAGTTACTACAAAGTGGTGGATTTAGAATTTAATTGTCAGCCTATTGTACTTCTAGTGAAAGCGCTTAGTTTATTACCAGCTTGGAGTTCCGAAGGTATAGTTAAATTAATTGAATGGAGTTTGGAGTTAAAGCTTAGAGCACCTTTGCGTCATCCTGAATGCTACCCTGCGCGGCATCCCGCGTGTTGTCTCGCGTGTTATCACTCTGCAGCAAGGCATTATTACAGTAGTGTAACCTGGGGCCTTAGTTAAAAAGTTGACAGTTATGGCACAAGCGCCTTAGCAATTACCCTTCCGTTGAACTTGTCACTTTGAAGGCACTCACATTTGGAATGTAGTGGATTTCAAGTTTGAACATTGATATAAAATAATCCTTTATTCTGATATCCGGAGTGATCAGGAGTGTAACAAAAGCATATCAAATTCAACTTGGCATCTAACGAGCTACTTCCACTATCAGAAATGTGTAAATAATGGAACTGAAGATTACTTTATTGCTGTATTTATTTCAATTTTACGACTTATGCCGAAGATGTTACCTGAGTTTGCGTTATATTATAGTTCATTTTAATTTGCATTTTCGCTTGAAAAAAGATCGTTAGCAGTTTTTATATTTAAAAAAAAAAACATTTGACGAAAAATCCTTGCAGTTTGTTGTTTTTCTTTGAATGAAGTGAGGAAAAGTAACTTAACGAAAAATTACCAAAACATCATGTAGAAAAAAGAATAACCAGAAAAAATCCTGGAGCATGATAATTTGATCATCAGGTTCATGTTCAATTATACTCCAGGTTTTATCCTGTTTAGTTTTCATTGTTTTGCAACACACCTATCCTCCAACTGTTTTTCTCTGGTTCATCTTTCATCTTCCAAGCGAACCGTGAGCGTGTTTTAAATGCGAGAAGAGGCATTTTCAAGACATACCTAAATGTTGCGTCCTTCAATATAGGCCGCCCTGCTGTCAAGAAACCAGCTTTCAACCAAACTCTCGTTGTCTTCAATATATTTCGAAAACTCACTTAATTACTTCTGTCAGACTTGCATGGGATAAAGACACCTTCGCACAGTAGGTAGCTGTTATCTCTTGGAACTTTCCTTCTAATTTGGTTGTTTCTGAAACTGATAATATGCGAAACAATTATTTGGCACCTGTCGTGGGTATTGAGACAGCTTTTACATGGTAGGAGCTCAATAGGATAATGGCACGCACTAATATAAGTCTCACTTGCATTTTTTAAAATAATTAAACTCAAGCAGTTCTGTCACGTCTGTTTTCGTTGCCAAGGTGACTAGAATAAACGGGTTTTATTTCTTGTGTTGTCCGCAGCAAACCAGGGTAAATAAACATTCATATTGTTTTAACATGAACGAACCATTGAGTTCCAAGCGACCAGCGAAGTTCTCAGTAATATCTCTGTATGTATACCTGCTATTGATTGGCTCTTAGCCTAGACGCTAGCTGCTAAGCTTTCCAAACGCAGGTGTTCAATCGTTAATCCGCGTACAGTCTACCCTTGATGGAATATTTATCCGAAAACACTTCAGTTTTTTTCCTTCTAGAAGCTTGTTATAAATATCATATCGTCCAAGTCACTCACCGTTTTGAGGCTCGCTCCAGAGCTTTTGTTCGAACACCGTGCGTGTATAAAAAATAATTGTTTTGCAGTTGTGATAATCCGTCGTGCTGAGGGCCGCTGCCAGTACTGTTGCCTATTTTCGTTAATTTACTCGTATTTTTATAGAAGGAATTTAGAAAATTCCACTCAGTCCTGTGTATACCATGATTTTTTAAATTGGAATTTGTCAGGGTTTACTGAGCGAGTAGTAATATACATCCTGTCCTGTAGATTTTTAGGAACGCGTAGTCTCGATCGGTAAACTTCCCTCCGCCTCCGAAGCCCAAGGCTTGTTGTCGCCATTTTATGTTATATTGACAACGTAGTTGAGATAAATTGCAATGACAAGTGCTAATTCCTAACACGAAGTGTTGAGGAAAGTTTTAAATAGTCTTCACTAAAGTCATCAGCTAATTTGCTGATGTTGCTCAATTTGTAAACTGAGAGCATATTAAAGCCAACTTTCCCTCTCAGCTTAAATTTTAAAGTTCCTGTTAACTCATACTTCTTTGTTTTAGCAAAAGTCGTGCAGCTTGACTCGTTCTTTATCAATCAATGATTGATGACTGCGCAGATGCCTTGAAAATTAACAAACTTCTGTTAAGTCCCTTTCATTAACTGCGCTCTTTTGTGTTTTGGCAAAAATCCCATTTTATCAGTGGCTGACATTGAATAACGTTTTGTTAAATTACAAGCGCGGGCATGAGTTGTTTCTATCGTCAAGTTTTAAAAAGATTCCGCTTAACTATAAACACAAATGTTCGTTACGGATGTCTCCTTGTCTTTGAAAAGGTTTATCCAAGCTTAATCAGTGTTCTTATATTTTTTCAGAGAATCCGTCGAAAACACGTAAAGCTTATCGTTAGTTTAAGATAACAGCTGTTGTTAGTGATGTTACTTGGCTCTGTGCCAGTAATATGCGCAAGGAAACGGAGCGATATTGCACGGTCAAAAAGTTCATATCATATCGAAACCCAGCATTCCCAACATACCCAACAGTTTTGGCCTCAAACAGTTTTTGGTGCTTGTTATACAATAGTGTTATTGTGCAGCTGTTGTCACGTTTCGTTAATTCGTACACGATATATCTGGATGCTTTTTTATTTTGTTTATGTTGATCGTGCAGATAGACCCATTCTCTAGCACCCTTGCCCGTCCAGTACTCGTTGCCAGTAGTTTCCTTTAACACAGGGAATAAGAGAGTTTTTTGGTTCTCGTTTCGAGCTGCTTGCCGGTCGGTCAACTACTTTTTGTAAATCTGTCGTCTTTTAAATAGTTCAACTGATCCCATGTGGCTCATCCGTTTAACAAAGCTGTAGTTGCTCAGAAATTGTTTGTTTTGTTTGAAAGCATTTCACGTTAAGTTAATGAGACGAGCCGTTATATCACACTCCAAGCATAAGCATACTACAAATGAGCGCCCTTTGGCCCCCCCCCCCCCCCCCAACACTGTTTTTGCTGCGGAGCGAGCGGAGCGAGCGAGCAGCAACACAATCAGGATTTTAAAAAATATATATAAAAGGGAGTACAAATTGTCAAATTGATCATTTTTTACCAGAATGCATTGCACTTAATCAATCAATCTTTTTTACCAGAGTGCATTGCGCCACGAACAACACAAGGATGCCATACCGTCTTTTCGTGTGAATTCCAGTGAGAAATTTGCTCTGATTTAGCTGTAAAACGATGTGAAGGAGATCGTGATTGGCTTTTACAACTCTGGCTTTTGTTTTTAATTCAGTATGTGAAAGTTTGTAAATCTGGACGATTAATTGTGTCATCTTATTTTGAACTTAGTATGTCACTTCTTAGCAGTTCCGCCTCCGTGGTCGAATTCTTAAATCAGATGAAGAGAAATCGTCGTTACTTGTGGAATAATTAAAACAAACGGAAACTGTAGAACACTCTGACTTATTTCATATATGCTACGATCCATTCCTTTTCATCCAAACATGACTTTAAACTTAAGTTTTAGCATTTTCACACATCCGGCGATGGACGCGTCTTCAACACTGTCAACACCCTGGAGGCATTTAATGCATACCAGTACAGAATTTATAAGTGAGATTTCTGCTCCTACAATTTCCACATATTTCCAGATTAATTTCATCTTTTCGATGTTCTAGTAAAGGGGAGTTAGATGTGTTTCGTATGTGTATGTGTATGTGCTTTATTGTCACGATCCCGGCCTTATATGTCACAACTTGCCATCGATGCGTCGTGATGCATGAAGTTGATGCATACAAGGATAAGGTTGCACACCACAATTTGACACTACTTAAGAAATAAAGGTTATAATGTAAGACTAGTCACTCGCAAAATAGATTAATGACTACGTAAAATATGTCACTATCAACAGAGTGTGCCGCAGCATTATAATCTTTTAGATACACTAGTATACATATAATTACTTCTCGCAAGAATATTACATAAATCATCTTTTTGTGCTCCACAAACTTAGGCAGGTCCCAAATTACTCAATCTTAGTACTATGTACGCTAAGTGGGCCATTTTCTATCAGCATTGGTCTTCTTTGTCTCTTTTAATGTTAACCTGATACAAGGGATGAGGAAATACGTGGGACTCAATTTGCATGTTGAATTCAGGAATAAGTTTAAAAGTTTAACATTTGAAATTTTCACTGCTGCTTTTTTCTTTGGCCATTTCCAAATATTTCATCGATCACTTAGTTAAACATTCCTTTTTTTGTAGCTCAGTGTCATGTAGTTTCAAGGACAGTTATGGTTTTATCCGAGGAGCAAGAGAAAGTGAAAGCGAGCTATTTCACTTTGTATGCCGCGAGCTAAAACAGCATTACTCGAGTTTTTACCGGGTAGGTTTGCTAGACCTAAAGGTTTGCTAAACCTTAATTCTGTAGTTTAAGAATTCCATTCTTATATTTCGTTTGTGTTTTCGGCACATATTGATCTCGTGAATCATGACGACAACAGAATTAAGTTAGGAAGCCAAAACTGGTGCTTCTGTACATTTTGTGGAATCTAAATCGAGATACTTATGAGAATGAAACAATACACCATTTTGCTAATAATCAGTTCCTTTTGAATTGTGGGTAGATCCAGTCCTTTGTGGGGGCAAACGGCCAGTTTAGGGCATAATTTGAAATTGTAATTTTTGGGCGTTTGCCCCCACAAAGGACTGGATCTACCCACAATTCACCAGGAACTGATCATTAGCAAAATGGTGTATGGACACAACTGTACCATAGTTAGTGTCCTTTCAGAAGTAACTTTTATTCAGTGTTTAAGGAAGGTAGCTTGGTAGCTATTCAAAGTGAAAAAGTCCTTGTATTTTTATGCTTAGCAGTAGTGAATTATTTTGCCTCAACAGAACAGAAATGGTCACGCTCGTCTGTGGTCGCAATACATTGAATCTAAGCAGCAGGAGACGAAGAATGTGTTTTTCAAAGAGGTCAGTAAAGCTCAAAAATATTCAGTTCACCCTGAGCGCTGCTACATGTGTCTCAAGCGTACCTTGTGACTCAGTATAGTTTCTTTGCAGCAAGAGATGAAGGCACTTTTGAGAGAGGGTATACCTAAAACGTGCAGACGTGAAGTATGGAGAAGGTAGATAAATTGTTTTCTTTATGTAAGCACAAATGAGACAATTATCTTTAAAAACACAATAACCCTTTTCAGTTTTCGGAACATGTTTCGATGTTTCAAACATCACCATCAGCCATTATGAATATATAGTAAAGAAGAAAATAAATAACGAAAAAACCTGAACTGAACAAACAAGTTGAGCACGTTAATTTGTCATTGCATTTCTAAATTTATCTACTGTTTTTTTACAGGGAGTTTAAGTTTTCTTTTTCGATATTTCTTTTCTTAGTCTATCATTTTATTTGTTAGTTTAAAAATGTTTAACAGTTAACGGCTATTTGAATTTATAAAGCTTCATTGTATATATGAGTAGTTATATATACCGACCATCTTTGTAAATCTTTACTATATATTCATAATGGCTGCTGATGATGTTTGAAACATCGAAACAGGTTTCGAAAACTGAAAAGCATTGTTGTGTTTTTAAAGATAACTGTTTTCTTCATGTGAATTTTCCTCCTATCGTACTTCAGCGTCGTGCCCGTCATTCAGGTCTCATTTGAAAGTCATTTATTACTCTGTTACATGTGTTCGTTGAACGCTTTTACTATCATTATACTTTCTTTGTTCCACCACGTACTCTCCGTCGCCCCCCCCCCTCCCCCTTCAGTCTAACAGACTTTGAGGTTCTCTTCATAGTGTTATGACACAAAAGGTGGAGCACATAAAAAAAGAAAAGGTAAGATCTCAGTCAATTCAATACACCATTTTGCTAATGATCAGTTCCTGGTGAATTGTGGGTAGATCCAGTCCTTTGTGGGGGCAAACGGGCAAAATTACAATTTCAAATTATGTCCTAAACTGGCCGTTTGCCCCCACAAAGGACTGGATCTACCCACAATTCAAAAGGAACTGATCATTAGCAAAATGGTGTATTGTCGGCATTTCTTGGAAATCTCCATTACGATGTATGAGTCTCGTTCATAGATGGCTGAATGGATGTGTATTTTTTTCCTTTTTATTTAGGGTAGAGATTATTATCAAAAGCTACTTCTACGGGTAGAGAGACGCAAGGTACTCTGTCATAACGAAATCTTTCTCTTCCTTCAAATGAACAGCTAAATTAAAGTTAATTTGGGCTGGTTACTCTCCTATTTTCGTAACAAGGTAGTAAAAGGGGCTTTTTCACCAGATCTTCACCAAATAGGTGTTACCGATGAATTTTCGTTTAACTGGAAAATCTTTGCATTATTTGAGCCTATTTTGTTCAGTCAGAAATCATATGATATCTAGAATTTCTGCATTTGTTCCTCTGCTGGTTCTTATGGCTCTTGTAGTTCCTCTCCCCGTTTAGGAGAGTATTCTTATTCTTGACAGATATTTGCTTTTGTACCTCTTTGCCTGTTCCGTCAACAGATCCTTTCTTTGTTTCTAAATTCTTGCGCGATTTAACGAGAGCGACTGGTTACGAGAATGAAACGCATGCCTCTTGTGTGTTTAAAAAAATTATGTAATTTTTCAAATCAATAAAAAGTAACCAAATACAAAAATGTCTCGCGGAAAAAATGAGGAAGACATGATTCTCTCTTTCGCCTTCGTTGCAAGGCAATTTGCGGTTAAAACTTTGGCTAATTGTCATCTCGACGAACTCAAGACAATCCGAGATGATCCGTGTACAGAATAGGAGAGTGGTTATAAATCTGCTTTGGTATGCTAATAATGCTCACAATTTTCAGAGTATCTCCGTCACTCACCTCACTGTGACCGAAAACCAGATCAAATGTGATCTGCTACGGACCATGCCCAACAATGAACGATTTCGATCTGCCGACTGTGATGGGGTAAGTTTTTTTTCAAGTTAGGATCGTTCTTTTTGTCGTTCATAATTTACTTAGATCCGGGATAATTTTGGGGAACAGGGATGGCTGGCCTCCCACCGATGCGGCCTGGGTTCGATGCCGGTTCGGTGCCATATGTGGGTTGAGTTTATTGTTCGTTCTCTCTTTGCTCCGATGATTTTCCTCCAGGTTTTCCGGTCTCCCTCCCTCCACAAAAACCAAAATCTCCAAATTCCAATTCGACCAGAAAAAAATTTCCAAAAGTAATATCTAGGGAAATGGAAATTATCACGATCGATTGATTCCACCCTGGTGTGAGCCTTCTTGGTAAGTTGTCACTGTGCTCCAAATGTGGAAATTAACAAAAACGAATTTATTTTTTACGCCGTATGCTTGATAATGGTGTCGTTTAGGCCTTTTTCTGGGAAATTGTTATTACTATGTTATATTCGAGACTCGTTCAACGTGAAAAATTGTATTTTGATATAAAGGTTTGCACAGTCGAGCAAAAATCCTGTTTGAATGATGAGAGTTGTACGAGAGTTTTTCCGAGTGGACAGGTTTTCCTCTCCCTCGGTTAGCGTAGACCAAACGATGGAAACTTCTCGACATCTCTCAAGAAAAATTTGACATCAAAACGAGCACTCTGAGCTCTTGCGACAAACATGCATTAAAGTACGAAAATTGCTTCTATCGAAGCCATGTTAAAACAAAAGCAATTAGCCTGCATGAGAAGAAAAATGCTGTTTACTATTTTCAAATACCTGTTTTTGTTCCAGAGATATTCAGGTTTTTAAAATATGCAAATTAGTTAAGTGATGACGTCATATACTCAACCAAATTTTGATCGATTATGATGAAAAAAGAGATCTCGGCCAATCTGTATCAGATATGTTATATTCTTTGCAGTATGATTCTAATAAATGTGCTCCACAATTTGAGCTTAACAGTTTCGTTACCATGGCAACATACTGGCATTTCTTGCCACCTTTGGCATTCCATTTTCATGTTTGCAAATGATGCCTCATATATGCATTATCCAGCAAGCATATGAATACGTTAGCTTGAGTTTGTGGCCTTGTTTAACGTTTTTCGTGCTGAAAATCACTTACATATTGAAATCAAGTGAATGGGGAGAGAGTTGCCATGGGAACAAAATGTTCTATAGCCGAAAAGAAGAAAAAGAAAAAAGAAAACATGATTTGAGTTTTGTCAAGTATCTCGTTCTCGTTTAGCCTAAAAAACGCTTAATATATAAAATTACCGGCTGGTTTTAAAATCAGTGATATAAGAGCGAACTTACCTCAGGACTAAATCTAGAGAAAGACGAGAGAGTTAAAAACAAGGCAAGTGCTCCACACGGCAAAACGTTCAACGAAGCAATAGATTTACAAAACGCGAATTACCAGATGTCTTCGCATCTGGACAATATTAATTTACTGATAAGTGTTTTATTCCCAGACATGATTATCATTTCAATTATGGTTTTCAGCTATTATTATTATTATTATTATTATTATTATTGTGATTGTATTTTTTGCTGTAATAGGTAAAGAAATTGTCCAGGATTCTCCATGCGTTTTGTGTTTATCGTCCTGATATAAATTATCTACAGGTATTTGATATCGGTATTTATCTACTCACATGTGAACCTGACATTTAACATTAATATGGGGTGTAGGCGATCTAGGCGCTAATGATTCCTGACTGCGAAGACAGTCCTTGCTATAAAATATTTATTACGTTTACGGTGGGACTATTGTTGACCCGGGCTAACTTTTTCATTAATGTGTTGACTATAAAACTTTCGGCAAACTGCCTGTGTAATAAATAATAGGTGAAGGTTCTTGCCATAGTTCAGAATTCGATATTAAATGGCCAGTGGAAATATAATTTAAGAGATGTAGAGTTTAACGGGATCCCAGTCATTTGTGGACCAAATCGTACTTAGTGAAATATATTGAATTAGAAAACAGTCCTAAATAAGCACGCGCGCTGATTGGTTAAAAATCCTGTTTGTATAACTCGATGGAGACACAGAACTAAGCGCGCGCTGTTGACGTAGTGATGGCGCGAGCAAAGAGAATTTACATTTCGATAATCAAAGTTTACAAGTTGTTTTCCTTTTTCTCGTCGTAGTGTTTTCTATTTCTTAATGATAGACCAGGTGATGATCTTTGTTTGTTGATGAGCTTCGTTTCGAGTCACTCTGTTTTTATGGTTTGAGGAAAGTTGTTTGCACTTCTATAATTGGTGTTACTCAGCGAGCCAAAAAGTATATTTATCGCGGGTGGTTAGCGTTTTTTTAAGCTGAGCTAGACAAGATAACATGTCTAGGTATTTAGATTTTCATTGCGAATACGAATAATTGAATACGATGTTGGAAGTACCTGAATAACATGAGTTTTTGGATTTTCTCTTGTCCAATGGTTGTCAAGTATTGTTGGTCCCATTTGCTTCCTCGCGAATTCAAGAACTATGCGAGGATATTGCTTAGCTTTAATTTTCATCTTCATTTCAGGGAATGAATTTTATCGTGGCCATGTGTCTCCTTTTCATGGACGAAGAAGACGCCTTTTGGTAACCACAGTTGCACCTTTTTTCTAATATAATAACTTTAAAAGAAAGTTTACATTTTCTTTTTCTTCGTTTACAGGTCTTTCGTTGCTGTTTCTGAAGTTTACTTGAAAAACTACTTTGACAAGTCTTTGAGTGGGGCCTTAGCAGATCAGGTAAGACAGCCCTGATATTTTATTGCCGCTTGAAAAAAGAAACTTTCTTTAAATACAGGCTACGATATATTTCGTTATTCCTTGAAGTCATAAAAATCGAGCAAAACTTGTTAATGGTGAGAATGTATGAAACGTGATCTACGCCTTTTTATGGCTGTTTGATTGTTGTGTGACCTAACCTCTTCTATACAAAGTAATAAATACTCAGAAGTTGTCTGACCTACTTCTTTTTTTATGACGTGACACAAGCATTACTTTGGTCCCGAAGTGTAACCGAGCCTCTGTATAAAAGCGATGTTTCGGCTTGACCTTGTGATGATAGAGACTGGAAACTAGCAAGCTTGATAACAAGATAATTTACATTTGAAATTAAAATTACCAAGCTTTGTATATTAACAAAGTCAACTGAACCCTCGCTTCTGTTCAAAAAGCTGACTTGGTAGATCTACCCTGACCGGTAGCTTGTCTTGCTCTCGGTAGTGCAGAGGTTAAAACTCCTGCAATGCGCTTGAAAATCATCCAGTTGGTTACCGCCTTGTTAGTAAGGATTCTTAATCGAGCTCTCTTTATATTTACTTCAGTGTTTGCTTACTTTGTCCTTGCACTCCACTCCCCCGAGTATTTGTTTTGAAAAACGTTAACACCTATCAAGACGTAACAGAAGCTTTCCTAAGCAGTTCTCCGTTGTTTTCAGTCAGTTTTGAATGAGCTTGTGAGTGAATCGTTACCAGGCTTACACGCGCACCTCAAGTACTATGGAGTAGACATCTCCACTGTAACATTCAACTGGTTTATCACCATCTTTATTGACGCGGTACCCTTTGAGGTGAGGAAATAAAAATTTCATAGATGTCTTAATACTTGTTGGAAAAAGTGTGGATTGTGTGCCGAGAATGAAAAATTTACTCTTGAAATAGACTCGAGTTACTCAGGGAATGAGTATGTGATGGGTTTAGGGAAAGATAACTAGAATAGTAAGAGCACAGGTCGAACTGTGGAGCGATATTGTCGAAAACAAGAATCAAACGGCCGCAAGTGGCCCTTAAAGCATCTTATTTTGGTTTGCTAGTACGGTTTTGAACTCAGTCGACGGAGGAAAAAGAACTGCGGTAAAACAACGGGTATAATTCTTTTGCTGAACGAATCACTAAATATTAGCATTTATTTCCACTCCCTTTTCATTTTTTATATGTTAAAAAATACTTATGAAAAAGGTGTTTTTTATACCGAAAAATGCGGATTGAAAGCGTTCTTAAACCGCAATAAAGTAAAGCTCGTGAAACTTGTACTCCGGCTTTTTCGTTTCCTTGCCTCGTTCTCTTATAAATATCTATATATAGGGTTATTTTTTAATCGATTCTTGTTATCAATCCTGCAGACCGCTGTTCGAATTTGGGATTGCTTTGTCTTTGAAGGTAGAGAGGTCAGTCCGGTTGAGATAGTAAAGCTTTGCTATGGTTGTAGCTTTACGACATTAGTCCATATGCATTTATGAAAGGGGAAAAGCTTACGCGACAATGTCGAAAGTTATTATGGGTAATGGTGGTTTTATGGTAGCTTGATTGAACTTCATGGTGTTTCAGCGCGCTAGAAGGAAACAGCACATCACGTGCATTCATGCTTTCTGCTTCCTTGTTGTTAAATCACCTTAAACCTCAATCAAGCAAAGCCTAAAGCTTACTTCCCGTAATACTTATGGGCATTGTCGTGTACGCTTTTACACTTTGGTGACATTACGAGGGGAAGTTTAAGAAAAGTGTACATTTAGTACGAAAAGAGGATACCTAACCTTTCATTTTTCGTCCCAAGAAAATCTTTCCCCTGGTACGAGGACATTGTATGAATTGAACCCGACCCTTACTGTTTATTTTATTTTCAGGCATTATTTCGAATCGCAGTGGGTTTGCTGAAAGTCCAGGAACACGCGCTGCGGCAGTTGTCTTGTCCTCTGGAAATCATGCAGTACATGAAAAGAGCCGCCAGGGTCACTTACGACAAAGATCAGCTTTTTAAGGTAAAAACCCTTATTTAGGCTGTCACTGATCGTAAATTATAAAATCGTTTCTACCAAGACATTTTAGGGACTACATCGTATATTATGCGCGCAAGGGTGCCTGGGAACATGTGAGTAGGCATTGATGAAAGCGGTTTGTTCAGTGAACAGCTGTAGTTAGAATTCACGAAAGTAATCTGATTACCACGCACTATAATGATTGCTTCCTCCTATTGCAACTGTTGTGAACTTACGAAGCGTTGCATTGGCATACACGTTTGTAGAAAACTGATTTTTTTTTTTGTTTGACAAAGCAGTTTAGTTATAAAATAGGCAGCTTATAAAGCTGCAGTAACGATCAGATGAACGTTTTAAGATGAATACGTGCAAGGAAAATTGCATGAAGGATAACTTGCTGACTCGTTATCTTGAACTTAGACCTTCCACAGCTAAACATAGTGAGATCTGGTACAAAATTAGTTGATTCACTGCTTTGCTCCATGCATTTGGTTTATTGGAGAGCAGCTTGAAGAACAACAAGTGGAGAAGGAACGCGAGGAGACCCCTCGCCTTTAATTGAGTTATTTTGTATTTTCCACCAGTCGTCATATGACGAATTGAAAATCTTCCCGACCATAACAACACTGGATGAGAAGCAAGCGAAACATTTAGCGAGTGGACAAGAAGACAAGTTGATCACAAGAGAAGAGAGAACGGTATGTTACTGATTCATTTTGGATTCTCCTTACACTGATTCTATAAGGTTTCGGAAGCGCATCAAGGCACCGCCTTCTTGTTGATGATTTCCTTTATTGCCAACACATGCAAGTATTTTCCTTCTATTAGCCTGCAACGCGGTGAACGTCGATCAACCATTGGTTGTTAACAGTACCCAGTTTTTTTCTCTGCATTATTTTGTTCGCTTTTACGCTTTCTAAGACACGTATTTAAAATTGACTCAGCCATCTCTTTCTCTATATTTGTTTCCTTCAGTTTAAGTGGCATGCCTGTGAACTAGCTTGGTGTAGCTAAGTGCATGACCACTATAAACGCGTTCACGGCTTCGCTATCAAAACAAAAGCACTCGCGCGCGAAATCCCGCTAGCTACGCAGGCTACTTGAATTGACATCCTTTGCTTAGTCTAAATTCCTAACGTAACCAGGATAAAAAACTCAGCCAAGTATAGAGGCCAAACTGTAGCAGAAAGATTTGGGTACCCTGGTCCCAGAGGTTTTTCTTGATTTGTCTCTTCTCTTGATTTTTCTCCACTTGAGAGAGCTGCGAGAAAACCTCGAAGCGATAAACACTTGACGCAAGGGTCGCCGCTTTGAGACTAGTGTTAACTGCTTCGTGGTTCTCTCGCAGCTCTCTCATGTGAACAAAAATCAAGAGAGGAGAAAAATCACGAAAAACCTCTAGGACCAGGTTACGTTTTGGGACAAGAGAATGGTGATATTTTTAGTGTCTCAGTTTTTCTTTTACCGGAGAAAGACTGACTGGTTTATCTATACTGTCGGAAGCAGGCGTGAGTTTTACGTTGTTACTTTAAAAATACTGACGTACGCATTCAAAGCTATTTCTGTCACGAGATGAATCTGCAAAACACCTGTTGTTTGTCATTGATTTGTGTCCCGTACGCAATCAAACGTTCGCGCCCATTGCTACTGCGCATCTCTAGTGCGCACGCTATTCATTAGGCACGCGCGTGTCACGTCATTTTCAAGCGCGCGCACCGAGTCGGAAACTCGACAAAATATAGAGCTGATGACCTTTGCGTCAACTTTGTGTGCGAATATTTTTGTTGGATGCAGATCACTTCTTTTTCTGATTCTTTCCATTATACTAAAAAACAAAAAAATCTGTACGTGGGAAGGTTTAATTATTTCTCATATACTATTCACATAGGGTCGAAATTGTACATGGATACAAGTGTGCGTGACTTAGAAGTTGCATTTTTTAAGGCTAATTCTACCTGATTTAATGACATATGTAGCAAAGGTCTATCAAATAGGTCTATATGTGCTGTGTTAAACGCACATACCTTAGATATGATTCTTCAACTTAAATATATGCCGATAGTAATGAATCCGGCCAGAATCGCCTCGAGTGACTGGAAATCCTAGAAATGCTATGGTCTGTGATGCGCCTCATCTTCAAAACGAATTCGGTGACCCCCGATTTTTTTACGTTTTTAATCTAATCTTATCATTTTCTACCCACAGTCAAAGTCTTGAAAGGATCTGTACGTGGGAAATTTTGGGCGGGAACGTCCTTAATTCTGTATCCTGCGTGGCAGGCCGCAGGAGGGGAGGGAAGGGGTCAAAATGAGCGCGGGAGGATCGAGCACGCTTTGAGGCTGTTGCTGGCAAATACATACTCTGTAATCCCTTTCTAATTTCTCAGAACAATAGAAGACCTACCTAGCCTTATACTTAAACGCTGATCGGACGAAACTCTTAGATAAAGGGGATTCTCAGGAGCTGTGACATTAATGATTAATTCTCTCAGTAGCAGCAATCCGACTTTGTAAAAGGCGCTATCAAGGAGCCTCCGCTACCTTGCTTGCGGAAAATGCAATGAACTCTGGATTGGCTTTTGCGCTCTTTCGGAAAAATACTGAAAGATTCTTACTGCAACTCGCTTGGATTTTTAATCTAATCCGTGTTTTGTAAGCTGAGAAGGAAAGGAAATTACTCCAGAATAAGTTGGCAATTATCTTCGCCTAAATGAATTATCTAAAAAAAGGCAGTTTGTGCAACACATTAATGCATATATACTTACATGCCGTTTCTTGCGTTAAGGACTCACGACCTTTCGCTCTCCTCGAAGTGTTTTCGTGTTTTCTTTTTATCGTTTTCCCCTTTTTAAATAGTTATTACTTTGCTTGTGACAGGAAATTCAGCCCTGCTCCGTAATAGTCAAACATGGTTTTCCGGTGTTTTAAGCAATAATGTTTAAATTATAATAACGTGGCACAGTTGACACAGTGGCGACTAATGTATCTACAAGACCAGTATTTGGAACATGGCCCTTCAACTGACCTTGAGGAAAGTTCTTTTCTAATTTGGAAGTGCTTCTATTGTTTGGTTTGAAAAAGTTACACTTAAAAGCGCCGGTACATACGAGGTGTCATTTACAATTCCATTTTTTCTTTCTTTCTTTTTTTTTCGGTGGAGCTTTTTATCAAGCGGAAAATATAGAAAAGTATTACTGTTTCGTATTTGAAGTAGTTTCATATCCGGACATAATTTTTTTCTTTAAGAAGTGAAATTTAAAAGTAAGGTTTTTCACTCCCTTTATTTTTCTGTTGGGAGAAAAATGCGCTTCTGTCCGATAAGTACCCAGAAAAACGTAAACAAAATCACAGTCGCTGAGGAATTTTCTCTTGGCACAAACGTGAAAAGTGCGGAGTATTTTGCGTAGTAAACCACTTCTTTTCCATTTTTCCTCATAAGGGGATTTTCTATCCTACTTTTTTCATTGTTCCTTGAGTGCTAAGTGCATTTTGCGTCGGGAGTTTTTCATTTTTATTCCATTTTCAAGTACGTCGGCGGCTCTTTTCAGAGTTGAAAGTAAATAAACTGTGTTTCTAATCATTCCTGTAACTAATTATCGCATTTTGTTTGCGTTGTATGTCACGTTTCGGCAGGGCCGAGCAATTGCGGATGAAGCAGTGAAGATTAAATCCTATTTTCTCTTTCTACTATTCTTACAAATTCAGTTAAGAAAGTAATGAGAAAGAACCTTTCAATCACCTTGTGAGAGACGTCTTGATTAAAGGCCAAATTCCTCCAGGAATATGATGCAAAAAGTGTGAAAATCAGTGATGAGAATTTCGATCGTGACCGTAGCAACAACCGAGACAAATCTTAAAACGTAATTAACAATGTCTGTGCTGTTTATCGATCGCATTGGTGATAATGTTGTAATCTTCGCCTGAATTAACAACAAAAACGTCTCACCTCCCACGGAGTGAAAGAAAAAAGTGACAGTGCTTGGAAATTCTGTTGAAATTGTCTAAACGAGGAAAATGAAAGCTCCGTGAGGAAAATTTATTCCATAACTTTCACGTAAAGCAACATGTTTTCTCTAGCTTGGAAATAAATTGTTTTTTTTTCTCTTATTTAAATAAGAGGTTTACGTCTTCGACTTCTAACAATTGCTCTCTTTGCGTCAAATTATGGACGCGAACCGGAACAAAAATTTATCAGCTATGCAAATCAAAGATGCAAAGATTCGAGAGGGTGAAGGGTGACACTTATTACCAAGGAAATCCCTCTCGACTCTCGAGTTATTTCTAGGTCACTTATAGCGTCAGAAATTTCAGTAGGATCGAGAAGTAGCCAGTCCTGTAATAGCAGAATTGGCGATACGTGGATAGCTCAGAAGGCTTTACACGGTTTTTGATCCTCCACGAAAACATCCGCGCAACACGCGTGGTTAGCTTATCCGCGGGAGAACTGGATACGATTGATACCATATCTCGAAATGTAAGATGGATTACCTAGAGAATTAAGCCTATACAAGGTGGGGGTTACTAACTCTGTTACCCTTCATCTTGTCTTAGTATTGTTACTTCACACTTTCCCGGCTCGCCCCTCGATTTTCCCGTTGCTTTCATCTCGTTGTGTGAAAACTCTTCGGCTGGGATCGGGAGAAAAATCTCTGTAGCGTGTGAGATTTGAAAAGTTATTAAGTTTCTTTCAATTTTAAGAGCTACGTTAGCCTAAATTTTTCAATTTTGTTGTTTGTAATCCGCGTCAATCTTTTCCATCCTTAACCATCCTTGTTTCTTAATGGTTTATTATAATTTATTTAATAACCAAATCAATGCGCGCGCTCTGATTGGTCAATCAGCTGTGGGTTATTGTGCCGGTAAACCCACGGAAAAATCGCGCGTTTTCTGAATTATTATATAAAAGCAATAGACCACAAGTTTTTTATGGGTTATAGGCTGATAAACCACTTGGGATGTTGGTAGAACACTTGAAGAATTCGTAAACCACTCGTGGTTTACAAATTTTTCTCGTGTTCTACCAACATCCCGCGTGGTTTATCAGCTTATAACCCACAGAAACTTCTGGTCTATTTCTTAAAAAGTTTCCATACAACGCGCGCTCTGATTGGCTGAAACAGCGTGCTTAATCAGAGATTAGGGAATGGGTTGATAACATTTAGCTGGCTTTCAAATTTTTGCTTCGGAATTTCGATCAGTTAATTTGACCCAAATTAAACATCCCCTATGCGACTCGGACAAAGTCAGCATTTGGCATTTTCATCCGCAAGTCCTTCTTTGATAATTTCCATCGGAAAAGTACACGTTTTCGTGACTCACATTGCGGCCGGATTCCTCTGAACTAGCAACTTTTACCTTCTTTTACGTCCTGTTTAAACGGGTTAACTTTTAACTGAAAAGCGAACTCGAGCAACGCGAAAGGGCGGGAAAAGTTAGCCGAAGTCCAGTTTGTGATTGACAGCTGTCGTGTTGTTAGCCAATCAAATTATCTGAACAATTCTTACAAGGATTGTGATTGGCTTATTTTATCGTGCTTTATTTAACAATTAGACTGCGAATCCGAGTTTTCTAAGAGCAGATAGTCAACGAGGCGCAGTCGAGTTGACTATCGCTCGTAGAAAACGAGGGCGAGTAGTCTAATTGTTTTAGTATAAATTTACCGTAGTCTCATTGCATGAAAAGAAAAAATGCCAAGTAACGCGTAGAAAAGAACTGTTTTATTATGTTACGTCAGGTTCAAACGTGATGCGCGATGTGCACTGATACGTCACCGTTGACTATCAGGAGATAGAAAACGATAATATAGCCAATCAACTTCACGGATTCACAATAGACTACGGTAAATTTATACGAACAGAGATTAGTAGACAGCTGACGCCACTTTTACTCTTTTGGAAAATAAAATTTGGTTTGAAAATTCAGCGAATGCGTGGGGGAATTATAGAATTATTTATCATAAAACAAATAAACAAGCCTCGACTGTGCTCTGTTCAGTTGTAAAGCACTTAGGAAGCGGTAGAGCACTCAAGAAGTGGGGAAAAACACTCGACTGCGTCTCGTGTTTTTCCGTATACTTCTTTCGTGCTCTGCCGCTTCCTGCGTGCTTTACAACAGAGCAGAGCACGGTCGAGGCTTCTTTATTTGTTAATTATTGTGTCTTTGGTGTTTTTCTATCGTTGTAAAGTATTATTTTCAGGTTTCCTTCAATTTCAAAGTAATTTTGTCGATGGTCAAAAAAACTCAAAATACCGTGAACGGGGCCCCTTTAAGGCTGGTTTTGCAGGGTGGAAAAACGTGTTCAACTTGTTGGAAAGTTGATACATCAAAAGCTTTCTTGAGGGCTTATTTCCATAATTGTTTTATTCCATATACAGCGTTCCCGCGTCAGTTCGTTCACGGTGGAGATTCCCAGCCAGGAAAAATTGGAGAAACCGGATCAGAACGAAATTCTGGAATGTGCGCTGGCCACAAGTCGAGGTAATAATAATAATTTAATTTACAGTCTAAAATTAATAAATTGCTGGTTTTCAGTGTCACGCCATTTCAAGATAAAAATGAAAACCGTTCAATAGATAAAGTCCAGAAGCTGGAAAAGGAAAGAAGGTAAATATGCAAAGACTCTCGCCAAGATTCAGATCACAGCAATTTTTCTTAAGCGAGATATGCGGAGAAATGTTTTCCCCAAATTTATAGAGATTTGTATGGAGACGCCATGCTGGTGCCCATCTACATGGGCACCAACATGGCGGCCGGAAATCAACAAAAACATCTATCACTGAGTTTTGCTGCAAAAGAGTAAATTTATCTCTCGAGGAACTCAAAAACATCGAAATAATACTTTTTCTAATACATAAACTGTTCAGATACCAAATTCCCCCAAATAAGTCACTTTTTAACCAACATGACAGCTCTTTTGGTCGTCATGTAAATGCCGCGTCACCTAAAAGCTTAGAAATTCAAGCGTGGTCTATCACAAAACCGAGAGCCCATTCGGAGCGAAAATTTGTATGACAATTAGTTTTCAGCTAATCTTATTCATCATGCACGTCATGTGAAAACCCCCAATTAATAATTTAATTTACAGTAAAATGTAAGACTGAGTATGCGATAATCTTCAATCTGACTGACTCCCCTAGCAGCAACTACTGAGCTGTGGGAGGTTTTATTTATGGGTGATATCTTTTATAGTGCTCACGCACTTAGCTATACAAGCACTAAGCTTAGCTTGTGTACAGGCATGCCACTGAAACAAAGGAAACAAGTATTTCAAATAATCTTGACGCAGTTAAAAATCCCAAATGGCAGGAGGCAGACCAGTTGGTTATTTACAAAGCGTGACAGAGGATTTGAACTCGGGACTACTGAGAAACAAATCCCGCTAGTGGCAGGGTGGAGGCCTTAAACTCGGGACTTCCGGGTTACAACAGTAGCGCCCTAAACCACTCAGCTAAGCATGTCTCATTCTTTTCAGTGCCTACTAACATTCTTTTACCTTTATCACTTAAAATCATTATGATTGATAACGAAAGAAAGCCGAAATATGCATCTGTTTGTGACCGACATTCAGTTTATTTTTGTGTGCGTGTGTGTGAAGTGTGACATATAATAAACCTTTTCTGTCAATAGTCAATTTTTGGTATAATGAGAGATGAAGAAGAAACAAGAGATTCAGAAGTTATCCCTTCAAGATTGAATGATTTTATGTTATACTAGTTCGAGTGATGCCTTGTGAGGTCTGACTTCAGAGGCCTGAAGTTCTATGATATCAGTAAATGACCAGAATCCCCATAACTGTTAACACGCGTACGCATTGCGGACCTTTCTTTTTGAAACCTTCTCCTTACCCACTTAATCCACTTCGCACATGTTTTGGAAGGTTTCAGGAGATCTTGTTTTAGAATAAATTTCTCTTTTGTTTTTCAATTTGGTGCTTTATCCCTTCACTCCCTTCGGCTAAGGGCAGTTTTCCCTAATCACTCTCTGCCAGTGTACAATATTCCATTTGAAAGCCACTGACCGGGTTATTTAAAAGCTGACATCAGCAGTTATGAAGGAGGTACTCATTTCGAGAAAAATTGCTTTGAAATATGAAACTGAAAAAATTCCGAAGTGTATAATCTCGCAACCGACTAATCATAGGTATGTCCCTGAACTATAGCTTATCTAGCAGGTCTTAGTGCATAGCTTGATAAGAAACAAGTATTGCATTTCATGCGCATCTCAAAGTTGAAGACTTGTCTGGGTGGTTCAGCATGTCTTAGATAGGAGGGAATCACACACTTTTGACTTCAATGGGTAGATCTTTACAAGACGGTTCTCTTGGCAAAAATTCATTGAAATCTCTCGAATGCACACAAAGTTATGACGTTATGAACCAATTGACACTCTTACAGAGTCAAGAGATATTCCAAAATGATGACGAATATTTAATTTCTCCCCACACTATTAGTATCCTCAAGGTTACAAGTCATGAGAATAAGCAAAATCATCAACTATGGGATATTACCTTGAAAGGCTATTAAATCAGTTTTAAAGCTAGTGATAACAGGAGATGGACATCGTGCACTATGGAATATTAACGACTCAAAACTTGTCTCGGGACTAAGTTAATCGTTTTAGAACAACCTTTGAACTTTTAATTCCGGCGGAATACGTCTTCTGGGTTTTTATCGTTTTAATTATTTCATATTTTAAAATGTGTTCCTTGTTTTTGTTGTAATAGTGTATAACTTACCATTAAGAGATTATGATAATTAACGTGTCCAAGAGAAGGGATGTCGGTGAACAATTCACTGAAAATAGACAAGAATCATTCGCGTTAGAGTCAGGAGGATCATTTTCATTGACTTTTTTCTGAAGAGGTACACTTCTGAATGATGACGGTGTACTTTTTCGCTCTGCATGTGAAATGCGTCCATTGTAAAAGCAAAACATAGGAAAGCATGTTAATACTTGAAAACAGCACAATCTTACTTTAACAGGGAAATCCCAGATGTGCCGAGAATACTAACATTCGGCAATTGATAAACAGCTCGATAAACTTAAACTTGAGAAACGCATTAGGTGGAAGTAGGAAATTTGTTCCGGTCGCAAAGCGCACTGTTGTACTGCGTCAATACTGTTCTTTCTCGCTGGGGACTGGACTTCTTTTTGTGTTTTTCCTAATTTATTTGGAGTTGTTAGTGTGCAATAGCATGCCTCTCGCTGAGAGAGAGGAAGTTTCGATTTTGCCAATTCAACAAGCTGAGTCATTGTTTTAAATACGCTTGACAAAAGACAACTATTATATTTATGCGCAGGTGAATGCATTTTTTATATTATTGTAATTCAATGCCTCTGATCGTCGGTTTCGGAAATGACAGGTTTTTTCAGTTTAGGCTGAGTGTTAGGTAGTGTCTTCCAGTTTGTTTTCTTCGGTCTCCTTTTCTGGCTACAGTAAATACCTGTGGCGAAAATCATTTCCATAAAAACCAGCTTAGTGTCCCCTGTAAACATGTTCGATTATGTCAATGCTGAACAGCGTTTTTATGTTAATTGCGGCACAGGCAGTGAATTTCACGTGAATTTTAATTACAAAATTTTCGTTCTAAAGATATATTCTTAGCTACACATTTAACAACTCACAAATATCTACACATTAAAAAAGCCACAAATATCTCAACTATAACTTCAGCCAAAGAATGTTGAGCTACAATTTGATTCGCCGCTTCTTAGCTCTGAAATTTGACATTCTACAAGTAATTCACTGTCTTTATCCCTGCCACGACGTTGTTTATAGAAAAACAGTACTGTTTCTTTCTCCCGCACAGTGTGAAATGCGAAATTGAAATTGTTTATGTCTCGATAAAGTCTGCATATGAGCCAAGTGGCTCATCAGGCCGGCGCTTATTTGCGGTTTAAGTAGCATGAAGTGACTTGGAGTATACCTACTCCACCCTGGACGGGATGCTAGTCCATTGCAGGGGTACCCCCCCCAGTATTCAATTCGCCCGTACACCAGGGTGTTAATGTCATGAGTTATGGATGTTATCTAACGTTTCAGATGTTTTCCGGTTTGTTATTTGTTTGTGTTTTAAATTATTATATAATCTTTGCTAACAAGAATGACGAAAATAGCCCCTAGGTTGACCTAATCGTGATCGTCCAGCAAATGTTAGAACAAACCTCACAAGAAAAGATCGTCTTTCAGTCAAGATAATTAATTTTTGAAGGGTGAAACTTAAATGTTCCATATAACGAAGTACTCGGTATAACGAACGATAGTACTCGTCACAGCAATAGTAAAACATATGAAAGAACCTCGATTTAACTGCGTTATATAGAGGTTCCCCTGTAATTAAAATTTAGATAATATAAACCCGGCGTCTCAGTTCAGAGGGCCTCTAAGTGGTCTAGGTCGATGTGTTAACAAGACAGGAACAAGAAGGATACGGAAAGCACCTTGTAGTTTGAAAAAGCGCACAGCAATAAGCCTTTGTTGTGTTATTTAAAACACGATGTTCCTTATAAGAAGGTGTTAATTCTATTTCTCCTTTACTTCGTGCCTATTTCTTATTCATGGTAGTCAGGAACTCATGTTGGTGTGGTCGTACTGGGCGTGTTAAATGATGGTAAACTTCGTTATTTTAACTGAACCCTCAATACATTTTCTTTCTTCTTCATGTTTTGATCAATGTTCAGGGTTTGGTGACTGACATGTTTAAAAAACATTTTTTTAAAACAATTAAATTTAGCTTTCAAACCCATGCATGCTAGTTGTGATGTGTATTGTTAGCCTCTTGAAGGCTTTTCTTTTTGATGAATGCTTCGCCACCCTTGAACACGTTGAATAATAATAACAACGTTAAACGACTCAATTAGTTTAACAAATCGCAGTCTGAGTGCTTCTGAGACTTTTTAGAGACTTTTTAGTCTCAAAAGCTCTTAGACTGCGATCTTGATAAACTACATAAATTGCAATTAATAAATGAAAAACAGTTTTTTGCCTTGGTATCTTCTCGCATATACCTTTTTGTGTGAAAACCTTGACCTCCTAACTGGTAATCCGCAAGTCCAAAAGCCAAACGCAATATCAGCTGGGATGCGAATCTCTGCTTTGTGGCTTGGTGATATTTGTCGTATCTCCCACTGATGATTTATTATCTACTGTTTTAACAACGTTGGAGATAACAAGTGCTGTGTCGGACCGAGAAGTGGAATTGTCTCAGTTTTCATCTGATAATTGTTTCATGTCGTGGTTTATAATATTTCCATCGGTTTCAATGTCATAAAATGTTTTCCTGATTGGGTTTAGTGGCGAATAAATAAGTAAACATTGGTAGTCGTAGAAATTCAACAACTTGGCGCTGTTTTCTTGATGGAACACCAAACTCTCAAAACAAACTTTGAAAGAAGAGCATAGAGCCACTGAGGAGAGTTAATATGTTTAGGTTGCAGCGTCGACTGAGGAGAGTTAATTTGTTTAGGTTGCAGCGTCGACTGAGGGGTTTAATAATTTTAACCTATTCCATCGACTAAATTTTACGCGTAGACCTGGGTGACTGAAGCCTAATGCAGTGGTTTTTACTTAAATGTTGAAAAGTAATTGGTTTTGATTTACTCCGTTACACTATTGGCCTAAGAACCTCGCGCCACTTTTCCAAGTAAAAGCAAAACCGTTCGTGACTCGTTCTCTTACCTCTCCCCAAGTGCGTGTCAGCTTCGTGTATTAACTGTGAGTTTTGATTGGTTGATAGGATCGTCTGTGTCCTTTGTGATTGGCTAGAGTGATTAATTTGGTTTTGGTTTTGCAACAGTCATTTGAAATTCTAAATAGCAGGCTGGTTTTAGCTTGAAATAAGAGAGGCAACAATACCTCGTTATTTCGTTTAGAATCAGGGAAACTTCCTTTGACGCGTGTAATTAAAGCTCAGCCCTTCTTTCCGTACTTTTCTCTGTAAGTGTTTTATTTAATTCTTGGTGTTGCTAAGGTTAATTGGCTAGTCCTAATTTTGTTATACTTTTAACTCACCGGCTAAGCTGAGCTTACCATTTTACACCTTAGCTGGCACTCAAACCTCCACAATTTTCTGCTGGCTATTAGTCAAGTGATATCGTTTTGGTAGCTCATTGAAAGTGGAATTAGGCACAAAATAATAGTCGATGTTCGTTGTGTCGTTTGTTCACCGGTTAGCCATCCGTTCAGTACTCAAAACCATAAAGGTATCTGTAAAATCTTACTTGTTAAACAAGGTATCTATGCGAGGCAAAACGCGCAAAGTGAAACTGAAAGAAAAATATCAGGTGTTTTACGTCTATCTTGCATTATCTGTCTTTCTTGCCAAACCTTTCCAACATTTAACCCTTAAACTTGAAAAAGTACGATTCGTTTGAATTTTTTTCCAATTGCCAGTCGTAAGCAACATTTTTATCCTCTTTTAAATATCTATTTTGATCGAGATTTGTATACTGAACTAGTCATTTCATCGGTAAATATATACAGACAATCTTGTCTGTACCCCACAGGAACATACGATTCGTAAAAACGAAGCAAAAAAGAAGAATCGGTTTTAAAATGGTTAAGATTGCAGTTAAAGTAAAAAGCGCTTGGTCATCGTCTAACGACCCTCGTCACGGCACGCGCGGCTTGAAAAAAATCAGCCCCTTTTCGAAGTTTCTCGTTCGTAATCCATCTCAATCTCTCTCAGTGATAACCATCTTTGTTTACGTTTGGGGTTTGATGTTATTCTACTTAAGAAAGCTATGGCTTTGAGTTTCCTCCAATTTAAAGGTCATCAGAAAAACAACCCCCAATATTTTTACGTTACTCCAGTAACAGCTGCAGATCCGTATCTAGTTTCTACCGTGTTACGGAAATCAGTCAGATTTTTCACAACGACCCAGAAACCCAGGAAAGGGGACTGCAGAGAGTTAAAATCCAAAACATTTCCTAGGGGAGCATGGCCCCGGACCCCTCTTGAAGCCTTGAGCCTTTGGTTCTCGTTGTATTTTAACTCAGCTACCATCTATCCTAGATCCGCGCCTGTTTAAGATTTGAAAGAGAAAGCGTCTGAACTTACATGGCGCACTCTTCTTTTTATCCTTCCTTCATAACTCGGATTGATTAAACTGCCACCTTACTTCACCGATTTCTCTCTCGACGATGCTGAAGCTCTTGTTTTAATTGTCCATACCTGGCTATTTTCTTGTGTTACCAAGGCGCCAGCAATCTCGCTGTGATATGTCAAAATATTGCTTTGTTGATGACCTTGAAAAGCTAAAAACCACAATTAGCATTTTCCGTGAATATGAAAAATCAAGAAATTTTGTTTGCTGTTTAAATGGAGTCTCAAGTTATTTACACCTCCTAACAGTTGGAACTTGTTCATTTGTAAACAGCATTCGACTCAGGCGACTTGATGATGGCAAGAGCAATTCGTGTAACAACGAGGAGAAGCGTAACAATTATTTTTAGTCAAAACTTATTACGCTCAAAGGATGGCGACCTGAAGTCTGAACTCGTCTAAGTAAAAATCGCTCGTTTAAAGTGCCACTATGATTAAATTTTTACCTCTTGATTTTTTAGGTGGATCACAAAGAATAATATGAAAGAATGAAAACGCCGTTTACCGTTTGCAAATACCTGCATTGGTTCCGGAGATATTTAAGTTTGAAAACTGTGTAAAATGGCCAATTTGCAGCACAGACCATTGAAACTTGGTAGGCTAATAGTTCTACAGAAAACACACCTACGGCTGTAAAACATTTTGTTCACATTGCAACTCACTCTTTTCCAGTCCCCACCCACTTGATTTCAATATGTAAGTGATCTTCAGCCCGAAAAAAACGTTAACAAGGCCACAAACTCAAGCTAACATATTCATATGCCTTTTGGATCATGTATATGAGGCAACATTTGCAAATATGAAAATGGGACGCCATAGGTGGCTAGAAATGCCTTTAATATTGGGGAGGTCTGGAACCCAGTATGTTGCCATGGTAACAAAACTGTTAAGCTTAATTGTTGAGCAAAAAAATCAAACATTTCTGATACAAATTGGCTGAGATATCCTTTTTCATCATATTTGATCAAAATGTGGTTGAATCTATGACGTCATTTCTTGGCTAATTTGCATATTTTAAAACTTGAATATCTCTGGAACAAAGAGAGATATTTGAAAATAGTAAACAGCATTTTTCTTCTCATGTAAGCTACTTGTTTATGCTTTAAAATGGCTTTGATAGAAAGGATGCGATTTTCGTCATAGTGGCACTTTAAATATTTAATTTCTCTTGTTATCCACTTTGCCAACAGAACACATGTCCTTTTTACAGCCGTTATTCTTCCGAGCTTAAAATTATTAAAATTGTTCGAGATAAGGATGAGATATTGCTTTCCCAAGTCGTTTTGTTGTGGATAAATATTGGTGATGACTGTTTTCAACGTGTATCAAAGTGGGTTTTTTTGGTTAGATGGGTATCAGTACAAATTTACTACCGTTCTATCACGATCTCGTTCTCTGATTTGCTACGCTACGCACTATCTATTCTGTTATAGTTAGTGAGTAGCGTAGCAGTGTACCCTTGTTTTGGCGTTTTCGATGTGTCTGTTTAATATTTGCGCGTCAACTTAGCGAGAAAAAAGATAAGCAGTGCCATAGCCGTCTAATACCATGCAGTCAGGGCTTGAGTCTGACCGCGTTCATTGGGTTTATCGAGACACTTTACTCGCATGGTCAGCCCCCTCCACCCAAAATCGCATATGGGTACTGGCAAATTATTTGGGAAGTTTGCTAAAATGCTGAGGGTATCCCTGCGATAGCTTAGCAATGCATTTAGCGGGTGCAACAAAACTCGTATTAGCTTCGTGCTACCGAAACAAGCGCTGAGAACCTGTAAGGCATATTACTCTCGCGATGTACCAGATTAGAACTTCTTTTCAACTTATTTATGAAATATTCTAATGATAGTTTATAAACAAAAATATACCGTTAAGAACCTTACTTTCCGTGTTTACTCTTTCCGACTGGTTTCCTTTTTTTCAACCAAATACTCTTCGTGGAAAAAAAGCGCCAGTTAGTGGAATATTGTGTGAAACAATCCATAATGATACAACTAGCGCTTAAATTACAATATTTAGAGTTTTAGAGATGTTGGTTTTGTAGAGAGAGGAAAACCAGAGAACCCAGAAAAAAAAACTCTTAGAGCAAAGGGAGAACCAACAACAAACTCAACCCGGTTAGGGGGCATCGGGTCCGAAATTGGAACCCAGGTCACAGTGGCGAGAGACGAGCGCTCTCACCACTGCACCATCCCTACTCCCCCTTATCGCCTCTTTCTCATTGCAGACTTGTCAAGCCCAGTGTGTTTATTCTGTGGCAGTCGCTATACAGCTAAAGTTTATCTACTGGACATCAACAAGAAGGAAATGAGGACTCTTGACGTAGATGTAAGTAACCAATGACATTACTTCAGCTTAGTGCACCTCACGCAAACACCGTGTCTCGTGTTTTGGAACTAGCATTTGGTGCCGAAAATAAGTGTGGCCGCGGTTTTTGTCTCGCTCCGCAGTTGCTAATCAACCCGAGTTGTCTTCAACTCGCCACCAAATTCGCGCGTCACACATAAACCTTCAAGAAAAAGCCGAGCGACTGTTTGAACTGTTTTGGCAACTTATTAAGCATACAGTATTTTTGTGACACTGATCAAGCCTCTCCTTGTCAAAAGACATGATTGATCATCGCAGTTATATACACAGGTTGAGCAGCTGTGAAATTAAACCTGAAAAAAATATATTTATCCTTGCCTTGTAGTTTCTCGCGGTAGAACTGTTATTTTCCTGATGTCATAGTATCCACGATAATATGTGTGTTAAAATATTGGGAAGTCAGTGTAGAACAACTGAACTGTTGAAGTATTGATGGCCGTGACTGAATATGTTAGTCATTGATATTAGTCACTCATTTTATCTCATTTCAAAATATAGAAAGGGCCCTGCGCGCGCTCTGATTGGTCAAAAACCTATGTTTTATCAGAGTATAAAACATAGAAAAAGCGTGTTTTATTGTTTTGCGCCCGTAAAATCTATATTTTAAAGCAAATGAAGAAGCCTAATCCGTGTATTACACTGTGATAAAACACTCCGGTCATTTGAGAACACTCGAGAAATGTAGTAAACACTCGCCTGCAGCTCGTATTTTCTACATTTCCCTCGTGTTCTCAAATGACCATCGTGTTTTATCACAATGTAATACACGGCTTAGGCTTCTTTATTTGTTAAACATATATTGTGTATAATTTATGATATATTTGTAATATATGTCAAATTCATGTTTATTAAAAACTGGATCATTGGATAATGCAATTCGAGAGTTTTCATTGGCCAAGCCATCATGGTATATGAGCCATTATACCATGATCGACAAAAATGGCGAGCGTATGCGTGATTTTTTGGGCCCTTTTGTTTTTGTTGTAGTCTAGTTTTCTATATTTTAGGGGCGTTTTTACTAAAACAATTATTCCACTCGCGCTTGTTGGATATGAGATGATTATAGCCAACTCGGCGCTACGCGCCTCGTTGGCTATCTATCATCTCATATCCAACAAGCGCGAGTGGAATAATAGATAGCCAACTCGGCGCTACGCGCCTCGTTGGCTATCTATCATCTCATATCCAACGCGCACTCATGGAATAATTGTTAAATATTGACATCATCGTAATTTATCATGTATTGTGGTAAGTTGTACATAGTTTCATTTTGCCATTTTTGTAATTTACCGCAATTATTTATTTATTAATTTATTCTTTCTGGTAGCTTATGTTATTGAAGAAGTCTATTCCTGTTGTTAGGTTTTCTAGCAGCATATTAGCTATTTATTTATTTATTTATTCATTCATATTATTTTGTGCTGTAATATATTAAAGTGAAAAATTACCGCTGAATAAAAGCACTGACAACGCATTTGTACAGGGTTAGCCTCGACCTGAAAAAAATATTCATAAATACCGGCGGGAAGGTGCCACAAATTGGAAAATTAAACAATACATAGAGCTGTAAACAGGTCATCTTCTCGCTGGAATTTGTGAATATTTTACTTTAGGTCGAGTCTAACCCTGTACAAATGCACTGTCAGTGACTTTATTCAACGGTCATGGCGAATACACCATTTTGCTAATGATCAGTTCCTTTTGAATTATGGGTAGATCCAGTCCTTTGTGGGGGCAAACGGACAGTTAAGGACATAATTTGAAATTGTAATTTTGCCCGTTTGCTCCCACAAAGGACTGGATCTACCCACAATTCACCAGGAACTGATCATTAGCAAAATGGTGTATTCCAAACTGGGCTATTAGTTTGAGCGATGAGATTCTCATCAGTTTTACTCTTTGCTGTCGGCAGCTCAAGTCACGTGTTCTATGTACGGACATGCTGGAAGATGGCACCATTTTAGTGGGGACCGTGTCGTGGTATATGCATGCGTTCCTTTTAGAGAACAGGTGAGAACGGCTTAATAAGGCCACCGCACACTAGCCGATTTTTTATCGCAGAACTGCAGATTTGTTGTCGGGGTCAAATCGGGTTAAAATTTGTCGGGACATCAGCTTGCCGCACACTAGCCGATCTTTTGTCGCGACTAACCGAGTTTAGGCTTTGGGCCAAGTCGATCTCCGCCATGGTGGTAACGACGCTTGTTGACGTGCCTCTCATGACAATTCCTCATTCGCGAATTGTCTTGGCTCACCGCACACAAGCCGACAAGGCCCGACAAGACATTCTGAGATCTAGCACTGTCAGATATCGCCCCACAAGCCCCGATTTTTGTCGCAGACTTTTCTGAATTCAGCGCACACTTGCCGACAAGTGAAGATTTTTTGTCGGCCGACAAAAAATCAGCTAGTGTGCGGTAGCCTTTAAAGGTTTAAATGACGAGAACATTTTCAGCTGCTAAGTTAACTTTTGTCATCCCCAACAGTGGTCAACAATTAACCGTTTCTGAAAAAAATCATTTTCAATTTATCAAAACCGTCAGAATCACAGACCAAAGGCCATAGTCTTCCAGATTCCATTAATAACAATGTCTTTAGACTGAGCGGATAATTTCTTGATTGAAATTTAAACCCGTCTACTACATCATTTGTCTATTTAGGAGACAAGAGAAACCTACTCAAATTGGGAAACTAAGTTATCGTCAAAAGTGCTACATGTAATTAACTTACATAATGGCTTATGGAATACTCGTGAGAGTTTTTGATTGATTAATGAAGATTGCAAACCTGTTGAGGCTGTGATGTATTAGCGAGATCATGTAAGATCGCAGGCGAAATCAGTTTTCGAAATGTGTTTTTTGTGTTTTCAATAGTTCGGAAGTGTGGTGCATTCAACTCAATGACTCGGTGATTGACATCGCTCATTTACCAGATGGAAAAGTGTTTGCAGCATTAGCTGATGGATCAGTTTGCGTCTTACAGGTAAAATAAAGTCTTGAACATGGTTCATTCACTGGGAGGGGCGTGAATCCAGTGGTTACCGCACTGGACTCCGGATCAAGTGCTCCTGATTAGAACCATTCTTTATCTTCTTGGGCAAGACGCTATACTCCACTGCAGTGGCTCTCTCCATCTTGAAGATTTTAATATCACCTATATCTAAAGGAGCAGTAGAAACCTTCCTAGGCGCTTCATGTTTCAGAAACCGGTCTAAACACTGGCAACTTTACATGGCTTGTCCAAATTCAGATTTTATCTACCCTTGTATATCGTTCTAGTTGCTAAAGTAAAGCGAACGAGCAAACTGTTTCACAGTTAATTCATTAGTTGGGAGACACGCTTAGTCTAAATCTTTGCTATTCAATATTCTTCCCAGAATGCTAGCAGACAAGAGGCGCCGTCAGCAGGTTCTCACGTCAGGGTGGGTGGTGCGCCAGTCACGTGTATAACTCTTGTGAATGAAAATGTGTGGTGTGGCTGTGGCAATAATGTGGTCATACTCGATGGAAGGTAATCCTGTGTTCATGTATCCATAGAGTTTAATTCTTACAGGATTTGTTGTTGTTGTCGTTGTTGTTGTTGTTGTTGTTGTCACTTATAGATTATGTTTTGTTTTATTTTTTTCGGTTTTAGCGCTTTTTTTTTGTGTTTCCTTGTTTTCCATTTAATTTTGTGTTACAACGAGATGAACAAAATCACTACATGTCATTTTATTGATTCTTAAGCCTCTCGTAAAATACTTTGTTGAGCTGTAAAGTTTTCAATATCTTCAATATTTTCTGTATCATTTGATGCGATACAAGAATTTATGTAGGAATTTATTTTTTGAGCATATACAGCTGACTACAAAGACGTCACTGCCTCTTAATGTGTTCTAACTAATCTGTTTCTTTATACAATATAATGGTTAATTCGATTGAGGGATGACAGAATGAGTTATGACAAACTATAACATAAAAGCGGGCAAAGTTTGAGTAGCATTCATGATTTCGGCCTGTAAACAAGATTCTTCTTCCGCCGTGCTATTTGTTCTTCTTCATTTTGAGATAGTGGGGGGGCCCCCCCCCCCTACGCAAAAAAACGGGATTATGTAGAAGACGCAACTGCCAAATATTTCTCAGACTGGAGAATTACTCATAACACTCGTAATGAGATGTGAGGTTAAAATACCAGAAAGTAACATCCCATAGGTAACTGCGCGTGGAGTATCATGTGTGATAAGGGTAGCGTGCTAATAAATACCAAATGGGAAAAGAACATTCCTTTAGGGGGAAGAGGACGGCGCGCCCACGTTACGTGGATCGTGTATTAATATATCCCCCACCTCCAAGCCAAGCGGGAACAGCTTGGCGTAGATCGCTGATCAATATTTTTCCATACCTTATTCATGACAGTGTTATGTAATAAAATACTATCTTGTGACTTCACAAGATTTGTGTACGAGTATCGTACTCAAACCCCATTAGTTGCTAAGCCACTACTGACGTAGTAAACTCCTCTAAATTTTACTTTTCGTCTCCTCGCCCGAGGTCCGTGTTCACAAATTTATTTTCTTTTCTCATCATGATACGTTTCCATCCATGGAAACATAATACCTGGAGGATGACTAGGAAACCTTTGGTTACTTCAGTCTCCAGACTCATTTTGTACATTTTCTTTTGTTATTTAAGATGAGAATTTTGATTCTTTTTTACTAAACAACCTCTACATTTTGGGTCAAGATGTAGCTGGCAGTGAATGTATTTCACTTTTTTAAAACAAAAACGCTTTCTAGGCTTAATGAAACACGAGTTTTCTTTTTTTAGGCTATCGTACACAGTAGAAATAGTAATTTGTGCAAGTCTTACTAAGAACTAAACTGACAATGCGGAATTTCATAAACAACGCACCTTAACAACAAGGACACAATGAGATTTTGAGAACAACAAGCTAGATTAAAAACCTACGCTTAATCCCTGAGCAGTCGTCAATCAAGCGAAACCTTTCCGTTTGCCAGAACTAGAAATTTATCCGAGTCCACTTACCTTTGTACGAAATACCACTAAACAGTTACAACACATTTGACAGTGTTACTGCTATATCTGTGCCCTGAAAGTTTTGTTTTAAGCGCGCTTGTACCAGGTTATTTGGATACAGGCTTTTCTTAAATTATTAACAACTATTTTCAAATAAGGTCGCCACTTTGATCAATTGTTTTCGTTTGTTTTGGTTTATTTAAGATTCCCACTTCTTAAGTGTTTTATTTTTTAAGATAAGCTGTAAAAAGCGCGGTGGATTCAGTATCCGTAATGCCGTATGTAACTGTATTAGTGATCAGTTATTTTGAAAAATATATATACGTGTTTTTTCTTTTTTTTAAATTTGTTTATATGTTATCTGGCTTTGCTTAAGATCAACATAGTGTTGCTACTGCAAGTTCCATCTTGTTTTGGTATTTTGAGTTTTGTGTTTAACAGAAACTTTAAGTAATTGAACGCATTAGTTCGATTAGTAAAGTTGAAAAACGGCAAACCGTTGTAGTGGTTCTATTGTAAAGATAATGTAATTACTGAGAATAGAGCTCGTCGAATTACTCGTATTTAGAAAACAAAAAGCTTAATTAAGGCTCATTAGTGGGTTTTCGGTTATCGATGAACCAAAGGGTTCCTGTGTCTAGGTTTTACTTTAATTGTGTCCATAATCTTGGAAAACCACAAAACCCAAACTACAACCCCCGTTTAAAAAAAACATGAAGACCAACACATTATTACGAAGACACGTGCTCGTCAACTGATGAATTGCGTGATGTTCAGTTGATCTTCCAGATAATTGTATGCAAACCTTACCATAACATGTTTAATTAATGAAATCTTTTACCGGATATATATCGAAATGTGCAGAGTGTGTATTTTTACTCTCAAAGTGTTTTGACAGTTTCTAAAACGAACTTCTCTTACTGCTCTCGCATAGGCGCATATCACCCTGATAGTGACGACACTAGCTCATCAGTTATTTACCTGCGCGCTGTTCGTAACGAAATCAGCTTTAGAATTTGAGGCAAAGTATTTCTGTTATGACTTTCTTAGATAAAGAATCAGTCTTGTCATTTATCTGTAAATTTCAAGTAGCAAAAATTCTTCCTAGATTGAGCGGGAGAGTTGTTACTCAAAAGGAAATACACGACACCCTTTTGTTTTGTCTTTTTTCGGATCCAAACAGTGGTACAGTCACTTTTCATAGAATCCATGCAGTCTTTTAAAACACCGTATTATTTCGTTCAGTGGGAGCTTATTTCTTGAAATTAAAGTTGGTAATTTTTATTTTTCAAAGAGCATTTCATATGGATAAACATTTCACATGTGTCGCACCTTTAGGCCCCTTGTGTTACTTTTGAATAATCAATAAGTCTAGCTACGTGTTTGGCTCTCATCTAAACCCTAACCTGCGATCAGGCGTCCCTATTTTTTTTCGCGGCGGGAAGGAACGCCTGAAACAATTACTTGACTATTCCTCTGCCGCCCCCTAATTAAAATATCTGTTAGCGAGAATGTCGGCGATGCCATCTCCAGATAAGAATGAACCAAGCAGAATTACCGGAAGTCGCTCCATGGATTCTTCGTGGGCGGGAATTACACAAGGCACGAACAGCGTGAATGTGTACAGTACGGCCGAGAAAAATATGGTTTATTTTGTAAAACGCGTCCTCCTCTTTCGTTCGTAATGAGTAAGTTTCAGAAGCAAAACAAGAAATGCTATCTTTGTGCGACTAGCGTGTCACTTGGTGAAGGTACCGTTCCACTTTGTAGGCCAACAAAAAAACAAAGAGTTCGGTGGTTTTTGATGTGGCGTTGGCTGTACGGCCTATAAAAAAACAACACTTTTGGAATTGATCAATAACGATTTCTTAAAGAATAAACAAGCAAGTATTAACGTTAAAAGCCGACGTTTCGGCGTCATCGTGACACCATTCTCAAGGCACAGTGAATAAATAATGCGAAAATTTGGTTTCTATAGTCTCTACAAATTAGCATAATAACAAAGGATCACAAGTTCTTCAAGTGAATACCTTTGCGCGAATGGAGTCCATTTGCACGTTTAGGGAGGGTTTTAGTTTTCTTATGAAAAACATCTCCTTAATGAGGCAATCAAATTTGTTAGTACATTTAGCAAGCACGTGAAATTGTTGTGAAAGACAAGGTGGCACATTCGAGTTATGAGCACAAACATAATGTTTACAAATTGACGACGATTTTTGTTTATGTCCATCAACGCGTTCGTGGAGGTGGCCGCGAGTGTAACCAACATATCCTACATCGCACAGGTTACATTGAAATTTGTAGACTAAACATTGTTGGTTAACAGTGGGAACACGACTTTGAAGATTTAAAATACTGCGCGCTTCAAAGTTTGAAAGCCTCCGCAAAATCGTACATCTGTAATTCAAACAATACTTCACATAAAAATGTAAATGTTCCTGTAATAGGCAGGGATAAAATGTCAAAGTGATCAGAATGCAACTCAATATTTCACGTGTCCTCATCCAGTTTACTTTATGTGAAACCTTTCATCCCAAAGATTGGTCAAAATGTAAGTTCTTTTAACGTAACTAGCCAGCCGACACTTTATCTAGCAACAGATGACAAGACTAAATACTGGTTATGCAACGTTTTCAAGTGGTGTACTATGGAGTATCCCATGAGTCACTTCAACTTTCTTGGTCTGTAAGCGAGCATTAAGATGGCTGTGCATACCAAAAATACAAGTGAAAAGTGGAGTACATCGAGAAACTGGTGCAGACTTTTTTTATGCCATGCCAGAGAAAATACAGTGACCAACTCAACCAGTGCAGATATGGAAAGGTTGGGCGCAATACATGTACTGTCAAATATACAACGACTTGCCTCAAGGATCTAGAATTGCTCTTGACTGTTGCCTCAAGCCAAAAAAAACTAACGCTTCTTTCGTGCTCTCCAAACTTTCCGCGTGCCTCCATGACTCGATATACACACGCTGAGCATGAACCAATTCTTTAGCTTTAACTGGAGGGATGGGGCTTTCATGTACAATCCCCAGACGAACACTAAATGAAATATAAAGTATTCTGTATTGGAAATTAACGTACTAAAATCTTGAGTAACATGTTTCTGCTGTTTTATTCCTCCAGTTTTCTTGTTGAACTCGGTTCATTGGTGGTATCCCAATCTCGTCGTCACCAGGTCTCCAAGTTAACACACGGTAAACATGGGGTGTGGTGCACTGTGAGGGGGTAAGAGATCGTGGTTTTTTGTTTGATATTGCTGTTGTTGCGATCTGTAAACTAAACTCATCGTCTTTGGGCGTAACGTTTTATATTTCTTTTAGTCGATTAACAAGTCTTCTCTTCGAACTTAACATGGTTAGTTTTTTGTTTGCATTTAATTTTCTTTGGCTGGAGAGGTGTTGTCTGATTAGCCAATCATAGCAAAAATTAATAAGTAAAGGGGGTAAGTTTCTAAAGAAACTGTGGTGCTGCGTCGGTGGGAGTATTACAAGATAATTTGGTTTTATCAACTGAGTTGATAATGTGAATTGGCCACCTTAAAAAGATTCGGAAGCGAATCTCTTTACGGTGGCCAATCCACATTATCAACTCAGTTGATAAAATCAAATTATCTTATCATAGCAAAAATTAGCTCCGCTCTGCGGTCGACTTGTCAGAAATGGGCAAACTGCTTTTTTCTGTCCTCCATTTCTGGTTGGCTAAAAGCATCATCCCGTTGAGATGTTGTCTGGCTTTATAATCGTTTATTAGCCAGTCTTTTAACTTTGATGTTTTTATAGTAATCACTTTATTCATTGTTGGAAAACTGTATTTGATTGCTGCTTACAGCCAGATAAAAAACATCAGTGAGTTTGAGACAACAAGAGAGTCTACT
>CM042748.1:25300081-25332282 GCA_022496165.2 Catalaphyllia jardinei
ATAAAATATCTTTGCTCCCTAGTGAACCTCACATTTGCCTTGATGGCCATTTAATTGAACGAGTCAATTGTTACAAGTGCCTAGGTGTCCAGGTGGATGAAACACTCTCGTGGGAAGCTCATATCTCTGAGATCGTTAGCAAATTTGCTAAAGTACTTGCTGCCCTTAGGAGGCTAAGACCGATATGTCCCCAAAGTACCCTCGTTGCAATATATAAGTCACTGATTCTTCCACATCTCGATTATTGCAGCGCTGTGTGGGGATGTATCGGTAATGGCCTCAGCCAAAAACTAGAGAAACTACAAAACAGGGCAGCACGCATCATAACAGGGTCTGGCTGGGATGTCAGATCTGCCCAGATTCTTTGTGCCCTCAAATGGGAAAGCCTCGCTGACAGACGTTCTAAACAATTGAAATCTTTAATGTTTAAAACCGTTAATAACCTTGTACCCGAATACCTGTCTGATAAATTCACCAGCGTAAATACCATCCACAGACACAATCTTCGGGGCGCCCAACATAACCTTTTCATTCCACGGCCGAACACTGAGGCACTCAAGAAGAGTTTTCGTTATAGGGGTGCGTTAACATGGAACGATCTGTCAGTGGAGGCTAGGCAGGCCACTACTTTAAATAGTTTTTATTCCGCTATCGAATGTTAGTAACAACTTGAAGAAAAATTCCTAAGTTAAGTTAAAATAATTAAAATAAGTTAATTAGTTAATATAGCTAGAATAGTTAAAATGGTTTTGTAATATTTTTAGTCTTAGCTTTTAAGTACTACGTTATATCTTTTAAGGTTAATGTGCACGGCTCTTTAGAAGACCACTTTTTAGTGAAATGATCCCGTGGGTAAATAAAGTTATTGATTGATTGATTGATTAATAGAAATGTTTTGGTTACGTAATTCTAACAAAGTGTATGAGCGGAAAACAAAAACCAAAGATTTTGCAGTTTCGTCGACCTTCCAACTTAAATATTGACAACTTTTGTGTATTTCTTTGATGTTTGCTGGTTTTCATACCCATTCCCTCTATTAACTATGATATGACAAAACATATCTAGCTATAAACATTCTGATTCACCAACCCTTATCCGTCTCTTTCTGTTTTAGATAAAGGAAAGTCACTAGAAAGTTTTGGAAAACAGCTACAGACTATATCAGAAACAGAGAGTACGTCCGCACAAGATTCAATGTCCTATACAGGGGATTCCACGTCACACTTCGAAATCAGTCGTTCGCCGAAGACTAAGGAAATTTCTTCTCCAGAAACAGTTCAAACCAGTGAAAGTGATCATGAAAATGCTCAGGGTGAATCGAATGAAACTTTTGAAGTGTCGTCTGTTTCTGTAAGCAAGCAGGAACCTGTGGTTGTGGAAGAAAGCACAGCGAAGGAACAAAAGCCTAGCGAGGAACAAAGAAAAGATGATAGTATTTTCCACAGTGATTACAGGTTTAGACTGCGACTAAGGGTGCGTTACCGCATCAACGAAGAAGCTATTCGCTGTCTGCTTCTACTCAGGTGAGTAGGGTGGGTAGGGTGTGTCAATCAGTCAGTTGATCAAAAGAAGTATTTTTTTGAAAAGAATCCTTCCCCCGCCCCCATTTGATAAGGTAATTGTGTCTTGACGGAGTTTCTGGAGACGTTCATGACTCATTGAAGTTGAATATTTTCTCTTTTGGCCGGCTTGTTTTGACGCCATCTTCTTCGTCAAGTCAAGTTACGGAAGCCAAAACAAGAGTGATCACCGCTCTCCTCAAAGGGTTCTCTGGAGAGCGGGGCTCAATCTAGTTGCATATTGCTAAGAAAGTAAGGGTACATATGAATGTTGTGCCGCGTAGCACTATGAACACAAATGTTGTAACAGAGAATTAACTCTGAAGTGTAAGAAATTAGCCAACTTGTTTTCATTTATTCCTCTCAGAGAGGACGATCCACTGATCCTCAGTTGCGCGGGCTCTTTTAATGAAGAAGGGGCGTTGTCGCTATGGCAGCGACAACGAGAAGAGGTAAGTAGCTATTCAAGAAGTTCACCATGTAATTTAACCGTCTTTGTAGTGTTGAACAGTTGGTGTTTCGAATGCCTTCCCTTTAACGCGACTGATCAGGTGTGTGTTCCTAAAAATCGCGGAACTGGCTCTTGAGATATATATTGAGGAAAGTCAGTTTTTCAGTGAAAAGATAAGTGTCTATTTCTCTTGTTTTAACGGCATTGTGTAATGCTCTGACAACAGGATAGACCGCCAGAGCTATGGAAACGTCAGCTGTTTTGAAATTGCAACAATACAAACTGTTAGCGGGAAACCATAGAGTAATGTGGAGACTAGTGTCAAACACAAATGTTTTTTTCTCTTCTGAAACATTCCTTGTTGTCTTTCTCTACAAAGGACACAGACGAGTGGCTTCCGTTTTCTATCAAACATCGGTTCACAGAAACCGCTGGTCCAATTGTGCGACGCAAGGATACCCCGCCTATGTTCAATTAAATCAGCAATCTTGCTTCCAAGCCCCTTCAGTATGGTCGTGACAACAAGACTGTCATCGAGTCATGCATGAAATTGTTCCACCTTTGCCCCTGTCCTACAACCTTCGTTAACCTTTCGTTAAGAATTGAAGAAAAGAAATGCCGAAAGTTTAAGAATGACTTTGACTGGGTCAGAATGCTTATTTTTTTATGTTTAAAAAGGTGCGGTGAGTCTGGTTGTTCATGTTCGTTGTTAATGCTAGCTGCCTATCGCCAGAATTTTATTTCTGTTTCTGACTGCCTGTAGCTCAAGAACTTTGAAATTTCGGACTGTTTCCTTATTTTTTATTGGGAATCGACGATTTTCTAGGCCTTTTGAAAACAACAGAAGCTTGCGTGTCTAAATGCCGTATTCGGTATCTTTTACTTCAGTTAGCATTAGTTAGATATTTCAATTAAATAAATAATAACATGGCGATGATTTTAAATATCTCCTTGTCAAATTGGCATTTTGCTGAAAATTCAGTTATCTTTGTGATAATTAAAATAAATGCGTGGTGTTAGAAAGAATATATATAGGGGTTAAAACCTGTATAGTTTTATTTACAATGAGCCTAAGAAAAAGTAGAGATATATTTTATAAACTATATTTTTTTGGCGAACTGAAAATAAAATCCCTATTTTTCACATGAAGCTTTTTTGGTATTCTTTTGTCTTTTGTACGCAAATCCTCTCATGTCTATTTTGCGCAAGCTTAATCACATGGCTACAGGTTAAAACTACTTTCCATATTAGCAGTAATCATAAGCACATACAATGCACAGGAAACACACGGACGAGGAACCCAATTGGAACCGTAAGGAACGCACAGGGATGCAGACAGGGAACGCAGCCGTAAAGGACGAGCCGGGGTGTTAAGGTAGGGGGCATTAGAACGGTGAACCTCGCAACGATGTACGGTAAATGTAGGAAGAAACCCATCGGGATTCACAAGTGAATGCACCGAGAACTCAGTTGTAATTGATGTGCAAAGATAGGGGCCACCGGAACTCGTAGCGAATGTATGAAAAACGTAGGAAGCAACCACGTTCCCGCGGCCTTTTCTCTTACTTGGGTGTTCTAGATAGGGAATTGGCCGTGAAAACGAGTTCGCGTAAGAAGGAACTTATATACTTGGAGCTACTGGGGACCTATGGGGAGAACGCACGGGTTGCTCATAGTGGAACGCAAAGAGGAAGGCATAGGGCAACGCGCCAGGAACAACACAGTAACTACAGGGAACGCAAGTTATAGCGGCGAGAGGAGAAAAGGCTCTAAGCGCGTGGGGAACGTCTCAAGAGAGCCATCGGGAATTATAGGAGAAAGCATTTAGCTGAGCACTGAGTGGGAAAGACGAAACGTATGGTGGACTGTATAAGAAACGCAAAGGATAGCACGGGGGATACTAATGACGCACGAAGATTTATGTAGCATGAAATTCTCCCATCCAAGGTGGGGGAGTGGCAATGTCCCTAGTCGCTTCATGCTATTTCCATGTTACTTTTAGTGATCTTGTTGAAGAGCGATGATGGGGATATTTCTTCCCTGGCAGAGTATCGTATAAACTCGTACACATGAGATTAAAATTTCGTTTTATTTTCGAGTCACATTGTAGACTTATCCCTGTAAATTGACCAATTTCGATATATTTAGAATTCAGCCTAAAACAATAGACCCCAGTACGAGGCTCTGGGGAATAACTACAGAGTTTGTGGGGTTTATTCCTCAGAGCCTTGTGCTGAGGTCTGTTTTTGTAGGCTGTGGAAACGAGTTCCCGTAAGAAGGAACCTACTTGGAGCTACAGGGGCCCTATGGGGAGAACGCACGGGTTGCTCATAGTGGAACGCAAAGAGGAAGGCATAGAGCAACGCACCAGGAACCACACAATTTTAATATATCAAAATTGGTCTATATTGCTTTATTTTTTTTTTGTATTTGTAATTACATAATAAGAAGGATTTAAGCGTCATTTGACTAATTTTCAAACAAAATTTGGCGCTCCTATTGTAGGTTATTTTTGTCCGCCACTAGCCACCATTAATAAGTCCAATGCATTCAGTTATTGCATTCAGGAGTGAATACATTCTATCTGTTGCGGCGTTGACGAGCCACTGTCTGTTATAATCAAACCATCGCAGAAAATACGCCATGGAGTATCTCTTCTCGATGCATTTAAACTTTTCTCTGATGTCGATCTATTGAAAAACGACAATAAAAGTAAAATATAACTTTGATAGACGGCATCAAAAAGAAGAGGAACGATCGTTGGTGTTGTAACGTAAATCTACGAAATTGTTTTCCCAGAAATTTAAACTCCATTCCCGGTATTTCCAGAATTTGGGGGGAAAGTCAGGGAGGTGGCAAATCAGAGAGTTTTCAGAAAACTTTTGAGGGAAAGGTCCCTATTCCTGAACTTTTGAAACGGGAACAGACGGTGGGCTGAAGAACTGGGCTGGAGTTAAAGTTGCCAAGCAACTGATGGCGCCTTAATCAGACGTTTCGAGTATTCGCAATGTTTTCAGAATGGATACTGCAGTTAAAATAATGTTGATTGCATGTGAAATTCATTTTTCCCAAAAGAGTGAAAAGTATATTTCGCGAAATATGGTGCTGTAAAATTTCTTCAATCACCGGCCAAAATTAGTGAAAAAAGTCAATCTATGGAGATAAACAAACGGAGCAACGAGATGATCCAATTACCTATGTCTTGCTTCATGTGCACAGACAGATCATTTATATGCAAATGTTACAATGTGTTTCGCTCTGCTCATGTCGCTCAGTGTTTGATTGTTTTTGCAGCCGCTTTATAATATTTATGTTTCACAGAAACGATGGTAAAATATTGATTCTTTAAAACAGCTTTACGCCGAGTTATTCAGTTGTTCTTAATATACCGTGAAGTTAATTAGGAACGTAACTCGGAAAAAAGGTTTCATGTCTCAGTAATCGCGGAGGGGAGAGCACGAGTAATTGAAGGCCTTGGGCTTCTTCAGCAATAGATTTTCAAATGCATTAATGAATGCGCATGGAATAGCTGATTTGGTAACCTTTTCCTTTTTTGTATGTTTTTAAATGTATGAGAGAGGTATTTCGGTCAGAATTCTCCACGACAGGCAAAGCCATGGAATTGTCAGAAAATATGTTAAATTTAAAATTTTCTCTCAAAAATGAGTCACTACTCAAACCCTTTTGTGTAAATACTGAATAAGCTCTTTATCTATGCATAATGTTTGCCATTTCAAAGAATGATTGATTTTTTTTTCAAATATTCGTTTGGTTTACATGGGAATCGAGTATATCTCACCTTTTTAAGCAAGGGGCACATTGTAGTTGTTTATGCTCTCAAACAACTAACTAAAGACCAAAGAGAGTGTACAGTGAGTTTCCGCTTACCCAGCCGCCTTGACTCCTTATCCAGACCGCCAAATGATCCAGCACATACAACCTCACGCAGCTTAACACAGTTTTAACAAGCTCTGGTCGTCCCTGAGTGATACAGTCACTGCTTATAGCCGCAGCGAAAGCGAACAAGGCTATAATCCTTCCCCAAGTTACACCTTCGCGAAACAGCTCGCGACCAAAGTTCCTGAAAATGTCGCCGACAATCACCTCGCTTCGCAACTTCACCTTGAGTTGCTTGGAAACATTGTTGTAAAGATGGGGATACGAAGTCTCCAGAAGCTCGCCAACCTCGATAATTTTGGCAGAAATGGAAACAGTGTTTTCAGACACGTCTCTAGGGCGGATAAATTCGAGATCGGACTCGATATTGCAGCGTTTCAACCTCTCCTCGATGTAACCAAGGCAGTATAAATTTGCATCATTCGCTATACAGACATACTCCTCGTTGAGTTTGGCTTCTATGAATGGTTTCAGTTTTTTAGTGACAGATTTGAGCATGGTTGAACAAGAATTATTTCCACGCACATTTAATTCTGCATTTTGAGAAAAACATTAAGCGAAGAATAAACGAATTAGAATGAACGCCGAAATGACAGGTGGATTTTGTGGGAGCTAAGTGCAGGTGGCATTTTTAATAGGTTCCTACGGCTATACAACATTTGAATAGGATCGTTCGTAAAAGCAAACAGAATTATTGAAAGTGTACTGACAAACACGTCATGTCAAGAAGGAAATTGTTCAAGTGGTAGGAAATAACAAGGCCACCACAGGAAAATGAAACTGGAGAATTGAACAGTCAACAGTGTAACAATACAAGGGATTAGGAACACTAAGGCTACTAAATAAACGTTAACTCTGATGACAGGGAAACTAGGGATTGTATGGGAAGAAGACGCTTTGCCCTCCAGTCAGCTTCAGTGGTTTTTAGCACAAATCCTTGTAATTTTGCAAGTTTTCAAACGTGTACTTTTTGGTTTAAGACCCGAGAATTTTCTTTTTTTCTTCCCATTATTTTACCCCTGTTTCTGTCTGTAATAGGTGTATGCCTACAGCTTCCTTTTGCAGTGGTTAATAAACGGAAAGGTCTCTTTCTGCAGGGAGGCGTGGTGGCCTCATGATTGGTGCACTCGACTCAGGAGCGAGCGGTCCAGGTTCGAGCCCTGGCCTGGAACATTGTGTTGTGTTCTTGGGCAAGACACTTTACTGTCACGGTGCCTCTCTCCACCCAGTTGTATAAATGGGTACCCGCAAATTCTACCCCGGGGGTAACCCTGCGATGAATTAGCATCCCATCCAGTGGGGAGAAGAAAAACTCCTAGTCGCTTCAAGCTAAGTATCGGCCTGATGAGCCACTTGGCTCGTATGCGTGCAGACTTTAGCTTACCTATCGTTCTGCAGGGGAAAGCTTCCTCACTTCCATACTAAAGGTCCGGTAATACGAGCAACATATTTCTTCAGCCTGTCTCGCAACATTGTTGCATTGCAAATCGAAACACATTGTTGCGTGGATTACCAAGTTTGTGACTAACTTGTCTCGCAGCAAAATACAATGTTGCAAGTTGAGGCATCATGTTGCGCGAAGTAGACTCGAGTTCTACTTTCTGCAACAAAATTTTAGTTTAGCTGCTCGTATTGCCACTGAAGCTTGGACTTGTCTCGCAACAAATTTGAATTCAACGCTTGTGATTGGCTTTCGCGAAGGCCAGCAACACGGTAAACAAAAAACATGGCGGACAGTAAAGACAGCCGGCTGAATACGGAGTAGACTAGTAACTCTCGGAAAGTCATAAATTTGCCCCGTACAAAGACTCGAAGGCTATCATAGTCTTTGGAACACCTCGTTCATCATCATCAAGTCTCCCCGCGCCAGTAGGTGCATAATGCCGACGCATTCTCAGACCAACACTCTCTGTTCCGCGCTGCTGCCTTGGCTACATCCCAACTCTTCCACTCTGCCTTGTTTCTCTCTCTCTCTCTCTCTCTCTCTCTCTCTCTCTCTCTCGCTCTCTCTCTCGCAACAGTTCTCCTACAGGTGGTCTTTGGTCTCCCTCTCTCTCTTCGTGCTTCTGGAGTCCACCCCAATGCTGTAAAACAGTCGTTCTCCCCCTCTCTCCTGAGTACATGTCCTAACCAGTTCCACCTTCTTCGTCGTACCTTACAGCTTATCTCATTGATCCCTGCCATCTCAAGCACTCTCTTGTTCGTCATTTTTTGCTGCCACGTGATCTTCATTATTCGTCTCAGGCATTGGCATTGGAAACTATTTAGTTTTCGTTCGTCAGCCTTTGTGATCTTCTACGTTTCACAGCCATATAGCAAGACCGGTCGGATTTAAGTCTTTGTTCTCCTTCCTATTCCTCTCGCTGCCCACACTTTCCCTAATCTCTGAATGCCCTCCTAGCCTTCTGCAGTCGGTTCATAATATCTTTACTGCCTTCACCCTCCTTATCTACCGTGGCTCCTAGGTATGGGAACTCCTCGACATCTTCCACCTCCCTGCCATTCACCACGATGGTCTCCCTGTCACTAGCATGCTCAGTCCTCAGTGTCTTGCACTTTATCGCATTGAGTTTAAGGCCTACTCTGGCTGCTTCTTCTGTCAATCTCCCAGTCTTCTGGCGCAAGTCATTAAACTTTGATGCCAGCAGGGCAATGTCATCCGCGAAATCCAGGTCCTCCAATACTCTTCTCTTGTCAGCTGTACCTTCCTCATGATCCAGTCTAGGGTAAGTAAGAACAGGAATCCTGACATCGCACAACCCTACTTTACTCCAGACTTGATCTTGAACCAGTCTGATGTCTCGCTTCCGTCAATAATTGCGCACTCGAAGTCCTCGTATATGTCTGCTATCACTCTCACCATCTTACAAGGTATCCCATAGCTTCTCATGATATTCTTTGTGTACCGAATTGAAGGCTTTCTCGAAGTCCCCAAAGTGTAAGTACAGACCCACCCTCCACTCATTTGCCTGCTTTAAGATGTTTCTTAGAATAAAGATCTGCTCCGTTGTGCTTCTCTTAGGCCTAAACCCGGCCTGCTCCTTTCGAAGCTCTTTGTCTATACCTATCTTGATCCGCTCTAGCATCATCCTGCAAAATATCTTGCTAATGACAGATAGTAAAGTCACTCTTCTCCAGTTGTTACAGTCGCGCAAATCCCCTTTCTTAAATATCTTGACGATAACCCCTTCTTCCACACTTGCGGCCACTTCTCAGACTCCCAAAGCCTATTATAACATCTAGCCAACCTACTTGCGATGTCTTCCGTGTCAGCTCTCAATAAGTCTGGGCCCACTTCATCTACTGCTTTCTCTCGCTTTGTCATCTTCAAACATTCTCAACCTCTTGTGTTCGCCATCTTCTCAGATCTATTTCCTCAATCTCTTCTAGTTCTTCTCCCCCATCTTCCTCCACTAGATTCATTGGGGCATCCCTGTTTAGTATTTCACTGAAGTGTTCCACTTACCTCTGCAGCCGTTCTTGCGCTTCTGTCGTGATCACCCCTTGCTTGTCTTTCACGCCTACTTCTTGTCTCCTCCGTTCCCCGGCTAGTGTCTTGGTTATGTTGTATAGCTCCTTGTTTCTACCATTCTCAGCCGCCTTTTATGCCGCTGCAGCCCTCTGCTCCATCCAATTCCGCTTATCCTTCCTCGCATTTCGTTTCACTTCGTTGTTTTTAGCATTGTATTCTTGCCTTCTTTTCTGTTTTAAACGTTCTGATCTTGCGATTTCCATCTTAAGTTTTGCCTCTTTCCTCTCTTTAATTTTTTTTCCATGTTTTGTCCCCTATCCATGGCATGCTCTGCTTTTTGGACCACCCGATAACTTTCTTCGCAGCATCCATATACGTCTCCAAAATCATATCGCGTTCTTCCTCTGGATCTTCTATATCTCTTAAGGTTTCAAACCTGTTTATCACCTCAACGTTGTACTTCCTCCTGATCTCTCCACTTTGCAGCTTACGCACATCAAACCTACCCTTGCTTTCTTCATCCCCTCAGCCCGAACCAACTTCAGCCTGATTCTTGTTCTCAATAGGTAGTGGTCACGGTGTACGGCTGCTCCTCTCCTCACTCTAGTGTCCAGGGTAGATGATCTCATGTGCCTATTCACCATAACATGATTGATCTGATTTACCCTCTTCCCATCTGGTGACCTCCATGTCAGCTTATGGATTTCTTTGTGTGGGAATAATGATCCAGTGATGACTACACTTTTTTTTAATAAGAACAAACTTTATAAGAACATTGAGGCTGAAATCGTTCGGAAAATAAGAACAATTTATTACACTTTTCGTTTGTAAACAGTAACAGATTACATGCATGTATGAGTATAAACAATTAACACTACATGTACTGTATATATGTACTCACAGGTTCTTTGTCCATCACTATATGATGCATGTGAAAGGTAATTTCATAATTTCAGAATTTTAAGAACAAAATAAGAACATTTTGAGGCTAAAATGGTCGAAAAATAAGAACATTGAGCCTGAGCTAAATTTTACTGGTTCTTAATTAATAAAAAGGGTGTAATCCGTTTGCACTACAAAAGTTACATAGCCTCTCCCCGTTGTCGTTCATGACTCCAACACAAAACTGCCCCATTACCACCTCCCTGCTAGCGTTATTGCGCCCTACCTTAGCATTTAGATCTTCCATCATCACTATCATGTCGTGTCTGTTGCAGCTTGAGATAGTGTCCTTTAACTGTTTGAACAATTCATTTTTTTCCTCCTCCACCGCATCATTCTTTGGAGCATACGTTTGTATCACTGTCAGCGTTTTGTATTTCGAGTAGAATCGCGCCTTAATGATCCTTTTCTTATCGGTGTCCATTTCATTAAGGCTCTCTTAGCCCTCGCACTTATCATGATGGCTACTCCTCCTTGTCGCACCTCTTCATCTCCTACACACACCACCTTCACTACACCCTGCAGTGTTGTTGATCCCATCCCTTTCCATCTGGTTTCACTTATCCATAGCACTTAAATTCCATATTCCGCCATCTCCCTTGACACTTGAGCTGTCCTTGTTGCCTCCGCCATGGTCCTCACGTTCCAGCAACCGATGGTTGTTTTTTGCTTGGGGGCTACTATGGGCCCATCAGCCTTTGGGCTTCCCGCTGGTTTTGGCCCAAGAGCGTCATTGCAGCCCCAGCAGCAACACCTCCAGATTGTGTTGTATCATTGGCAATGCTTCCGGTTTCTGTAACATTAAGCTTTTTATGGAGCAGGGGTGTTAGCCCTGCACCCAACCCCCAACCTGGAGGACCCGGGGTCACTCGTTGTCACGTCTCTACCCTTTGACCTATTCGACATGGGTGGCTCTACCAGGAGTGCAAGACTCCCGCCGACATAGCTCTAGGGGTCACTGAGACACGCAAACTGCCCCACCACGATAAGGTGGTGACCCCAGTCGGAACAGGGAACACCTCGTTGGTCCCTTGAAAACAAGCAGCAAAATAAAGCAAACGGGTTGGAAAAACTCGCAAAAATACAACTTTTCTCCTTGCTATCTGAAACGAAACTGTGCTTCCTACTGGGAGAACTTCGCTGGCACGAAAAATTAAGAAGAAAAAGTAGGCCAGTACTCGAAGTGGAAGTTCGTCGAAACGCTAAATTATATGAAAGAAGGAGTCATCTGTGATTACAAACAATAAGCCAATTATAAACAATAATTGGATGAGGTTTTTGTGATATCCAGAACAATCAAGGTCGAGGGAAGGGTTCACTGTACGCTTTCGGCCAATCAGAAAAGAGTTAGAGAGTTCAACGTATAATAACTCGTGTAAAATTCCGCAGACTTTTAGCATTGTATTTTGCTGCGAGACAAGTTGGTTACAAACGTGGTAATACGCGTAACAGAGGGTTTCAACTTGTAATGCAACAATGTAGCGAGACAAGTTGAAGGAAAATGTTGCCCATAATACCGGACCTTGGGTGGCTTACTACAGTTTTTCCGAGACTTAGTAGCGCGCGCTACGATAGCCTGCCACACGTCAGTAATTGTCGCGCGTGCAAAAATGACGCAAGTAATCTCAAGAAGTAACGAAAACAACTTCAGCACTTAAAAGACGTTAGATCTCCTTGTTATATGTAGCGATGGTTTCAAACTCCGTTCAAACATGTATTCAAGCCTGGGGCCAAAAAAATATGGCAAAAACGTTTGCTAAACGTCTGGTAAAAGAGCTCTAATTTACTCTTGCTTTCTAGCACGCAATACATGGCGTCACATGAGCGCGCGCTTAAATATAGAGCATGTGCAATTCAATTCTCGTCCAAGGTATTAAAAACCTGTCTTTGATCGATGTGATATATATATATATATATATGAAATAATTCATATGTACATCACATAACTTCACTGCACGGGAAAATATGAACTCAATAATTTGACCTTGCTCCCAATGTGTGGCTTCATAGCTCAGTTGGTAGAGCATCGCACCGGTATCGCGGAGGTCATGGGTTCGAATCCCGTTGAAGCCCTGATTTTTTTCAGGCTTCTTCTTTCCAATTGCTTAAATTGGAAAATTTACTGCGAGGATCATACTTCACTTGCACCTATAACCGCAGTTCAAATATGAATTATTTCATATATACATCACAGTCGTCAATGTAGCGACAGTAGAGGTCAGGTTTGGGGCCGTTGTATTGATTGAAAAACTGGGCCCAGTTGTTCAAAACCCCGATTAAACTAACCTCCGATTAAGCCTAATCGTCTATTAAAACCACTAACACTGGGTTAGCTAATCGGAGGAATTGAGAACGTTGTTCAAAGCCCGATAAGAGGGCAGATTAGTTAATAGCTGGTTAACGGTTAGTACGTGGTGTAAAAACCACTTATATTGTCTCGCTAATCGACAATTAGTATCCCATAATGCAATTTCCCGTGAGTAAGAACTGTGATTGTTTCCAATATGGCGTCCGCGTTATGGATGCCAGTGAAACAGTGGACTTGTCTACTCCAGTTGTATCGCCAACAGCTTGCAGTAAGGTATCACTCGCATAAAATTGTAGTGCTATCAGCACTTGGTCGATTGGTTTCAGAGCGTAATAAAAATGTTTTCCTTTGTAAATCCGCCTCTATGAGGTTTGTATTGTATTCAATTGAGGCTCTGTCAAATCTCTAGCGAGTGCGAAGCTTTAGATTGCTGTAAACTAGTATGCTACCGTTATATTGATAAATTCGTGCTCGTCTTTGTCTCATGCAACGAAGGCCAAACAACAAGTCGGCCATTTTATTTCAATATTAATCGGCCGATTAGCGATTTAATCTTCCTTTGGAGGTGTATTAAATTTAACCCGCCGATTAGAGTCAGATTAGCGTTAATCGGGCTTTGAACAACGCAGTCTAATCGCAGATTAAATTTTAATCGCGGATTAGCGTATTTAATCGAGGATTAGTGCTAATCGGGGTTTTGAACAACCGGGCCCAGTTGTTCAATGAAACCTTCGAAAAGATTGGCGTACCTGGGTCCCATTTTGGTACCCATGGCCACACCATTGATTTGTTTATAATAACTATCAGCGAATGAAAACAGTTAAGTGTTAAAACTAGTTCAGCCAGGCGGAGCAGTGTTTCCGAGCTTGGGTCCTTAACAGTACGTAAATCAAAGACATGTTTGAGGGCTAGAAGACCTTCGCCATTAGGTATGACGGTGTATGGAGATGTAATATCCATAGTGAAAATAAGTTTGTCTTATTTGAACCGCGTGTTGACTGTCCTTAACATACGACGGTAAAGATCCTGACGATAGGTGCCATAATTTTGTCTAAATAGCTAGAAATGAGTTCGGTAGGGCAACTATACGCAGATTCTCATAGTTATTTGCTGTATTCATCTGCACATGTCAAGAATTCCATTTCTTATTCTCAGTTTCTTAGACTTCGTCCCCTTTGTAGTGAGGACTCTGATTTTTCTTTAAAATCAGAGGAAATGTGCGATTTTTTCGACAAACGTGGCTATCCTGCCTCTGTTGTTCAAGCAGGCCATCATCGCGCCCAACAAATTGATCGGTAGTCAGCACTACAAACGTCTCAGAAGGAGAATAATAATAGAATTCCATTCATCTCACATTTCACCCTCACAACCAAGCAGTAAAATCCACCATTCTAAAAAACTTTAAATTACTTCAAAATGATCCCGACACTGGTATGATCTTTTCGCAACCGCCATTAATTTCATTCAAACGCGACAAAAACATAGGTAACCTTTTAGTCAGAAGTGCATTCCAAACGAGTGAACAACCCGGAACTTTTAAATGCGACGTAGAGAAAGAAGACAAAAACACATCTAAACCGGCGCTAGACCCTTTAATCTGCCGAATCATTTCAAGCAACATATGGCAATCTTTGGCCTCTCCCTACATCAAGGAAGCACAGAAAGCCGCAAAACTCTAGAACAAAAGTTTATTTTTCAAATCGACACTCTTAATCCTCACGGTATCAACGACGCTTTTCATTCAACTAATTTATTCTGTTGTTTTTCGCGTTGCCAGGCACCAACCAATAGCGTAGCTCCATATTTCTGTATAAAAACCACACACAACCCACAATTCCTCGATTTGCTCCGACAAAGGGCTAACGCTCGAAACGTAAGCTTCCGAATCTCTTTACGGTGGCCAATTCACATTATCAACCCAATTGATAAAGGCAAATTATCTTGTAATACTCCCACCGACGCAGCACCACAGTTTCTTTAGAAACTTACTCCCTTTAATCCTTTCTTAGGTGAGTTTCTTCAAGCCTTTGCATTCGCTGATGAGAACCTCAGAACAGGTTCCGGTACTTTTGATTTAGTTGGCCCTTTCTAGGGGTGCTTTCCATTATGCCAAACTTCCAGGTCAGAGATCAGTGGAAATACCTGAGGAAAATGGAACAACATTTTCTGATTAAACCGGGCCAACCAATAGAAATCCCTCTGATTTTAAATTCTTTATCCGAATTCCCTACTAAGCGCAAAGAACAGGTTTGTCAAAAAAAGGAAGGGCGAATTAACGTCGGAATATTCCGACCGAAATATGTGGACCACCTCCAGAGGTGATTCCGAATATTCCGGTCACAAGAAACTGAAACAGACCTTTGCATTTGAATTCCGACCGAAATTTAATTCCGGAATCTTTGGCATAATGAAAGCACCCTAGAGTGTAAAGTTCTTTTTAGTTCTCCATGTGCAGCGAAGTTTGAAGTTATTGTCTTATGATATAATAGTAACGTACCCAAATTTGGGGATTTGTTTTCGCATAAATTTTCTGAAGAAAATGTTTACCGGTGCCAATATAACTACAGGTAAATCTTGAAACCGAGTGCTGATGTAAGCAGCATTTGTCGTGTTGTCCACGATGATTAATGGGTCTATAGGTCCCAGTCTCCTAGTGCCGTGCAAGTCAGCGCTCAACGCTTTTTTCTTCGCAATCGTTTCTGATATTTTCCATCCTGATAGACTTGAACTTTTTTTGCTAATGCTGCTTTTTCATTGAAGTGATCCAAACGGTAAAAAATTTCCTGACTTTATATCTCACAACGAAAAAGTTTTCAAAAACAGAAAAGCTTACAGTGGAACGACCATACTGACTGGGTGATGGAAGCCTGGGTTTGGGTTCTTTCAACCACTCTTTTTTTTCAGTTCCGGGAAGCGTTGCCTCCTACTACGTACTCAGCCATGGAAATTCGCTGATTCGAAGCTTTTCAGAGTTGTAACAAGGTAAATTTCCTTTTATAAGCACTATTTGACCGAAAGTGAAAGGTAAAGTAGTCCTTCAGCTCGGTCCGTGTGAATTACAGAACCTGAAGCGAGTAGAAAACTTGGGATTTGACGAATTGCAGAGAAGGAAGCATGGCTCAACAACAACCACCGGACGTGGAGATGGCGGCTGCTGACCCCTCAAATACGCTGCAAACCCAGCCGATAGCAGCAAACCAGGTTCAAAATGAAGCAGGCGGTTTTGTTTGGAGAGTAGATGATATGGAGAGGCTGCGACGTTTCCTTGTGCTTGGAAGCGAAGGAGGTACGTACTATGCGACGGAACAGAAACTTGGGAAAGAAAACGCTCAAGCTTTGTTGCGACTTATCGGTGAAGGTCGGGGCCCCGAAGCTGTAAAAATAATTGTCCAATACAGCACGGAGGGTCGTACAGCCAAGCAAGACCCAATTGTCTTGTCTTTAGCTTTGTGTGCCCGCTCAACCCATCTGGAGACCAAGCGAGCAGCTTACGCCGCTCTCAACCAAGTGTTACGAATTCCTACTCACCTTTTTAGTTTTGTCGAGATTTGTGAAACGCTGAGCAAGCCACAAACAGGATGGGGCCGGGCACACCGAAAAGCCATTCAAAAGTGGTATACTGGAAAGAAACCACGAGGTCTTGCCGTGGCTGTAACTAAGTACAAACAGCGTAATGGATGGTCCCACCGTGACCTGTTTCGACTGTGCCACGTGAAGCCAACAGACCCGGCCATTCAGTTCGTTGTGAAGTACGTGATTAAAGGTTTTGAGGCCGTACAGGCTGACGCGGCGGCGGCTGGTGTTGGACAGGATATTACATCAGTGTTCACCTTCTTGAGAGGGGTCGAAGGAGCCAAAACAATGAAAGAAGAAGAGTTGGTGAGCGCCATCAGGGAACACGGTCTAGTGAGAGAACATCTTCCCACAAAGCATCTCAACTCCAGTAAGGTAAGGAACGCTGCATGGAAAACTAATTGAAAGGTCAAACAAAGTTCAGTGGTCACTGGCTCAATACGAGGAAGGGGTTGGGGATATGGTTGGGGAAACATGGCTGTGGTATCAGAGGGGTTACTGTAGGATTCCTGAAGGAGTTGGTGCAGACCACTTCTTTAGTCTTTCTGTCTTTTTCCTGAAAAATATTGCAAATATTATTATTGAAAATTGGTTTTCCTTATTTCTTCCAGTTCTGGTTCCTGCCACCTTGAGAACCTCCCTTGTTGTCCTCTACAAGTGTTATGCTTGTGTGTGTCCAACCAATTCTCGGTTTTCATGTGACGTAGTCATATTCCCAAATTAAAAACTACCTTTCCTTCTGAGGTATAAGTTGTATCATATAAAAGATCTTATAGGAACTTGACATTTGACAATGTTTTAGCTCGACAGGGTTCTTCTTTTTGTAATAGAGCATGTTTGAATTTCCAAGCTTTCCAGTTGCGTGACATGAAATGGCGGCCACAAAAGGCTGTCGCGTAGTTCAAAACACAAGTTATTGCTTTAGTTTTTGCTAACTAAACGGTGCTTGCACTAGAACAAGCATTTATTTCAATGTGTTGGAGCTCTAGAGTAAAAATTTTCATTTCAATAGCAGAACTCAACGACAGATGGTTTTTTTATGTTACGGCCGCCATGTTTGTGCCCCTCTGAAGGGTACAAAGATGGCGTCTCCATACAAAGCTCTATAAATTTGGATGACACACTTCTGCGAATAGCGCGGAAATGAAAAACAGCAGAGACCTGATTCTTGGCAAGGTTGTTTATATTGCAATCATCTATCATATCCCAGATTCTTGAATTTATATATTGGGCGGTTACGATTTTTAGTTTTGATCACATGACTGATGAAAACCAAGAATTCCCTGCTCTCCCCAGGACACATTACAGGCCTTCTGATAGGGTGTGATAAAAAAGAAAATTACACAAAATGTTCAGGGTAGATTATGCGTTAAGATCGGGCTATAATAATGGTTGTAGGAGTGAGTGGAGTACAATTCAGGGAGTAATCCGGCGAGTATTTGAAGTTAAGTGCATGATTACCCCTGAATTGTATGACACGAAGTCATATTACCAATAAATCAAAGAAAATGATTGGCTATCAGCAGCCTGATTTGAGCATTAATTGGACAGTTGCACACATCATGCTGGTATTTGGACAGAGCAAACTGCTGGGTTTTTCAGCATTCATAACGACGTTTTAAAATCGTTCAGCGCTCAATTGATGCTTTGTTTCTCGAATTTTGTCATTGTTTTGATTATTTGGTAACAGGACACCATGTCATCCAATTCAGTCTGTAATCCTACTTAACAAATCGGACTCCCGCTTTGCGGTCGTTTGATTTTGTTAATCACTCGTATGATTACAGACTGAATTGGACTTCACTCTGTCCTATTACCATTATTAATCGTAACTATAACAAAATTCGAGAAGAATATAACAGTACATGTAGTATAAACTATTTGACAGGTTAATATTTTCAACTTCTAAGCTAGATGTTGTAAAAGATAACCCATTCAATGAAGTGCAACTAGCACATGCTTGATGATGCGTACTGTCCAATTACTCAGGCATGATGCGTACAACTGTCCAATTACAAGTGCATGACGTGTGCAACCTTCCAATTAATGCTCTGATCAGGGCTGCTGATGACCAATCAAATTTGAGCATTTTGTTGTAGTTATGATTATGCAATAAATTATGCAAATTGTGTGATGTTTTCCTCAGCTATTTTACAGGTTTTAAGGTAATTCCCTTGAAATTGAAGGGTTTGGTGGTAAAAGGGCATTAGATTTTTTACTCAAAAGTGAACTTTGTCAGAAACTCTCCAAATTTTGCATGCAGTTTTGTTTACTTGGGTCAAACAATGTTCTGCGTGTTTTGTCCCTGAAGCTTGCTTCCTTTTTATTACATATGCGAAAAAACACATTTTTCTAAGGGCATCCTCTGGGGACCCTTTGTTGAACAAAAAACAAAAGAAGTCTTTTGTTTCGCTCAACCATGGAGTCACCATGGAGTCTTACTATTGTCTCATTAGCACAGGTGAATAAGGCACTGAACGGTCCGGATTCGAGTTTGTTTTGTCGTGACGCCGGCTTGATACAAGCCCAAGGTCAGTCCAATTATTTTTCCGCTCTGTTTCTCTACTTCTTTCAAAAACCAAGATATCTATTTATCTTCATGTTTTTGTAATTGAATCGCCGTTTTTAATCGCTAGGAAGGATGTAGGCTTAATATGTTTTTTAGCTGGAATTGTGACGTCGGCTTTTGGCGCACAAAGCATCGTTATTCAGAGCTTACCTGTTAATTAAGCAGAGTTTGCTTGTTATTTCCACCAATATTCAAAGCTTATTTGAGGAATATTTGCACCCGCCTGGTACGAGATTTGGCATCATTAAGCCTTTGACGCTCTATGAGTTGTGGACTTATGGCTCATTTGCCAAACTTCGGCGTGTGTCAGTTTTGGAAATTGGAACTGCTTCCTAGACTCTTAATGTTTTCTTGAAATCAACCATCCACCACCATTCGCTGCAAAAATTTCTGGGATATCTCATAATAATCTTTGATACATAAAGCGCCGTGACCATTGTGTGCGTGACTTATAGCGCTTCTTATAGTGTGACTCAAACACGGCTGGCAACTGGCCAGAAAGGCCAGACAGCAAAATCACTGAATTTGACCTGTGTTTAGAAAACAGATCGAAAAGCCATTTTTACGGGCCAGACAGAAGCCACAGAAGCCAAAGGTGAGTTAAATTGGCAAGCAAGCATTCTGCGAGTGTGTCTCATGGATTTCCAAGAAGATGATTACTTTGAGTTACGATAGGATCGAGCCTGCCGCGAACTGAAGCTAGAACCGAAAAAAGACAGAGCACCTGATCGCAGGTTAGCAAGAAGAAAACTTCAGCTGAAATGTAAGTTTTGCTTTGTATTTCAGCGTTCCTTTGCTGACAAAAATTTTCCATTTCATGCGCTTTTTTTTTCGACATCAGCAGCGAGTTAGCTTAAGGCTTCCTCTTTCTGTGTTGTCAGAACTAATCATTTCACGGAAAAAGCAGTTTTGTACCAAAAAAAATAATTTCATGTAGAAACATTTAAAATCGATCAGTGATGTAGTGGATTTGCAAAAACTTTCAACCTCTCTCTCTGGGCACTACTCACTGACTTGATTTGGGTATCGATTCATGCCCTAACCCTAAGCAATAACCCTAACACTGAACGTTGACTCTTACCTCCACCCATAACCCTGGCCCTAACACTAAGCGCTAGTGCTAACCCTAACACTAAGCCCTAAGCCACAAACCTAACCCTGAGCGCTAGCCCTAGCCCTAACCAATAACCCTAACATTGAGCGTTAACTCCAACCTCGACCGGTAACCCTGACCCCAAACGCTAACCCTAACCTTCAACGCTAACCCTAGTTTCAAGCAGTAATTTGAGTGAAAATAACATCTTTGCGGTCTTACACTAACATGAAATCAAAATTTTAATGTTTTTTTACCTGAAATCAACACTTTTAACCCATTGACGCCTGTGCCGCCCGTAACCGCCCATGCGAAAAACCTCTCCATTTCCCTGTGCAGCCCATAACCGCCCGAAAAAATGCACGTGGGGACAATTGACTTTCCTACCCTCCCTGAAGACTCTTTGGTTCTCTTATTGTTCTATTGTTCTTTAGGACAAACCAACCAATCAGAATGGACCTTCTGAGCATATTTTTAGAGGACTTTAGGGGTCCTAGAGAGACAGTTTTTCTTCTTAAAATTGTGCGCTCGAAAAGTGTCAATCATGGCGCACTCTTAACATGGAGAAATTACTGCTTTGGTTTTCAAAATAGAAAGAAAAAATACAAATCAATGTTTAGGTGGCCTCAGAACGGAAAATCACAGAGTACAAAGTCCTCAAACCTTTCTGGTGAAGAAGTTTTTCTTCCTACTATCGCCGCGAAACATGAAGATCGGAACGCTTTCAAGTAAGTTCTGACAACAGATCACATATCTAAAGCAGCTTTTCGGATTTGAGAAACAAAAATGGTAATGTACATTATTACTTCAAAGTTGAATTCAGAACGATTGGTAAAGCCACGGGCGTTAAAATGACAGCAAAAGCCGTCGGTAAAAACTCAAGCTCGCACTTTAGCGTGAAGAATTAATTTGAACATGTGCTCATGATTGAAGGCACGGTTACGAATTTGGAAGTTTTTTTTTCTTTTAAATAGGTTTCTTTGTCTCAGCTTGAATGAGAATTTATTGTTATTGAGCTTCCTTTTGCATTTCTTTGGTTTTGTCCCATGTATCTGCGAATTTTAAGTTTTAAAAGCGAACAGCAACTTTCACGCTGGATTTCTGCATATTTAATTTACGGCTACCATGAGGCGGTTTGTTTATTTCGTTAATCGCTTGGTTCAAATATGTTTTGAAGTCTTATTCAGCCACTACAAAACAAATGAGGGAAGAATTAAATGGGCACTAATTTAACACAGTTGAAATACGATTGATCTCAAAATAACTGGCTTGATTTTTTCGTCTTTTGGATCTACAAATTTCATTTCTCTTCGGCCGTAATAGAATTTCTTTGCGCGGCGATAAAAATTATTTGCTTTCTTGTTTTCGCATTGATTTTTTGATGAGTTCTTTGCTTTTACTTTATTTATTTTTCCTCAAATGTCAGCCCAAATAGTACAAAGAAAGGAAATTCTGTTGTATTTGGTTTCGTTTTGCCGTCTGAAGTCAATAATTAAATCATTTTTGCATATTCAATTTTCTCGGCTTTCGCTTGACATTTTGTCGCGCGGTAAAGAAATATTATAATTTCTTGCTTTCTTATTAGTTTTACATATCAAGTTGAGGTCTTTTTGTTAATATTTTTTGAATATTTTGGCCCTTCATTCATTCGACTCTAAATAAACGACATCTTGAAACCTGATCTTGTGTCTGTGGTTACTGCGCATATGGTTTATTTTTGTGCTTTCGCTCGCTCTGAAATACTCTAAAAAAACGCCAGGGAATAAGGGGTGGGTCACGGCAATTTCATTCAGGCGTCAATGGGTTAAGGTTGCATGTTACCAAAGATCAGCATTTTGTTGGATTTTAAGTGAAATTACCGTCTTTGCGGTCACATGCTGACATGACCACAAAATATAGGGTTTTTGTATACGTAATATTTTGAAAACGAAGCAAACTTCAGCAAGAAAACATACAGAACATTCTTTAACGCGTCTAAACAAAATGATATGTGAAATTTTGAGCGTTTCTGACAAAGTTCACTTTTAAGTAAAAAATTTAACGCCCTTTTTCCATCGACCCTTCAATTGTTCTACTATCAAACAGTTTTTGAAACTTGGCATAATTAACATTCATGATATGAACATTAAAAAAATGCAATGAAAAAATGGGGTCACTGTGCTTGTTTATGCGTCAGCAGGCTCTTAAAATGGGGTATTTTTACTGGTTGTACATTGCAAATTCAAATCACCATACAGAATTAAATCTTGGTTACTTGGAAAACACAAAGTTTTATCTTGAAAGCAAAGCTTCATTTATTGACATAAGCAGTATTGCTTCATTTAAGCTGGTTGGGGGAATATTGCACTTTTTCAGATAGTTCTGTGGTTAGCTTGAAGTCCTTGTCTTGGCCAAAATACACCCAGTTGGGAACTATTTTCCAAAAAAAATTGTGTTCTACTATCAAACTTTTTTCGTCTTCAAATATGTTCTTTATTAGACTGTTCTTAGCGAATACCTAACCAAAAAAATCTGGGGTAACCATGCTTGTTTAAGAGAAAAGACGAATTTATTTCGCTATCAAGCTTAGTTTGAGGGAAATCTCTTACGTTTTGTACGTGTGCGCGCTCATTTGCGCGTGCTAATGAAGCGAAAATCGTGGGCATTAGGGTTAAGCAATGCAATACTAAGGAATTACTTTAAAAGAAACCAATTTGGGGCTGCTCCAAAGACTAATTGAACATCAAGGGGCAAAAATTAAACTTCAATATGTTAATTGTAATTTGTTTGCATTTCACCAATGGGAAATTCTTTGAGAATGACTAGCACCAGTCCTCAAACATCCAAGAAACCCCTTGAACTTCGATTGTTTATGTAATCGAAGGTTGTAGAAGGTCAGTTTTCAGGGTTTTCAGGGCTTTTCCTAAGGCAAATCACCTTGAAACAACATGCCGTATTTTTCCAGCTTAAGCGTTAAATAACGGTTTGTTAAAATTGTGGAATTTTGAGGCAAATCATGTGAAATTGCACCATCACGTGGTATCAAAAGGCCTGTCAAAATGACTGCATGTTCCAAACTGTCTTAACTATCCCCATTCTCTATATTTTGTGCAAGTGATTTACAGTTAAACTCTGTTCAGACAACCATGCCACCTTGTCATATAGCCTTTTCCAGGTGTTCAGTTAGTCAGGGCGCAGCGCAGAAAACAGCACGCCAAAAAATTAAAAAATGCGGCGAGAGGGGGCCAAAGAATGCCTGTGGGCAAGCTTTACAAAAGGTCATTCCGCCCACTTATGGACTGCCTACAGAGACCTGTAACATGAATGCCAGCTTTTGATTTTTAATTGTCAACCTTTCTTTGAAACATGCTCACGGAATATTTCAATTTTTGTCGCTCAAACTGAAAGCCAATACTTAAAAGACTTTAAAACATATTTTGCAGGCTAGTTCTAAACCAGGGAACAGGGAATGGGGGAATGGGGAATCTCTAAAAGGGGGAATCTCTAAAATGGGGAATCTCTAAAAGGGGGAATCTCTAAAATGGGGAAACTCTAAAAGGGGGAATCTCAAAAATGGGGCATCTCTAAAAGGGGAATCTCTATAAAGGGAGGAATCTAAAAGGGGGAATCTCTAAAAGGGGGACTCTCTAAAAGGGGCAATCTCTAAAACCGGGAATCTCTAAAACGGGGAATCTCTAAAACAGGGAATCTCTAAACCGGGGGATCTCTAAAATGGGGGAATCTCTAAAAGGGGGAATCTCCAAAAGAAGGAATCTCCAAAAGAAGGAATCTCTTAAATAGAGAATCTCTAAAAAGGGGGGGGGGGAATCTCTAAAATGGGGAATCTCTAAAAGAGGGGAATCTCTAAAACAGGGAATCTCTAAAAGGGGGAATCTCCATAAATGGGAAACTCTAAAAGGGGGAATCTCAAAAATGGGGAATCTCTAAAAGGGGAATCTCTAAAATGAGGAATCTCTAAAAGGGGGTATCTCTAAAAGGGGGAATCTCTAAAAGGGGGAATCTCTAAAAGGGGCAGTCTCTAAAACGGGGAATCTCTAAAACGGGGAATCTCTAAAACGGGGAATCTCTAAACCGGGGAATCTCTAAAAGGGGAATCTCTAAAAGAGGGAATCTCCAAAAGAAGGAATCTCCAAAAGAAGGAATCTCTTAAATGGAGAACCTCTAAAAGGGGGGAGGGATCTCTAAAATGGGGAATCTCTAAAATGGGGAATTCCCCACTTTAGAGATTCCCTGTTTTAGAGATTCTCCCTTTTAGAGATTCTCTCTTTTAGAGATTCCCCCTTTTAGAGATTCCCCCTTTTAGAGATTCCCCGTTTAGAGATTCCCCCTTCCCTGTTGCCCGTTCCTCCTTTCCCTGTTCCCTATTTTAGAACTAGCCATATTTTGCAATAGAAATGAGCCTAAACAAACATAAACAACACATGGCAAATCACAGAGGTGTCAAACTCTGCAAAGCAAAGGGTCAATATACCAAAAACAGAACAGAAAAATGTATGGAATTGTCACGAACTGGATTTACAGATCTTTACATACAATCTTGCACTTTCTGGTTCTTCTTGGCTTCTTCATCGATACCCATTTCAAAACTGGTGGAAAGGATTGCATAGTCCTCTTCCATTGACGATATTTTTATGCAATCCTTCTGTTCTTCGCGAATGCACTTCCCATAAGAAAATCTTTTATCTTGTTGTTTAAGTAACAAATTTGAACATTGCATCTCTTGTGGAAAGGTCTTTGACTGCCGCTATATCGCATATCTCATTTGTGTCAGTAATGGTTGAGTGTTGACGAAATCTCTGAAAATTGACCGATCAGAAGGTATACCAGTATACCAGATCCTGGTATACTGGAACACCTTTTTGTTAAGTTTGCCCACAGGCGTTCTTTCACTTCCATGCACTCGCTTCCTGTTTTTCTCACTGAGACCCAACTAACTTAATGCCTGGAAGAGGCTATGTCATATCAACAGGGTGATACTAAAAAAGGTGTTCTTAAATAAAAAGTGAACAATCTTTTCACTGGATTTGGAGAAAGAGTTCATTTTCATATTGAAGGCAGTGCTCCAAGCTCACTTTTTCAAAAAGTCGCCTTTTGGTGACCTTTAATTGTAAAGTGGTCACCATAAAAAAAAAATCAGTCACCAAAAAAAGAAAATGTGAAGGGGAGGGAACTTCATGACATAATTACACGTCACGTACAGTCAGTACACGAAGGGCTAATGTGCCAAATGCCATGTTTTCATCACTTTACCCTGCTACAGTAAGTTTACGCATTAATGTTGAGTTTCTGAACGACGAGAGGGGTAAAGAGAAAGACAGGTGATGTCACCGCTTGTACTATTAATTAAATTCGTCCTATTATTGGTAACTTTTCAAGTAAGTTTCTCTTTTAATCTGTTGGTCACCAATTGGCGACTTCTGCCAGAATTTTGGCCGCCAAACATTTTTTCCACTTGCCAATGCGACCAAAATGGTCGCAGCTTGGAGTGCTGGAAGGTGGTTGCAGTAACAAGGTGATGCTCCACACATGTATCTTAATTTAAAAAAAAATGTTTTTGTATGTACTTATGACAGATCTGGGAAGCTCTCCTAGAAAAAATGCCTATGACTGCTATGATTAGAAATCTTGGCAAAATGACGAATGTCGGGGTGTTGGCACCCTTGTCAGATGGAATGACCAAAGTGTGTGAGATGCTGAGGAATGAGAAGAGTCTTAAGGATGCTCGTGTTCACCCTTTCTCCATCCTGTTGGCTCTGAAGCAGTACCAAGCAGGTCAAGGTGATAAAGGAAAGCTTACTTGGACTCCTAACCAAGCCATTGTGACAGCATTAGATGAAGCATTCTACCTTGCATTCAAGGTTTGTGCTTGTTTAATATAGAGATTCAGCTAACATGTTTGTCCTTGCTTCCACCCACTTCAATGATGATTCATTGCTGCAATTTGCTACACACAACTGATTGTAATTCATTAATGTATTTACACTAATTTTAATTATAAACTATTATTATTTTTATTATTCATTCATTATTTTTGTGGACAAAATTACAAAATAAGGAAAAAAATACATGCAAAATTACATTTTAAATAAACACAAAGGAGTGAATAAGATAAAAGGAACTGACTGCATGGGAGTATGAATGAACAGACAGAACAACTAAAACCTCCCAAATGAATCATCATATGATCTGAATTAACATGCAACTCAAGGGCTTGACTTTCAAGAAAAAACCTTGGTGCCAACTGGACCCTTTGTTTTCAGATTTAGTTTCCAGCAGAAGTGTTTTATTGAAAAGCGTGTAAAGTTAGTTGTTGGTTCCAGTGGTCACCCAAATGGTTGCCATGTCAAGTTCTGAACTCCCATTTATAAAGGATCATCATGTTTACAGTGCATGCCAGTGCAGCTTCTGCATATTGTAGCATTGGTTGGTGATGTGTTTGTTTTTTATACCTGTGGAAATATATTCTACATATTCTCAGAGGTATTGTATAATTATTTACAAAACAGTCATAAGAAAGCATGCATGCTGAAATCTTGGTTAATAGTCGTGTTTGTATAACTCGATGAAGAGACAGAACTAGCGCACGCTGTTGACGTAGTGATGACACGAGCAAAGAGAATTTACATTTTGATAATCAAAGTTAACAAGTTGTTTTCCTTTTTCTCAAGTTGTTTTCTAAAAGAAATAGAAAACATGTACTCCATGTTTCTATCAAGTTATATAAACACTCGTGAAAGTTTGGGAGAACTCAAAAAAGCTGTGGAAATACTCGCCTGCGGCTCGTGTTCCCACAGCATTTCTCGTTCTCCCAAACTTCCACTCATGTGTATATAACTCGATAGAAACACCGTCTACATGTTTTCTATTTCTTAAATACTTTTTCTGTCAAGCACTTTATTGTGATTCCCTGGTTCATATGTAACCAATGCCTGTGCCTGTGCCTTAAAATAATGTTACTATAAGACTATTATATAATCTTACTATTATTACTATTGTTCTTAATATATTTTATTTTAATAAGTGTGTTAAGTACACTCATGTACATTTTTTTCACTTCCAGACTGTTCAGCCCACTAATAAGAGATACCTTTTGGCTATTGATGTCAGTGGATCAATGTCATGGGGCAACTGTAATGGTACAACCATAACTCCCAGGGTGGCATCTGCTGCCATGGCAATGCTTACAGCACGTACTGAACCACAGTATCACTTTGTGGGCTTTTCTCATCGTCTTGTACCTCTGAATATTAACTCCACCATGAGAATGGATACAGTCTTAAGAACCATCGAGCAGGTGAGCACTGTAGTTATCATTATGTTTTTAATTTACACTTGGATCTTATCAACTGAAGATGTTGTGACATTATGTCAGTGACAGTTATAGTGTACTGTACAATGTATTTGTTTGTGGTTCCCACTCATTTGTCAGGTCCCTCTGTTATTGTGCACATTGTGCCAGTACTGATGATTAACCTGCACTGTAGGTACCAATGGGGGGAACTGACTGTGCTCAGCCCATGATCTATGCTAAAGAAAACAACCTTAAAGTGGATGTGTTCATTGTTTACACTGACTGTGAAACATGGGCTGGGCCTGTGCATCCCAGTGAGGCCCTCAAGCAGTACAGAGTACACTCTGATATTGACGCCAAGCTAATTGTGTGTGCAATGACCTCCAATGGCTTTACACTTGCTGATCCTGAGGACAGAGGAATGCTTGACATGGCTGGGTTTGACTCAGCTGCCCCAGACATCATCAGGCAGTTTGTTGAAGGCTTTTAAACATATCCAAGTACCTGAAGTAGGAATGCATACCAGTCTACCAGTGCTACTCTCAACAGGCAGTAGTGTGCTTATATTTGCACTGGACTACTCCTGTGGTAAATATTTTACAATCATTTTGTAGACTGCACTGTCAGTGGTAAATTAGTTTTTGTTTCGATCACGTCTGGCACAAAGGTAATCTTACGTCTACATCCTTACATTCTTGGAGGCATTGTGAGTTTCGGATATTTGGAGCTAGTGTTGTATCTTACTTTGTACTGGGTGAGCACTAACTTAGAGACTGAAAGGAGACTTAAAGGAACTGGTATTACATGAACTTTACTTGCTACAGTAAGCTCTTATTGCATGAATTTTGCTGACCATAGTGAGCATAACCTATAGCCTTTTTTATATTTTACTTTAAGTAAAGTTGTACTTTCTAACTCCCACCTAGAGTGTGTGTAATGTGAAATAAAAATAATTTTTCATCCCCAGCCTTTGTCATTTTGCTGTCTAATTTCTCATTTTCTTTTAACTGGGTGGCCTGAGCAGTGTAAAAAGAAAGTTGTGTCCAGTAGCCCTGGTCTAGTGGATTCTATCCCTCTCTAGGGGTAGCAAATGGTTAATGTGAGACTTTGCAGGAAGCCAACACTAGCATTTTTGTTTGCAAGCCTGAGGCATTTTGACTTCTTCAATTGCGAGACTGAGACTTCAAAGCATGTGCTTGAGATGTTTAGGTCCTAAGACGTCATTGAGGTTGTATAAAAATATAAGAAAATCGGTTCTTTGAGGCTTTCTTAGCTTTGTACAAACTAGACTAGGAGACAGCTTTGTGAAAAAATTGAGACTGTGAAACACACATAACTGGTGAAAAATGAGACTGCGAGAGCCCCGAAATGCAGCAAAATGTTGCAGGACCATTTGTCGCCCCCTCTCTTGCCCGATGGGCAAATAAAGTTTTTAGGGAACATTTTTGAGGAAATTCAAACTACAGAAGTACTGTGAGAGATGACATTCTTGTCAGTGTTAGGTAATTTTGAATTAATTAATCATGCTATTAAAAACTTTTGGTAGCTGGTGAGAGTGACTAGTTGAAGTGCAAAAAATTGGGGTTTTTGGCAGCTTTCTGAGACTTGGGATATACATTGCTCAGTGGTGTTGTTTTGATGTTGGTCATTCACCCCATGAAGGAGGAAACAACCTCTAAAAGTGCTGGAGGGAGAGTATCGATTAAATTGTACAGAGGTAGAAAGGAACGTGACAAATGGAAGGGTTGTAAGGTTCTGACTGTCAGACCTTTGTAAAATGCGAGGACTGTCACTTCCAAGGAAAAAAGTGAAACTTGAAGGCCCTAGTTTGAGATTATCATTTTTGGTGATTTGCATTTCTTTTTTGTCATGCTTACAGGAATTATCCCAGTCCTACAGGTTTCCTTCCTCTTACAAAAGGCCAAGGGTGTTTGTTAGTTTGGTTATTTATTTGGTACATGTGTTGCTGTGATTTCCTTCCCCCCTTCAAATAAAATAACCTGAAAAAAAAAATTACTTGCACAATGCATTGCCTCAGTTTGCCCATTACTAGTTGCAGCCTAATCTCCTCTGTAGCTATTTTCGGTATTTGCGCAACACTCCCTAGGTCTGGAAAAGGCAAACACGTAACATCCATGTGTACAAAAGCTTAAAAGATCCAAAAGTCTCCAGTTTCAAACAAGTTACAGTTCAGTCCAGGGCATGCTTATTTGGTCATCATTTTTCCTTGTATCAGGGCCCAAAATAAATAGGTTTAATTAACCAAGGACAATGGATTTAAAGGGAGAATACCAGCCCGAAGTCTTGACAGTACAGACCATGTACAGCAAGGTATGTACAAAATAATCTAAGGGTGACATTCTCCCAGCGCAGTTCTGAGCAAGCTTGGCTAATACCAATAACAAATCGTGTTTGGGTAACTACAGGTCTGCCCTTGCTTAATAGAGGTTTTGGACAGTGGCCATGTTGCATGGCAGGAACAATGTAAAAATTTTTTGCATAAAAAAGAAAATTTATTCCCAGAGGAAAAAGGATCTATTGTTCCTGCCCTGCAACATGGCTGCCATACGAAACCTTTATGAGATTGAACTTACACCACTGAAAATGTCTGAGAAAATGCTACAATCAGTTTAGAAAAACAAGTTTGCAATTCTGATTGGGAGTCAATTAACATGTATTCACCTCTGATGTTAAACAAAACACAAAGTGGGAGATTTGGAAAAAATCTGTTATATAAAAGAAAGTAAGAGATAGAACTACCAGAAAATCTTGAAGTGTTCATGTGGGATCATTTGGGATACTTAGAGAATATTGGACCAGTAATGGAACAATCTGATTGGTGGCTGATTCTACTAATTGGCTCTTTGAACTAACTTAGTCATGCCTGAGAAAAACCTAAATTCTACACATATGTCATGAATTACTCCTTGTCAAATAAAAGTTAAAAAAAAGGAAGTAAACACTATGCACGCAGATGTGTTCTCAGATTACAAGTGTTTTGTAAAAGTCTTTAATTGTGATGTACAACTTGTATATTTTCCTAACTGCAATAATTAACTATAATAGTTGGTAGATTTTCCAAAATTCTCAAAAATAAAATAATGCAGAATATTTTAACGTCAAATTTTATACTTTTCCTTAGTCATCTAATATCCTTATAACTGTTATAGTTCAACCTTGTTACCTCAAACGCCATCATTTGGAACTCCCCACTGTCATGAACTCAAATATATTTCCCTTCGATATGCGTTTTGAGGCAGTCCCCTGCCTTCTTAAAGTATATATCATTTTCTGTCGAGGCCAAGTTCAAGATAGCAGGTTCAACTGTGAACAAATATTAGGGAGTTTTAGCAGACCACGATGGCGACAGCGACGAGTGTCACCAGACAAAAGGTTTAATGAGCAGAACAATAGCTGTGCACGTGCGTTTTGAATCTTTGTACATTTCTTTGCCGTCCTCTGCAAAACAAGAACGTGAAATTACTAACTTCCATGTGTTTTGAAGAACGCGAACGACAATGGCTAATATTTTGTATCTTTTCGAATTGAACGCTATCGATACACGTTTAGCCTGAGCAGGTTTGTAGACCGATAGGCATACTGAACAGATTTACACAGCTGCGATATTCAAAGGTAAAATATAAATACACTTTCTACAAGGCTTCATCCCCGTCGTCGCCGTCATCATTGCTAAAACTCCCTTATAAAACATTTTGAGGGAAGAAAGAAAATATTGCACAGGAGGGTGTATGTTGTTACAGACTGAAATTTTTCAAAAAATATATAATTATTAAGCTATAGATTCATAATTTGATTTGTAGCTACTGGTATTTGAAGACAATAAAACATAGGGTCATTTGTCATGTATGCCTTATTTGTTGGTCATTATCATTAGAGAATAATATGCCTGAGGGATAATTAGGAAGTTTTGTGGCAGCTTCAAAAGTATAGTATCTAAAAGTAAAAAATATTTGAGTTAAAATGACAAATACTGCTAATAACAAACTACAAATTAATGCTAATTAATATTATATGTTATGTCATCATTACTATTATTGAGTGCAAACATAATCTCCAAACAGGCCAACCTGAGAATTAATATCATTAGACTCAAATGCATACCTGCCAACCCCCGGGCAGAGTACAAAAATCTGGAGACGTCTAGAAATTCTTTGCATTTTGAGAATGTCATTAAAGACAATGTCCAGGAATATCCTCCGAAAATCACTCAAAAGGAAGATTTAATGAAAAACTTGGACTCCCGGGAAAACCAGGAGAGTTGGCAGGTATGCTAATGAGGCGAACTGGAGTACTGATTTAACAGAGTGACCCAATTGCCCATGACTTGTAGACTTCTTCAACTCATAGCAAACAAACAAACCAAAATTCAAAATATAACATACACTGACAATTATTGACAATATCTTTTTACAATGTAATTTTCTGCCGGCTTGCTTCAATACTTCACATAAATTTTTATGTAAAAATAATTCTGAAAATCTATCTTAAATATTAATAATCCAAAAGCTTTGGGTACACAAACAAATTGAGTTAGGCCTCTGACCATTACAGACATTTCGAACAAAATTAGTCATGTCTAATGATAATTTAAGACTGTTAGAGAGTTAGAACTCCTAAGAATGTCAAAACATAATTTTTCCTGTATGACCTTTATAATTTAGAAACATTATCCCTGTTAACAAGAGTTAAAGAAACTAAGTCTTGGCATGACTTCAACTACTGAGAACTGACAACATTTAATTGAAATAGAAACAAAATTTTGCCAGTCAGAACAACAAGTACTCATGTCATGTATCAGGGACTTGAAGAGTGTTTCAGTTTCAATCACCCCTCCTTGCAACGGCAATCATGCATAACCCAGTGAAAACTCCATCAATGTTCCTGCCAAATTATAACCACTGCTACCAACTGTACACGAAAGGCTGCAAAGGCACTTAACTTTTCTCTCAGATAATCTTGCTTAACAGGTTTATAAATTATGGAGTTTTACTGTGGTGGAGCATGTTTTCAGAAATAATAAATTTT
>CM042748.1:25332292-25364166 GCA_022496165.2 Catalaphyllia jardinei
GAGCATGTTTTCAGAAATAATAAATTTTCATGGGAGTAAAAAACATGAGACTAAAAAAATACTCTGCTTCTATGAAGAGTCTAGTAACTTATGACTAGCCTGATAAGTTCTATTCTGAAAAGTGAGTCTACAGCAAGCATCCTCAAATATTGTTTATTCTGTAAGTCAAGGTAATTCTGGAAAAAATTAACTGAAATTATTTACAAACAAAAGTTCTCGTTTTTTTCTAGTTTTTTTTCCAAATTTTGCCCCTGAATGATATTCATTATATATGTATTAGAATCAGTATCTTGAAATTAAGTGACCCATCAATAAATTTATGAACATGTGCTTAAAACAATGCTATTTCTTTTAATCCTGACCACACCTTTACTGGTTTCCAACAAGTATGACCAGGAGCCTGTTTCTCGAACGACCCGGTAAATACAGGGCCCAATAACTTGCCAGGACGGTTAACTTTACTGGGCCCAATAATATTATTGTTTTACTGGGTCTTTTGAGAAACGGGCCCCCATAAATTTGTTTTTCATTGTACTGGACCAGGGGAAATGAAAACAACTAAAATTCTGGGTGCAACACCACCACTGATGCAAGGAAGTGAAAATAATGCTGTTTTTAAAATCACAAGTGTAATAATGAAAATTCCTGCACATGACAATTCCAATGTGCAGCTTAACTAAAAGGGTGATAAGGGTACCCCCTGATATATGTAATTGCATGTGTAAGTGACTGGAATGTATGTTTCCTAAGAAAGTCAATTTTCTCCAAAGCGAAAAATTCAGCTCTATTCAGCAATGCAAACTTTTCTACATTGCCAACCACAAACATTCCTTGAATGGATCTCTTGGTTCTATGATACTATTATTTTCTGACATTTTCAGTATAACAATACTGCCAGACAACAACCTACTGATAGTGTATTGTCGAGCGCCTGTAGCAAATGATCACTCGTTCGGCATAATGTAAGTTAACACTTGATTATGAGGAATTTATGCTCGTGTTCTGTGACATATGCAGTGTATATCAAGTTGTCACATCAGTGTTGAAAATAAGCTTGTGGTCTTGCAAGCATTTGGGCATTGGAAGCAGTGGTCCACTCAAAAGTGGATAGGCCATTTCCAAGTTCTCTTGTACCTCTGCTTCAAAACAAGTCTAAGTGCGAAACCTTTCACATGAAAATGAGTTCTCCATGCAGTTTCATTTTCATGCAAATCAAAGTCATTTTCATAAGAATGGTTTCGCACTTAACTTGCTTTGAAACAGAGGCACTAGGAAACTTGGAAATGGGCTACTGCTTTTATAATATTCATTTCTGAAATTCTTCACAATTTAAGACAAAGCATTAATTATTCAAAAATGCAATATGGGTTACTCTTTCAGTCTATTAACTTCTTTGCTAACAATTTCCTGGGCTCTCAAGTATGTACATAATACAAAGTTCAAAACAATACTTTCAGACTCTGAGATATTAGTTTCTAAAGAAACCATTGCACTACATCAGCAAGTGAGCTATTGAAAGTAAATAAACCACTGTAGTAAATTTGGAAACATGATGTTTTGAACTTTAGCAAAGGCAATAGCAATAGGCTATTTGCTGTGGAAAAAGAGAGGAAAGGGGCTCTTCTTCCTTTTTTCCTTTCCTTCTTTCTTTGTGATTGAAGTGCTTCAAGCAGGCACAAATGCTTCCAAATTCAATATGACAGTTTTAATAATTTGCCCCCATCCACTCACTGTTGATCATTAACTAAGTACTCATTCAACGTTTTGTTAAGCAACATTCCGAACCATCTACCATGTATACTTAAAAACTAACCTCTGTTTTCTTGGAAGATTAAAGTACTTCTTCCATTAATGTACATAACATGGATATCCAACATCCATCCAAAATACCAAGATGTCAAGAAGCAGTAGCTTTTACAGAAGTGCACACACTATCTAATGCACCTGAAAAACTGTTCACAACCTTTCCAATTCTTTCCATATCAACTGCATTTGGATTTGGTCCAACAGTTTCAACCACACCCTGCATGTCACTGTATTTATTCTCAAGATCTGTTACAGTCCGACGCACTCTAAACCGTGCCTGCGGTCCTAGTGAGTCTGTCAAACTTGATGATGTCTCTAGCACTTCAAGGGAGATTCTCTTAAGTTCATCAATTATCTCAAGAAGATTGTTCTGTGAATCATCCATCACTCGAGCATCAGTTAGAGAAAGAATTTCCTTGACCTTAGTCTGTCCCTGATGAGAGAGGTGCAATATTTCATTCACTTTCGGTGGAAGATTAGGGTTGGGTTCTGAACTAGGTGGAGTAATTTTAGGTTTCCTGGCGACGTTAGGTTTAACTGGAGGTTTTGGTTTAGTGGGAGTTGGTCTAGGACCAGGTGATGTTGGCTTTGTTCCTGATGTATTGACCTGCTGGTGGCTTGAAGTCAAAGAATTGCTGCTGTCAGGCTTCTTACTGTTTGGAATTGAGGGAGGAGGATGAGCTGGTCTTGCCTTCACAGGGGGCTGTCTGGCATTGTTAGATTCCTTTCCTGCTGGTGACAGAGGTGACTGCTCCTGATCAACACTGGTTGACTGCTGCTCTCCTCTCTGCCTGGGACGTGGCACAGGGCGAGGTTTGGGAGATGGGCCCGATCCATCAGAAGACAATTCAGAGAAATTTACATCACCAGAAGACAAGCTTGAATTTGAAGTTGACTTCCCAGTGTCTTTTAATGGAGCTGGTGGTGGGGGCGGAGGTCTGTTTCGAGGCCGTGGTACAGGACTTCTTGGTGTTGTTCCTTCTGGATTTGTACTGTTTGAAGACTTTGTTTGTGCAGAACTTGGTCTTCCTACAGCCTTAACTGGTTTGGATTTCTTTGACAATTGGGTATCCTGTTCTTTGGGTGTCTCATCCTCAACAGGTGGTCCAAAGTCTTGTTTATTAGGGGGAGGAAGGGGTTGTGCTGGATTTGATAAAGACCTTTGCAGAACCTGATGGGGTGGTACTGGAAGTGGTTTGTTTTGACTGAGTGGGGCCGAGACTTTTCGTGAGGCTTGAGAAGGTACCAGTGGAAATTGCTTTGTTCCGTTTTCTTGCCCAGTAGGTGAGAGAGGATGTGACTGTTCTGGTTTCTGTTGTTGTTGATAGTTTGAAGGCAGAGGTGCTGGTGGTCGCTTGTGGAGGTTCTCAGGAGTAAATCTAGTAGGTACATCCTTCAGATCCTGTTTGTTACTTGGAACATTTCCTTTGTCAGATACCTTTTTGAGAGTTCCAGTCTTTTTACCCAATTCTTCCACCAAATTTGGCATAACAGGTGCATTTGGCACTAAAGGATGCGAGGGATGTTTTTCAGCCTCTTCATTCGAGTTTTGTTCCTTTGGTGTTGGCCTCGCTGGCGGTTCTGGAGGAGGCCCTGATGGATTAAGAGAGTTAGCAAGTTTTTTCAAAGTGGAGGTTTTTGACTTTGTTTTATGACAAACATCTGTTTTCTTTTTTTCTCTGACTGACAAAGAATCATTTGTTTCTCCTTTCTTCTTGCTTTTCCTTCCTTTGTCCTTTTTGTTTTTTTGCTTTTCCAGAGCTTTTTCCACTTCTGAAAAATGAATGACATCATAAACCAAACTCAATACTCATGATAAATTGCTAAACTTCCCTATTATGAAGCTTAACTGGTATTTCCAGACACCATTAACCTTCTGTGGGGGGTATCAAATGACACATTTAATGCACCATACAACATTTGCTATACACGAAGTACACAGCAAGTGAGCAAACCCCTCCATCTCTCACCTTGCCCATTCAACTGTTGCCCATGAGAGAGAAGTATACGTTTAATGTGGAAAATTCTGTCATTATTAATTCCATACATTTACATAGCAACTCTGATTGATTTGTTCCCTGCTTGTTCATTTTCCCATACAACTCACAAGTTATCAGAATAGGGCGGGGGGAAAAAGTTGGGGTTAAAATAAGGATTCTGGTCTCACTTAGGTTGTTAATGATGAAACATCACCATTTAGAGCTGCCAAAGCAATGAAAGTATACTGGAGGGTGCACTTAAAGAAAAATAATTTTAAAAAAATGCTCTTGTATTTCTGTTTCTGCCAATGTCTCAAGCCCTGTCTCCTAGTGTGGGTACCTTTCCTGAACAGCAAGTGGTAATCAAGCCTATTCTGTTTAAAGTGATATCTTTTAGGCATCAAACAAAGCTCAAGCCATGCTCAGATTGCTCTCCTTTTGGGGTGTATTTCAAATTTTCCAATCAGTAACCCTGACCTTTTCATATAGGAGTTCCCCCAACGACAAGGTAGCTCTAAGGACCTCTACAGTGGTGTGGCTGCATCAGTAGCATTGTTGGTCAAATCCCAAATGCTTTTATCAGGGAGGATTATATGTAACTGGGAGTACATCAACAGACATCCAATATTTCAGGCTACATTTAAAACTGTAATGCTTGTTCCATTCATTCATGCCATCTCAAAGAAAACCACAGTAATATCTTAATTGAATATTGAAACTGTGTAAGATGCTGGCTAGAAGTGTCCTCATTGGTAATTACCAAATTAAAATATAAGTTACTGCCTTTCAACCATGACAGTTAATTCACATTTTGAGTGACATCCCTTTCTCTTCCATTTACTTTTTTGAACAGGCAGAGGGCTAAAGGAAAGTTCATTTAATATGACAGGGGGGAAGAAGATACTGAAACTCGAAGCTTGAAATTTTAGCTGCCCCTCTTGCTAGCAAGTCCAATTTTTTAGCCCCCCCCCCCAGTGGTGGAAAAATTTTCGAGCCCCCCTCTTCCTTCAATTCCTTTGCTCCCCCTAAAAAAAGATTGTTAGACTGTGTTACAATATATTTATTGTAGTTATAGTCTTCAATGGTTTATACTATGACAAACGTGAGATCTATCCAGTTGTGATGAGATCCAGGTTGAGTTTTTGAGTATTTTCGATGAGTGCCTACGTCTACTCCAATCTCTACCATCCAATCTGTATGATGTCATGTGTTGGTTTTGAAGTATACAAATTTTCACAATTTTTTCAGAGCCCCCCTTTCGGGTGTCTAAAAATGTTTGGAGCCTCCCCTCAGTATCGTCATCCCCCCTCCCCCTTGTCATATTAAATGAACTTTCTCTAACCCTGGAAACTGCAGCATTCCAAATAAAAGCTCTGCAGCAATTAAGTCAACTTTGTCAACTTTGAGGTAATATTTAGTTATTACAATATTGATTTCACTTCCAAGCTGTCACTACACAGCAGATTTTATAGGTACCAGTACTAGTCTCTTCATACATGTACCTTCTTCAACGCTACTGGCTGAGAAGACACTATTCAACCACTTGTGGGTCTCCGAAAATGTTGGACGATCTTGTGCATCCCAGCTCCAGCCTAGAAATTATTTTTTATTGCAGTTATTTACATTGACCGTTGACAACTACAGGTAAGAAGTAACTATCTACCCACTACCATTGCTTAAACCCCCCCCCAAAAAAAAAAAAATCAAATGTTTACTATGAACATTTTTACATATAATTAATACAAAATGTTACCAAGACTTCGTAGCAGCACGAAGTAAGATATCACTTTGATGATCCATACAATGTTTTTGAAATTCATCTTTAATCAAGACATGTTTCGGATGAAATATCATCCATCGTCAGTTGTACAATGAGCAATAGACTGAAGTTGAGCAATAAATAGTGTAACAAAGTGAGATATAACATGAATAATTAAGGATGAAGGTGAGAACAGAATGAAAACACACAATCACAAAACAAAACAAAAAAGCAAAAAAAAAACCACCAAACTATTTAAACTAAGAAAAGAAACTAATTAGTATAAAAAGGGATAAATTAAGATGTTTGACTTGGGAATTTAAAGATGGTTGCTCCCAAAGGATATGCACGGCTTCTTTAATTTTCAACTGGAAACGTGTGGAAGCAGAGTCGAGGATTTTAAAACAGTCTTCTGAACAAAGGGAGCAGCAATCTTTAAATAGTGACCACATAAAACACCTAAAATGCACATGAACTGAAAAAGATATGAACTCACATTTCTTCATCATATCATAAACCTCTTGAGGGCAGCCTTCTGGACATGGCATTCTGTAGCCTGACTCCAACATTTCATACACTTGGGACAGATCAATTCCAGGATAAGGAGACATTCCATATGTTGCAAGCTCCCACAAGAGTATTCCAAATGCTGTTGAATGAAAAAGCATGGTTATTACAAAGTGTTTAATTACTTTTTCAATGCTGTGTAGTGTACAATTATTCACTAATTCTACTGGTCAGCGTGACATGATCTTACTAAACACCTGTGACAATACATGAGGTTAAAATGGTATTCGTGAGAAGAAAAAAAATCAAAGATGCTGACTATACAGTAAGAGTTAGAGAAATCATACACAAGCAATATCACTGTTAGAAGACCTGTTACAAAGAAACCACACATACACCACTTATCACAATTTGTAGGTTCTCAAAAATGAAAGTAAATTATTTTAATAATTTGTATGGGTATATAACATACCCCACACATCTGACTTGATTGAAAATGTGTTGTAGGCCAGGGCTTCAGGTGCAGTCCACTTGATTGGAAACTTTGCACCTTCATGGGCAGTGTAGATGTCATATGTCACAAGTCTTGACAAACCAAAGTCTGCAACCTTTACAAGGTTGTTCTCCCCTACAAGACAGTTCCTGGCAGCAAGATCCCTTTTGGAACAAAAAGTCACATTTGTGTTTATCAAGTAAACTCATTATCATTTGCAATGTCAGTTACATTTAGGTGCGAGGCACACATGGGGGAGACTCCCAAAATGAAAAGGACAGAGGAGCCTGTCTGAACCCCTAAAGGTACCAAGATCCTGTTTTGTGGGTGTGGCTTGAAATTTTTTTACACTTGTAAGGGATACCAACAACACATTAACTGATGCTTTCCTGTAATTTTTTTTTGGTTCAATAGCCTAAAAGGTACCAAAAAGAGGTTCTACAGTGGACCTTACGAGACTGAGCACTCTAAGTATCATCACCACTTTTTATGAATTTTACAAATGTGACTTACCCGATGGGTGCACAGTTTGGGGAGAGGGTTGTATTTTAAAGGAAATTTTTTTACTGTGCCCCCGTCCGTTAAGTGGCATTTGTCACACAGGAGCAGTCGCTAATGTTGATTTCAAACTGTGCCGTAGTTCACCATACGCCGGAAAGTTGAAACCTCCAGCAGTGAAGCAAAAATCGATCGAATTGGGGCGGAAAGTTTTAAGATTTTTCCAAGCCGACTGGAAAAGGGGACCAATGGACTATCTTTCTTTGCGTTGGAGGGAAAAATCGAGCAGCGGAGTCGAATTTTGGCAAAAAAACGGCCTCGTGGTTCAGGTCTTTCGATACAGCAGTGTCCAGCCTTGACTTCGTCTATAGAAAGCTACAACAAACACCTGAAAACCCCCCAAAAACGACGAAACAGGTAAAATGGACAACAGAAATCAGGCAGGGTGAGTTTATTTACCTAATTTCATTCAAAAAAGTAACATTTTATTTCATTGCGCGATTTTATCCTTCGTTATTATAAATTCCATACAATGCCTTGTAGAAAGCTCAAATTCTCAACGGCCCAATGTGTAACACAACACCGCGCACTTAAGTCAGTCACGTCTCACTCGATACGCGTACATAAATTAAATCATTAACATTTGATCGATTCCTCGAATCGTGAGTTTGGGATGCCTGTGGTTCGTATAACTCAATGGAGACACAGAACTAGCATGTGCTGTTGACATATTGATGATGCAAGCAAAGAGAATTTATATTTTTATGATCAAAGTTAACAAGTTGCTTTCTTCTTTCTCGTCACGGTGTTTTCTAAAAGAAAAAGAAAACATGTACTCCGTGTTTCTGTTGAGTTAAGTAAACACTCGTGAAAGTTTGGGAGAACTTGAAAAAGCTGTGGAAACACTTGCCTGCAGCTCGCATTCCCAAAGCATTCATTCTCCTAGACTTCCACTCGTGTTTATATAACTCAATAGAAACACGGTACATGTTTTCTATTTCTTTAAGAGTCTGCGGATCCACTTGGCTATCGCCTCGTGGATCCACAACTACTTTGATAACATTATGATGAAATTCATGATCAATAACAGGACAGATGCATGAAAAACTGACATCAATTTGTTAAATTTTAAGCCCAAAAAAGGTACAACAAGCAGCACCCCTGTCCCCCCCCCCCCCCCCCCCTTCCTGACAGGAGACACATTCCTTATCTTGAGGTCAGTCCCTTATCCATGTCTACAATTTGATCAAAATATTCTATACCAGCACAGGTTGTCAAAAGTAGCGGACTGCGAGGGAAAGTCAATATCTACTTCATGATCTTGGCCGGCAAATTTCCTCGAAAATTCTTCTGAATCTTTTCCACAATGTGGCAACCTTATTCACCTACTTGACTAAGTAGCCTACTCCACAACTTTGAAATGACCCTGCACTGGCAGATATATCTATGAAAGGGGAACAGTTCTCTTTTATGTTGAATGAATGCAGTAACCAAATAATCAAAATCGTTGACCCCTCCTAACCATTTTAAGGAAGGTTACGCCAATCTTTACTCCATGCCACCCCTGTCCTTTTGAACACACCTGTAACATTACCTAACTGCAAAAAGTACTACCCAGAGGTGGGTAGTGCCTCCTGTTTGTTGCTGTCCCATAAGCTACAGTGTATCAATATAGTGTGAAATAAGAACTAACCTGTGAATAAAGTTCATTGATTCCAAATAAGACATGGCCTCGGCCACTTGTGTTGCCATGTACATCAATGTGATAGCATTCAAACCCTTGCTGGCAGAACTCCGTAAATAGTCCAGCAGGTTACCATTAGGCATGAATTCTGTGATGATGTAGAATGGCGGCTCCCTTGTGCAGACACCTAAGAGCTGCACCAGTCGTGGATGCTTTATTTCCTTCATGACTGAAGCTTCTTTTAAGAATTCATCTACCTCCATTGTTTCTTCCTAGAACACGCAATCATATTTAAAATAAAATAGTTATGAATGCCTAAACTCTGCAAATTGTAACTAAATCAGTACATAAGAAAGGTGTTCTTCAAGTTCAAATCGTTACTCATCATTGGTGATTTGCTTTTTATTTAATTCCGGTAAATTGCTTTTGCAGGAAATTTAAGACACTAGTTAGCTTTAAAATTGTCTGGAAAGCAGCTGTTAGACGTCTCTTCTAAGTTTACAAACTGTTTGCACCTTGCTATTGTTTCAGTCATTTCAGTTTAGATAATAACATGACAGGGAAAATACCATTCATACATTTGTTTCTTCGTTAGTTCATTAATTCATCCCTGTGCACAACTATCCTTTTTCTCCATTAGTTTACTTGAATGTACTAGTTCATTAAGTTCTGTTTTCCCATTTGTTAAATCCATTTTGAAATCACTGGTTACCCTTGCAATATGATTGGCTCGCAGAGGTGTGATTTATTCACAAATCACACTTTTTTGCTCTAAATCTCATCTTTTTCTCAGCCAATAAGAATGGGACCGTAAAGCAATACAACCAATCAGATTTTAAGGCTTTTTTAAACTAACCAATCACATTGAAGACAAAAAAGCCATTGTCTGCCAAGTCTGGCTATTAAATTGTGCAATTTCAAAATGGTCTAATAAAGTGGAAATTGAACTTCAGGTTGTACAAGTTTGGTCTGAAATCACTCAGGTCAATTACCATTATTTATTTGTCAGTTCAGTCATTCTAAACAGACATTGGGCAGTTTAAAATTGCTCCAGTGCATGTGATCAGAATAGTAAATATGCATTTTTGCTGTGCATAGAATGGGTTTTAGTTGATCATCAAAAGTAATCAGGCAATTACTTTCAGGTTAAACGTATCAAACATTTGTTTAGCATTTTGGCTGGACAATACACTCTAAGTCAAGCTTTCGCTCATTTTATGTCCTTATCTTTTGTTTGATGGAAAGGGTTTCTACTGATTGCAAGACAAAGGTTAGGAATCACCGGCGCTTAGCAAACTCACCAAGCACGAAATTCAAATATCTTCGGAAGCGATAAGTATTACAAACACAGCCTTTATCGTGAGGTATTATGTGATGTTCTTTCAAGAACGTTACTCTTGGGTGGGAAAAAACTCTGTGGGTGTCGCGATCTAATCAAACTTGGAAGTTACATTTCTATTTGAATAACAAATGGCTATTTCACAGTCGAATCATTAAAGCGTCTGTTAGGTTTGCATGTTATCATTGTAAGTGAATTCAAATTCAAATCCTCCTCTTTTTTTGTTTGCTTATTTTCCTTAACTCCATTATTTTATAACATGCGATGCGATACCCAGCCACTGGCGCAATGAATATGAAAAAAGCATGCTGTCCGCAAGCCGAAGGGAACAAAGAAAGCATTATTTCACACTTTTTTTTAAATTTGACTGACCTCACTTTTCGGACGGGGCCCAGAAAGTTTTAAAGAACATAATTATTTGTCCTTTGTCTCGATCCGACTTAACCCGAGTCTAAGTTCGGGTCACCCAACAGAAAAATCCCTAAGGACAGATAACAAAAGCTCATTGTCTTAAAAAAATCCTAACCAAAACAATAGGCAAAGTTTGATACAAGGTTTTGGTTTTACTATAGTTTGAGATTGGCTGAGTAGTCTAATAATAATTATTGGTAATAACTGGTTTGGTTTTGGTCTTATTACACTCAATTTTCATCCAATTTGTGGGTAATTATTACTGCCCCACATGTATGTGCATAGTGGCATCAGATAATAAAGTTCATTTCTATCAAGGGCACAGTTGTTCAAAGCCAATAAACAGTAATCCTGTTTAAAGTTATTCCAATGTTTTAAAAAAGTATTCTTAGTTCAGCATTGTTCAAAATGATAATACATGTATAAAAAATGTAAAAAACTGAGTAAGTAAAAGAACTTGTTAAACTGAATGTTAAGTCAAAGCTACTCCTCCAGTTGAATTCTGCTTTGAACAAGCATGCCCAAGAGATCAACATGTACATATTAACTAGTATAAAAGAGGAATGCAATTGGTAAATTCAGAGTTTACCCACCCTTAATGTCTTCACGGCCACTTGCCTATCATACTTCTTCCACACTCCCTCATAAACCTCCCCATACTGTCCCCCACCCAGCCGATGCTTCATAGCAATTTCTGTTCTTGGTATCTCCCATTCATCTGGCTCAGGAGAAAAGCTATACACCGCTGGTTTGTCAGTCTTTGCTGCTGGATAATGAAGAGTTGTTACGAGTCCATCGGCATGTACAGAATGATGGTGAATGAGTTCAGCAATTGTGTTAAATCTGTTTTCATTGGAAACATACATTTTGCCATCAGGAGCATTGCTAACTCTGTAGTGATACACCCGTGAATCAAACCGTAGTGAGATGGATAATTGTCCAGGACTACTTTCACTTTCACGAACAAGAAAACTTCCATTAATTCCACTGCTTAGCAGGTATTCTGCAACATTACGTGCTATAGTTCCATGGTACCAAGAATGTTTTTCTAGACTGTTGACTGGTTTGACATAGCTACTTGGCAACCAGCCAATGTTTCCATTTCTTGCCTGTCCTTCACACCACTCTTCAGTGTCATTGTAGCGCAAAATAGCTACCTCTTCCCCAGCTCGAATGCTCAACTGATTATTGCCAGCAGCTTGAAAGTCGTGAATTGCCACAAAAATTGATTTATCTTGGCTGTCTACATCATTTAGAAGATCATCTTTAGAGTTCCATTCCCCTGGAAGCTGTTGTAATGGTGTTTCTGGCAAAGGCCGCCTTGAAAGATCTTGGATAATAAAGTAGTAAGAATGGTCAGATTGATCATTTCCCAATGTAGGTATCTGTACTTACCATTGTTACTTATCCTTGGAAAAAGACATTTTTTAAACATGCATTACTTTTATAATCTTTTTTATCACTTTATATATAGTTGCAGGACATAAACTTCTAGTTCAGCCTGGATAAAATTTAATTTGCTTGCAAATACATACAGTGCCATCATTCTTAAATTGGAAAAATGCACACAAGCTCTCCATGTATATCACATATACAAGGAAAAAAGAAAATATGACACTCGTAACTATTGGGCTCATTCAGCATACTTAACATACAAGTGTCTTAAGTTTAATAGACACAAACGACTCATAACAAGTTCATTCCAATAAGATTTCAAAATATTTATAGCAAATACTATTTTACACAATGGAAATTGACTCTGGCTACAGAGGTGTCCACCTACAATAAATAACAGTATGTTGATTTTTTGATGTTAGCTTAATATAGACAGCAATGGTGATAACAGTGATATTGCATTCAATGAATACAAAGAGGGTATTACAACTAACCTGAAGAACATTGCTCTCATTCAGGAAAATTTATACAAAACAAACATCATTATTTATACAGCAATTACAACTGTCTTAAGGTGTAACTTTTTTCTTAGCGTCTTACTTGGTAAGGATTTATCTGCTGATTATTTTCAATCCTTAAATACGGTGTTTTCACAACATCATTGAAGCATGCATGCCCACTCAATAAGGTATTAATTAGAGATGCAAATTACCCATATCGATCGCGATTAGGCAAATGTGTTTCTTGAACTAATGCGGCTTCGAGTTTAAGATTTGTGCGGATAAAGTTTTCGGAAAATTATGGCCGACGCAAGATGCTTGGTTAACCATTGAAATTGCTGAAATGTAATTGTACATCTACGTGCCAAATTAATTATGATCCCGCTGTAGATTTCTCAAATGCATTCCACTTTGAAAATTTCTTTTTCTGTCCATCGACCTCGATTTTCAACAAAGAATATTAAGCTTTGTTTGTGAGGAATTCAACAACCTGATCCGTCTAACGTAACTGGTATGCAACCAGGAAATATTTGACCAAATTCCACTAAAAACTACATAATATTCAACAGCTCCAACACATAACACTTTAATGCGTGGTTTAACAGATATCAACATCCGCTTTGGAAATGAAAAACAGTATTATGGCCGTTATTTATCGTACCTGGTGCAGTATGAAATTCAGATTTTTCAACGTCTTTAGTCCTTAGAGACGACTTAATTCCTTTTCCAGACTTCGCAAGAGCTTTGACTTGCTGTTGACCCATAGCTGGGCTCAAAACAGTGCTGCCCTCGGCTCAACTAGTGTAACCACATATGCCATTTTCTAACCCGAATTGTTAACACAAACCGATCACATAGCTAGAACAGAACTAATCCAAGACCAAGTCATTGGTTTCCATCAAATGCTAAGCTCAAGGCTTGCAAAAAGAACGCAAACAGAAGAGCTTAAACGCTAAAACACCTTCCTCGTATTGTCATGCGACCCGGAAACAAGACCCGCTCCAGTCCTCCCTAGCGGAAATCAATTTCGTGACATGCGCAAAACATACGTCGTTGTTCGCGCTAAATTCAAGATGGCGTGTGCAACGAGATCTGCGGCGAGGTAAGTTTGTAACTTGTTTATGATACAGTCTTTTCGTTTGTCGGATTATGAAGGAATCTGCCAACCTTCGTGAAACAAGTACAGGATAATGGAGCTCTTTCCTGCGCTCTTGTACTTTATACAGCATACAAACTAACTTACAGGTGGGGAAAGTCATGTAAGCTTATCGATCAAAGTCGATCATCGAAAACGTAATCGATAAGTCGATGATACTCGATATTTGTCGCTAACTGTCAATCGACAAGTTTACTTTGTCGATAAAAGTCGATAATCACAAGATTTTAAACTGATTGTCGATTTTATTGGCCAAAATGCAGACATTTTTCAATCGGCCACGAAAATGTAAACAGCTAAAAGTGGTAGCCGGTCTTTTCGCTAACGAGTCAGTTCGCTAACGTTCTGAGACGATTCGCTAACGTCTAGTCTGAGACTCAATGCATATGTAGATTATTCTTCGTTCTTTTATCCACTGCCAAGCTAAATATTTTTAAAAAGATTTGATAAATAGTAAGTTCAATACACTTTAGCAACTTGAAAATGCTAGCGAATTGACTAAACACATTAGCGAATCGTCTCAGTATGTTAGCGAACAGGCCCCGGTTGTTCAAAGGCTGGATAACGCTATCCACTGGATAAATCACTATGCACTGGAAAGCGATTTATCCGGTTGATAGCGTTATCCTTCCTTCGAACAACCGGGGCCTGGACGTTAGCGAAACGACTCGTTAGCGAAACGACCGACATTCACTAAAGTAAATCCGTATGGCAATAAAGTTCAATAAAAAAATGAACAACCAATGGGTCTGTCATTCATTACAGAGTCAAATGTTACCTTGAGAAATAATCGATTAGTGTCAGCTGAGCTCTGCTGAGACTTCTGAGCTAACTTGTGCCCTGTAACATAACTCGAAACCTGCCTAGTCCCTAGGGCCTCTGCTTCCCGTGTGTCGGAAAGATGAGAGACCCTGGGAACTCGAAGTGATCCTTTGGGAGACGGAGCTGGCAAAATTTAGACCAGATTGCGAGAAAATTGCAGCCAGCAAAGTTATTGACAATTTATTCTCATCAGTTAATAACATAATCTGCTTAATCAATCCAAGATTTCACAAATACACGCTGCTACAACTCATTTCATTCTCCTTGGATAAATTTGCCGGGTTTGTATGCCCCCTGTTTCTCTTTGCTTCTGTGGTTGTTGTATCAGTCCACAACCTACGCATGAGAGTAAAAAACAGCGAGTTAAGATCACTTATTATCAGACAATATGAGCCTGTGTATAAGCAATTAACTGATTTTGCTAGATCTAGCCTTGTTCAGACGCAAAATAACGTAGGTCACAGACCTACTTTCAATCAGTGGCATAGTCAATCCAGCTTCATTAAACTGTGCTGGACAACTGTAGCCTTGTCTCCTGCCATAAACCTTTTTTTGTTTGTATTTCCGATACTTGTCAATTGAAATCAATGAAAATCAATCAAAGTCAATCAAAGTCAATAGTCACAAAGAATTGTGTGATCAATTTTTATTGACATCCAATATTTGTCGATTGATTAGTATCGAATTTGATCAACAGCGATCGACTATTATCGACTATCGAAATTATCGACATGTTACATCCTTATTATAAGGAATACCAGGGTGAGGAGAAGGTAGCCTACAAGCAAACTATCTTAGGGTTGGTAGTTGGAGAGAAAAAGAAATCTTGCAAAGACACTCAACTATGTTTGCTGCCCCTCATCCCACAATCTAGTGACATTTAAGGATGAGAGTGAATATAGGGATGCCTTCCATGAAATCAAAGAACAATAATGACATAAGCTTAACTACTTTGAAATAAATTACATGAGAAATATTAAACACAGTTAAAGTTGATTAAACAAAATAAATTTGAAAGTAATTGAATTGAATCATATGAAGTCAAAAGACTTTTTTACAACTTAGCTGATTGTAATTCAACTTTTTTTTAATAACCTCATGACGGTCAAAGAATAGCCCTTTTCACGGTTAACTTTGCTCATTTGCATTGCAATAAAATCTAGCATATATGCAAGGCTATTTCAAGCTATTTTGTAAAATTGCCTCGCATCCATGTTGGATTACATTGTAATGCAAATGAGAAAAATCAACCGTGAAAGGGGCTATTGTAGTGTCTTTTTCAAAGTTTTGTTTGCATCACTTTGCACCGCATGATCAACAAGGAAATTTGAACACTCAAGCAAGTTTTTGTTTTTGGTTCAAAATGTCTAAACAGGGAGTTTCCTCCTTTGTTCATTTATAAGCTTAATTACCAGTATATATAAGCCAAAGAAATTTTTGCAAAGTGCAAAGGCCTAGCTGCAAATTTGTTGCCTTTGCTGGACGTGGGGGCAACAGTTTCCCAGTAAGTTCAAGTAAGAGTTGTCAACAGGAGACAAAGAGTTGCTGGTGAACTATCATTCTTTTCATTCCTGTATTTACTCTCATGCTATTCTACTGCTATTGCCCAAGTACCCCTGGATGTCTAAGCTACCAAACTTTGGTCAGTCATTTAATCCAGAAAAAAAACTTCCTCTCCAATTTGTGCTGACTGGCCAAAGAAAGACAGTCTAAAATAGAGTTTGCAAATCCCATCTCCCATCAACATTTTTCTTACATTCCGCTTGCCTCAGATGTGTCATCCCAATCTTGCCAGCAGGTTCTAAAGTATTTTAACTGTGACGAAACATTGTTTTTCCTTGATGAGAAAATGAGCAATTCCAACCTTATTTGTAATAACAGACTTATGCAGTTGCCTTGGTCACTATTAATGCTAGACCATAGTAAGTTTAACCCACTAACTCCTGTGCGGGCCGTAACCGGCCGTGACAAGCATTGACCTTTGTTTCACTTGTGATATCATCACCTTTGACCAAAATTAGTATCATCTGTACTTAAGGTCTGCAGAGAGAAAAGAGCTTTCTAATAATACCCAGATCAGAGTGATCAGCTCAGTGGAGCCTGAAATATCCGCGTAAAATGTTCAGAAATTTGAGTGAAAAACTCAGAGTAAAATTGCCTGTGACTACACCTGGCTACTCCATGGTAAAATTTGCCCATCTCGATTATGCTTTCACAGAATTTTTTGTAATGGGAAGCAACCCAGTAGATTGGCATTCATTGCAACAAAAAGATGAGAAAAGGAGAAAAAGAAAAGGCGCAAAAAAGATTTCTGGACATGCGCGAGCAAAATTGTCATAAAACGTGATGCTAGTGTAAAGAAAGCCTTGCTGTTGTGTTGCAAATGCCTTTTTTAGTAGATTGGAGCTACTTTGACCCATTTTCAGGCTTAAAATCTCCAAAATGTCCAAAACATGCATTTGTTTTGCAAGCAGCTCCAGGGGTCAATGGGTTAAGTTAATTGGTAATTAAATTTCTATAGAATGAAAAATGTGTTGACTGGCCTGCATGACTACTCCAGTTCCAAGATATATTGATCCTGAAGCCTTACAGCTTAATTTTTGCTAGGATTTCCCCTTGTATTATGAGATGAAGGGAGAGGGTGGAGGTGGCACTTTGAAGATTTCTCTCAGTTGTGGATGATTCTGTATAATTTTCCATTACCCTATTAGTGTATCCCTTAGGTTAGACAATGCAATGCTTCAAAATGAGCCATACAGTCAAACCTCTAGTTGCAAACACCTCTCGTAAGCAACCACCTCTTGTCAGTGACCAGTTTTCCAAAATACCAAGAGTATCAAGGTCAAATTACTATATTTGGAACCTCTTATAAGCAACCTCCTCTCATAAGAGACTGTCACCACTTTTAGAACTTTCAAACTTTTGTTTTTAACCTCCCATAAGCAACCACTTGACAGATAATCGAGCATAAGACAATAACATGTTGTAACCATATTGCATTCCTAGTTTCTACTTCTGAAATTTCAGCTCAGAAAATTAATTCTGATTTTGACTATCTTCCATTCTGTTTTCTGTATTCCTGCATCCCACCATGAAAATAGCCAACTTCATGCCTCCTGCTGACCCCTTGCAATCCTGCTTCCCACAGGGTCGATGCTAAAAAAATAGTTTCCCTACTAAGATTTTCATTGAGTCAGTCACCATATTTCACGAGAGACCTGGAACAAAATTTTCATCTCCATCTTGAATGTGGGTCTTCCATTGAGGGCTATCATGCTACCAGCTTTGTGTTTACAAGGTGACATATGTAGTAGATAGAAAGAGAACATGCTAAACATGTGCTCAAAATAAGTTTTTATTTCAATTACTTTGCTCGTTTTAGAGACACGTTACTCAAGGTAGTCAGGAATTTTTTCCAAACTGTTCATTTACATGAAACTTAACTCACAGACAGAAATATTTTTAGCCCTGTTAAAATTAACTTTGAACCCAATTGGAAAATGTCCATTAAATTAGTACACATCAAGTTCAAGTTATTTTGGCACTTATTTGTTATACTGTGGGACAGGTACAAGGCTACAAATCTCAATTGTCTGTTCCTGTGGCTACCATTCACCCTACTCCAGTCTAACTGGCAAGAACACATCCATTTTAATTAGCAGGGTAAAATATGGATAACTTCAAATTCAATTTTCTCTGAATAATCTTTTCTGAAATGTAAATCAAAATAATACTGTGCTGTGACAGGTTTTTGGTAATGTTATTTTTGTCATTATTGCTTGATTGTTTAGCTTAAATCATCTTGAGTATTTAGATGTAAAAGAAGTATTGTGTATAGTTACTGTAGTTTCTTTGCACTTAGGAAAAGATCCAAAGCAGTTGAAGAGACACCACCCGAGGTAGGGCTAGCTATTCATTCAAATTATGGATTTTATGTTCTGTAAAAGAGTTCAAAATAGCAATGTCATACTTTCTCTATGGTGTTTCAATTTGAAGATGGAGATAAATTCAAATTACACTATGAAGGGTTCACAATAAGACTTTGGATTACTATGGCAGCCTCTTTTATTGTCTTTTCCTTACCACTCTTGCTAGCTGTTTGCTTGTTACATTGTATATTGACATGAAAACTAGCAACATGTTCATAAACATTAGTGGTGATAGTGGATCTAAAATCAGTGTTGGAAATTAGCTCTCCCCCGTTTGTCAATGCAAGTCTAAAAAGCGTTGGGTGAGTACAGTTCATAGTTCACTCACCTGTTTGGTGAGTAAGATTTTTATTTTTGAGAAATATTTTAACAGTTAATGTTGATAATAGTTAACACTCCTTTTTATCTTCAATTTTGCAATAAACTTACCAGTACATTTTTTACTATTTTTATATTTGAAGATACCCAAATAATTTTCCAATAATACACCACATACCGCTTTCCCACTGTGACAACACACGACGGTCACACATACATAAAGTGATACTGCTGGTCTGTAGTTTGGCTGGCAGCATTAATTATTAACGCATGAGAATTGAAGATTGTGCTGTTTGATCCATATTCTGGGCATGTCATGTATGCAAATTCAGTACTGCCAGCTGTTTGTTTAGCTGTTTTTCAGTTTAGGCTATGGAAATGTGGAAATATAACCAAGGTTTGAATCAAAAGTTGACCATAAAAATGAGGATAAAGTGTAAAATCAGTCTGCGATCCTAAGGAGGCATCACATAAATAAACCAAGATTGAAGAAGAAAGATCAACATGAAATGGCAAACTAGGCGTCCCTGATTACAAGACACCAAAACAACTTATGGTTTGCGAACCATTGTAAAGATTTTTTTTTTGGGGGGGGGTGGGGTGGGGGAGAGGGAAGACATCTTTCTGAGCATAGTTGTTAGAGACCCCTCTATGAACTATGCTTTGGGTAAGTGAAAATTATACCACGCAAATGCACTTTGAGAGTCATTTGTCCAAATGGCAAGTGCTGTCCAAATTTAGTTTCCAACACTGTAATATGTATACTTTGACCCACACTTCCAGATAAAGTCAACTATAAATGATAATGATCAAGATCATACATAGGATTTACTTAACAATGGTATTAGATTTATGCCACACGTATGAAATAGAAAGGGTTCATATTAAGAGGGTTGTCCAATACAGACAATCTGATATGGTCTGATAAAACAACCATTTTGATTGGTACTGATTCACAGTCAGTAAAAGAGTGTTTCAATCCGTATACAGTCGGAAAATTGCATCTCATTAAGGGAACTTAGAATCTAATTCAAGTCTAATCAGAGTCAAGGGGGTGACAGAGCTTGGCAATCCATACAGTTTGTACAGTTAGAAAAATCCATTTTCCATCCGTATACGGTTGGCAAATTGCATCTCATTAAGGGAACTTAGAATATAATTCAACCATATAAACCATGACTTACTAAGGGTATCTTAAAGTTAGTAAAAAGGAAGCAGAGAATGTACCGTTCGCACTTCTTAAGCAAGGACTTTCAAAAAGTGGGGGAATATAAGCATTATGCAGCTATTCTTTCACGCCTTAAGAACAAAAGTAAAACTGAATACTACAGCCTGCAATTTTCAAAGCACGAAGATAACCTTAAGCAAACTTGGAAACTTATTGGTACTCTTGTCAAAAGGAAAACCAAATGTCAAACCTTCCCCGCGAGAATTACTTATGATAATAGGACTTTTACACAAGAAAAGGATATTGCTGAATTATTTAATAACTTTTTTGTAAATATTGGACCAACTTTAGCAAAGGAAATCAAAACTGATCATGCAGACCCTTTGCAATATATAGAATCTACACCATCAAACAGCTTTTACCTTGCTCCTGTAACCCAGACACAAGTGTTTACATTATTTTCTGGACTTAAAGAAAGTAAAGCATCCCTCAATGTTCCTAATAAACTTATTAAACTTGCAAGTGGACAACTCTCTACACCCTTCACTGAAATATATAATGAGTCAATATTATCAGGGGAATTTCCTGAAATCTTTAAAGTATCAAAAGTAACTCCAATATTCAAAAGTGGTAGTACATCTGAATTAGGAAATTATAGGCCAATAGCAGTTATTTCTCCCTTTAGTAAAGTACTGGAAAGATTAGTGTATGATCAACTTGTGTCCTATCTGGAAAAAGAGTCTCTTCTTTATAATTTCCAGTTTGGCTTTAGAAAGGGATATTCCACTGAATATGCAATTCTAGAAACAAACGTAACATGTGGTATCTTTTTAGACTTTTCCAAGGCCTTCGATACAATTAACCACCATATTCTCTTAGGAAAATTGTACAAATATGGAATCCGAGGACTCCCCCATGCATGGTTTTCAGGCTACATAACTAATCGTAAACAATATGTAAAGATTGGTAATGTAGAATCTAGCCTGAGGACCATCCTCAGGGCTCCACATTAGGTCCACTACTGTTTCTATTGTATATTAATTATTTACGCAGGTCTTCTAAGAAATTAACATTTAGGATTTTTGCAGATGATACAAATATGTTTTATTCTGCAAGAGACCCAGAGCAGTTACAATCAATCATTAATGAAGAACTTGGAAAGGTCTTAAAATTTTGTGCAGCAAATATGCTGTTCATTAACTTTAAAAAGACCAATTCCATGATAATTACTTCACCTAAGAAGAAAGCAAATATTAGAATAACAGTGTGTAATATAGAGCAAAAGTCCCAGATTAAATACTTAGGTGTTTTTATTGATGAATATTTAAAATGGGATGGTCAACTCCAGCACATTAATAACAAAAAATATTGGAATTTTACTTAAACTTAGATATTATTTGCCTACGAGTACACTTAAACAACTATACTATACTCTTATATATCCCTATCTGACGTATGGACTAGTGAGCTGGGGTACCGCATGCCAAACTAAACTAAATAAAATCAAAATAAGTCAAAATAACTGTATTCGCCGCATCTTCTTTGCAAATAAGAGAGAAAGTCCCACACCGTATTTTACACTTTTAGAAATCCTAAATTTAGAGAATGTTTTTAAATTAAAAATTGGAATTCTTGTGTATAAATTACAATATAGAAAAAAGGATACACCTGCCCTCTATGATTTAGTTGAACCAGCCTCGGCTGTACATCATTATAATACTAGATATGCCTCTAAGCAAAACCTACATAGACCATTTTCTAGAACTAATTATGGCCTGGCAAGGTTTAGCGTAGTGGCATCGCAGATCTGGGAAACTATATCCATGAAAATTAAGTGTCTTGTATTCAACAGTTTTAAAAAAGAATATAAACTCTCCCTAATTGAAAGTCAGGCACGTTGAATAACCTTAATCTACTGTTTAGCTCTATTTGTTTAAATATTTTATTTAAATATAGTTATTGTTTCTCATATATACTTTACCTTCTCAATGTAATTAATCTAACCAGAGCTTATATAATTAGTTTTATAAGTTCCATATAACCTCCGCCCCCTTATAATTGTTCCGTGGTAGCAACCAACTCGAAAGCTTTGCTCCTTTGGCTGCTACACACTTTTTCTTTTGTTATGTTTAGCTCAATCTAGTTAGCTCTGTTTCTTTACTTCTTTTTTATTCTTTATTGTTGTTATATTGTAATTGAATAAGTGTGAATAAATGAACTTGAACTTGAATTCAAGTTCTACCAGAGTCAAGGGGGTGACACAGATTTTCAATCCAGATTGTACAGATGAAGGGGCCATTTTCCATCCGTATATGGTTGGAAAATTGCATCTCATTAATATAATTCAAATTCTGCCAGAGTCAAAGGGGCAAAAGATCTTGTTGATCCATACAGTTTGTACAGGTGGGAAAGGTTCCGATTGCATATGGACCAAAAACTGTCTTTTAGGATCTGCTAAATGGTACAGATTATAAACTTGTTGTTTTGAACGGTATCAATTTGTGTATATTGGACATCAAATTGATACAGCTGTAGTCATACTAAACCCAGCTTAAGGTTACTGTAGACCTTCATGGCTGCTCTGGGAAAATTCTTTCTCTGCTTGTTGCTTTAAAGAAAACATTGGTAAACTATTTATCATTGTAAAGCTAATAAACTGAAAATAACAGTATCTTTTGCCAGGCACGTGGAAGTCTTTAAAGGCAAAATGACCGTACTACCTAAATTGAATTATCAGCCTTTGTGTTACCACGAACATCTAAACTGACTGGACTATATTACTCAGGATATGATGAGCTAACAAAGGGTGTGAGGCTTTTTCAATATTTCTATTGTTTCTTAAGAAAATCTCTTTTAAAGTTTGACGACAGAAATTTCTTGACTGCTAACTGTTACTTGATGGGATATCACAAGAAAAATATTTCGATTTTCGTAAAAGCCTCACATGCTTTGGTGTGCTTTTTTCATTGGCCTGTTTGTTCTATTAGAATGTGGAAAAACTCATCTGAAAAGGCTGCCAGTAATTCCACATGCATACACATTATGTACTAGAAGAAGGCAACAACGAAATTCACTTGCGGTCAAATTTGGGAACATGGAGACTGTATGTGTTCAAATTTGGGAACACAGAGACTGTACAAAATCACCTGATACAGTGTGTATTGCTTAAGAGATGCATGCGATAAACAAAAGTGTGAGAAATTGCAAGATGCAAGGGATAAACTAAAGAAGCAAAATATGAGTCTAGATGAGATTGCCACGAAAATTGTTGCTGCTCAACTCAATGGTTGTCACATTCTACGTGTAATTGGCTTATCACAGCTTGCTCATTCTTAACTTGTTTTTAAAAATCACTTTCTGTGAATAACTTGTTCCTGTTTTAAGCTTTTATAATAATCTTGTAAAGAAAACTTAGATTGAGTAGCAGTTTTTAATTTAGCATGAAAAAACATTTTGAAGAAAATCAGCCTTGAAGGTCTATAGTAACCTTAAGGTTTTCACAAGGAAAGAGTGGGATGTAATTGAAGTTAAGGATTTTAGTTTCTTTAGCATGAAAAATGTAGTTCCAAAAAGGAAGCCATTTGTTTCTCAATCAGTAACTTATCTTTTTTTTCAAACAAGGATTTGGGTCTGCAAGCAAGTGGATTTAAATTCTCAAGACAAAGCCGATTCCGAAAGGTAGAATGCTGCCACTGTCATGTAATAATTGTAGTTGCACATTGAAAACAATCATTTTTTTGATTCATTTTTCTATTGCATGTGATCATTTTCAGGTTACCCAGAAAAAAGGAAGTGTGACAAAGAGTGCACGAAAGAAAAGAAGATCTAGCTTTGTTCGAGGAAGAAAGGAACGCAAGTCCCTTGTCTTCTCATCTGTTCCGTCTGCTAAGTCTGGTTAGACACACCCTAGTTAGACACACCCTAAACTGGGTACTGCATTGAGGGTAGTAGTAACACACCCTAAATTGGGTATTGCAATGAGGGTGGTGGCTACACACCCTAAACAGGGTACTGCATTGAGGATGGTGGCAACACAACCTTAACTGGGTACTGTAATGAGGGTGCTGGCGACACACCCTAATCTGGGTACTCTAATGAGGGAGGGAGCGACACACCCTAAACTGGGTAGTGCATTGAGGGTGGTGGCTACACACCCTAAACTGGGTATTGCAATGAGGGTGGTGGCGACACACCCTAAACTGGGTACTGCAATGAGGGTGGTGGCTACACACCCTAAACTGGGTACTGCAACGAGGGTGGGAGTGGTACACCCTATGCTGGGTACTCCAATGAGGCTGGCAGTGGCAAATCTTAAGCTGGATAATGCCATGAGGCTGGCTGCCACACACCCTAAGCTGGATAATGCCATGATGGTAGTAGCAACACACCCTAAACTGGGTAATGGAATGAGGGTAGCAGTGTCACACCCTAAGCTGGATAATACCATGAGGCTGGCAGCAACACACCCAAAGCTGGGTAATGGAATGAGAGTATCAGCAACACACGCTAATCTTTGCTTGTGCAGACAAACAAAGATGTGCACAAAGCACATGAGATGAGTGAAGGAACCTGGAAGAGTGCCTTGTGATTGGACAAAAAACAATGAAGAGTTCCTAGTGTTCAGCTCACGTGAGGTTGCATGTGGAAATCAGTGGACCTAGTACAAAGCTCGGACAGGAGTTGTTCATTAACTAAAGTTTATTTCTCATGATCAATAAGTTATGATTGAACTGGATAATGGAATGAGGGTAGCAGCAACACACCCTAAGCTGGATAATACCACGAGGGAGCAGCAACACACCCTAATTTGGGTTTGGAATGAGGGTAGCAGTGACACAACCTAAGCTGGATAATGCCATGAGGGGAGCAGCAACACACCCTAATTTGGGTTTGGAATGAGGGTAGCAGCAACACAACCTTACCATGATAATGCCATGAGGGAAGCAGCAACACACCCTAATCTGGGTATGGAATGAGGGTAGCAGTGACACAACCTAAGCTGGATAATGCCATGAGGGGAGCAGCAACACACCCTAATTTGGGTTTGGAATGAGGGTAGCAGCAACACAACCTTAGCATGATAATGCCATAAGGGGAGCAGCAACACACCCTAATCTGGGTATGGAATGAGGGTGGCAGTGACACAACCTAAGCTGGATAATGCCATCAGGGTGGCAAAACACACACCCTAAGCTGGGTAATGGAATGAGGGTGACAGCAACACACCCTACATAGTAATAAAGGAGGCAATGCAAGTGAGTGAACAAAGGTGGGGTGGGGCCCCACCCAGCCTGCTACGCACTGGCAAGTGTGCACCCAAGCCAGTAGTCCAGCTTTATTGAACAAGGCAAAGGGAGGGTGTGATGGGGAAAATATAAACAACTAGCGTGTATAAGTTACTGTAGTAAAATGTAGTGTGGACATGCGAAGCTAACAGAACAAAGGAGCAGACAAGTGGTATGACGGTCATAGGCATAACCTTGTATCACTTACAGCTATTAACAATAGTGAGAATGTTAACACAAAACTGTAAACCCAAGGTCAGTTCTTGTGACTATCTAAATACACAGGCCATTCTTGCATAAGAACAGAGTCACAATGTCCTTTATCACGTGCTAAATGTAATGTGGCTGTTGTAGCCACCAAAACTGCAATGGGTATATAATAATCATATATGGAAAACTGAAGGCTGCAATAAGCTCTAATTAGTAAAACTCCATTTTACAAGCAAATTATCCTTAATTATTTTATCATTAATTTCTCACTTTTTGTATGTCAGAGCTTTACAAAGAAATTCCCACTGATTTGCCACCAGAAGCAAGACTAAGAAAGCTATTTGATGCTTGTTTTGAGGTAAACACCCTCTAATTATTAACTTCTGTACCTTTTTGTTTAAAATGGGGTAACAGTGCACTATTCAGTGTAGGTGGTTTCAGCGATACAAACAGTGATAACAAGGAAAGAGTGTTTTGAAGTTTCATTTATTATTTCTTCACATTAGGATGCTTTGGGAAAACTGGATAATAGTTCATCTCAGTGCAATGTTGATGACATACCCAACTTCACTGCAGAAGGTACACTGGGGTAATAATATCCACATGTACATAGTACATAAGTTATGATAACCCTGTGCAGTATCAAAGGAGTGACTCCCTTTGTTATATATTCCCTTTTTGAATTGGTAGCAGTGACTTGTTTTGCAAAGTGCTTGTAACATTTTAATCTGTTGATAAAACACTAGTATTTAATCCATTATTGCAGTCTAAGTTCAACTGATGCAGGCTGTTGTGTTGGGTTCATGAGCAAAAAGACTTTTCTCTCACTGAAGCTCTCTTTACCAAATGACCAACCTAGTCGGATGCAGGGGAGTATGCTGTTCTGAACTAAGATTCCATCCATTCCATATCATCTTGCTTCTAGCTACCTGTACAAAAAAGAGTTTTGCTTCTAGTCTGCTGAGTGATTGCATTAAACATTCACTGGTTTTGAATTTTTCCTAGCATCAGTAAGCAATGAGTGTATGTTTTTTCCTCATCCTTTATTATGAGATTCATAATTAATTTTGCTAACTTTTGTTTGTTCATTTTCAAAGCAAAAGAGGTTTTCAGTCATTTGCGAACACTGATTCTGGACAGTGATATAGTTGATGAAGCATTTACACCCCCAGACAGCACAATTAAGTAAGTATTAACAACTGCATCGCTAAAATGGTAGCTGGGTGTCTGAGACATCCAGGAGTTTCCACTGTTGGCAGCTTGCTCATAAATTGAAGACTGCTCCCATGGCTGGCAAATCCTGACAACCCAGCCATGAGCCCCCATGCAGTAAGAGGAACAGGCACCTTTCACATTGTCGAAACAGTGGGAAGAGGGAGGGAAAGGTGATGGAGGGAAACTGCCTGGGCAATTGTAAAACACCAAAACAAAATGCATCCTGTACACAACGCCACAATCAATAAGCATGTGGAATTCTGACACATGCGCATATGTGTTGACACTGCTGACTACCATTGAACATAAGTGCTCTTTGTTGTTAACTCCATTAAATTGCATTTAACTGCATTAAAATTTCTGGTACTAAAACAACTGCAGTGAAGTCACCACAAATTTGAAATCCTACTTTACCTCTTCCATTGATATTGCAAGCCAATGCCTGATTGTTCAAAACATGATTAAGCTGTAGCATGATAGCAAGTATTTGTGTATTTTTGTTTTTCTGACCTTTTACTAATGATATTTTTTTATTGCTAAGTTATGACGTTGTGACTGATATCAGACTTCACAAAAATGAGCAAAGAAGATCCATTTCACACAAATGACAGGCTTTTAACTTCTTTAAGGTTAATTGGCTTCTAGAAAACCAGGCCTAGTTATTTTAACTGGATTTGATTTTCATCAAGTGATTGGCTGCACTAACCTTCAACTTGCAATACTTAGGGCATTCAGGCCCATTGCTACTGTGCATCTCTAGTGCACAGGCTATCAAATGGGCCTATATATGCTGTTTTAAACACGCATAACTTAGATATGATTCTTCAACTTAAGGACATTCGCACCAATTGTTACTGCACATCCTTACTGCACACAAAAATTGACATGCCACATGCATTGAGCATGCGTGCTAAGTGCTAAAATGAACAATGATAGTGCAGATGGCCATTGCTATAGCTTTGCTTTGATTTAATGATCTTGGACATTTGGTGACCCCTACTTTTCTTTTCAGAAACAGATTTTTTTACAATTATCTCCACATTGTCCAAAAATAAAGAAAAAATTCAATGTGGGAAGTTAAAAAAAAATTCAAGATCTCTGTCCATGGGACATGGAATCCTGTGGCTGCAAAGCGCATGAAACTATGGTGGCTAAATGCGAACTTTTCTTTGGGGAACCTTAACAGTTGACTAAATTCATTTAATAGGTCCATTTAAACCACATTTGGTAGAGAACATTTCTCTTCAAAGCTCTAATTGCAATATTTTGGGACTTGTAGCTACTGTGGCCGTCTTCGCTAACGAAGCTCGATTTACTCAGATTTAGGTGTTCTTCCGGGCATGTTCGCTCCAAAATGAAGTCGGTGACGCCCCACTTTTTTACATTTCTGACATCACTAACTCATCATCTTTCAGTGGTAAAATTTTCAGGAAAAAATCAATGTTAGAAAATTTTTGCGCGAACGTCCTTAAATGTATGCCGATATCAATGAATCCAGCCAGAATCGCCTCGAATGACTGAAAATCCTGGAAATGCTATGGTCTGTGATACACCTTATCTTCAAAACGAGTTCGGTGACCCCCAATTTTTTGTACGTTTTTAATTGAAATATTATATGCTGGTTTAAACCAGGTAAAAATCTGAACAAAGTGCAAACCCTTAATCAACTTCCTTAGATGTAGAGAGACCCATTAGTTTACTTCATACTCAAAGAAATAATGTTGGCTCACTGCAGTCCACAGATATTAGGTGCGGTGAGTGAGTTTACATAACAATTATTCCATGAGCCCGCGTTGGATATGAAGTGATAAAATAACCAACTCGCGCTACGCGCTCGTTGGTTATAATCACTTCGTATCCAACAAGGGCGAATGGAATAATTGCTTTAGTAAATTCTCAAACCGGGTTTTGCCGCCGATTTTTATTTCCATAATTTCACAAAGCGAAAAATTTTAAACTTCGTGCACTATTTTCCATATGACGTAAAACTCCGACTATTGGCTCATAGTCGGAGTTTTTTAGCCAATCAAAAAGCTAGAAATGTAATAGTCGGAGCTGAGAATTTACTAAATCATGTGACTACAGTCTTTTTGTAATTATCTATGAAAAAAGGATGTAATAGTACAACCTCACTATCTGAGATATTTTGAGTTTAAACAGCTCCATCATGGATAGTGCAGTGTTTGTCAGTTTTAAACAAACTTGTCTAGTTTTGGTTTTTGCTTACCTTCTTGGTGTAGGTTCTTTAATTGAAAACTTTTTAACTAAATTTGTACATCAGAGGAAAAGATTGAAATATATTATGACATAGCTCTTTTAGTTCCTTTATCAGCAAACATCCTAATGCAAACACGTTTTAATGTCAGTTCTTTAAACACACAGGCAGATACCTAACCCTAGGAATAAGGAACTGGAAGTGAAAGCAACATCACGCCTGGCTGTTACTGAAAGGTACACCAACATGTCTCATCATCAGTTTACACTCTGTAGTCCTTTGCAGTAAAGTGCAGAATAACTATAACATAAAGCTCAGTATAACTATGATGTAAACTTCCTGTATGTAAATATTACATTCTGAAAGCGAAGGTCTGGTCAGTTTTACAAGGTTTCATTTGTCTATGATTCAACTAGAATTTCTACTTCTTGTTTTCTATGGCTCTTTACCTTTTACTTTACCTTTAACACTCTGTTGACTAGCTCCAAACTCTGGACCATGTCTTACTTTTACTAGGTTGAAAACTGAGAGTGAAAAGTGGGATAAATTGCTGTCATCCCATCAAGATGATATGGAAAAAAAAGACAGGTAAAGAGACTGACTGTTATTCACGGTCTCTGCAGACCAAGGGTTTAAAATCAAAATTAATTTGAATCTCAATACATTGTTTAGCTTACATGTAGCTATACCCAACCTCTGAGGAAAAATGGGACAGAGAGAACATCCTCCCATCCTCATGGAGTGGGTTATTGTTGGTGTAATTGCATTTAAAAGTTCCTGGTACTTGTGTATGCTGCATCCATAACAGAGATTGATCACCATTTCGAAATTATGTAACATGTTTCCATGCTTGTTCATAATGCTTTGCAGAGAACAACAAGTAGAAGAAAATATGAAACCCACAGATCAGTGCCCAGACTTTCTCTCTCTTGAACAGCACCAACTGCTTTCTGGCAAGCCATCACTGAAAGGATTAATGGATAGACTTAAAGAGACAAAACAGAAGACAATACTTCAGGTACATGTCTGTAAGACTAAGTAGTTACAATTTTCTAGGGAAAGGTGTTTCTGTTAAGATTGCTCATATTAACTGACATTCTCATGCTGTAAAGAGCACAGAATGAACTCTCTCTATTTTGGAGAGTGTTTGCACCAGTTTATGAGGGCCTAGTAGGTCATACAATGTTAAGCCATTTTAGAACTGACCCATTAGTGATAGAATGTATTGAAAAAAATCTCTTGGTGCTCATTCTTTCATTTTAAAATTAGATTTCAGTCACATGCAAATTACACTTATCTGCATATACATGGTCATACACAAGCCCTTACTCTGATAGAGTGGCTTAAGGCAATTCACAAATGGGCTATTATAATATATATATATATATCTCAAAGAAAACAGGAAAGCCAAAAAGGAGCCTGGAAGGGCAAAATTTGGTAAGACATAAACAGAAGGCATTCATGTAAACTTGAAAAAAAACTGGCCTTACATAAACCAATTAGTCTTAGATCACTCTACTCTTTCTGCAAAGATTTACTTTCATAACCATTAGTTTGATATTTGTTAATTTTTACAGATCGATATGGTCGCTCAAGCCGTAAATACCAGCAAAGAGTACGAAATGTTGTGCAGAAAATTTGTCAATGAGCAAGTCAAATCATTTGGTAAGTTAATGGAATGAGATCTTTTTCACTCACACAAAGTAGTTTCTCTTTGTGTCCCAACAATTTTTGAGCTAGTTGTAGTAAAAAAGGCTCGAAGCTGCCCCACTTCTCACTAATAACAAACGATGTATACCAATGAACACTCCCTTCAATCATGCTGTGCTGCAGGTGAGGGAAGGTAAGATGAATGTCATCCCAGCTGATGTTTATTTTTTTTCCTGTTTTCAATTTCCAGCCAGCACGACGTTTGAAGCTGTAAACAATTCTGGCACGCCACGAACAGTGATTCCTCGGTTGTTGAAGAAACTGAAGTAATTGTCTTTTATCGTCGTAAATCACCTTTCCTTGTCAGCCTGTATTTTTGAAGCCCAAGTTTTTCATTCTTTTGTACAATAATATTGTGTAATATAATTCAAGGTCCACAGCATATGGAGCAAGAAATAAATAGTTTGTTAGAACTGTTGTTTGTCATTTGTAGGCCCAATACTGGGTGACATTGTAAAGTGCAAAACAAGTTCGCTTTGCAAGTTTTCTTACCTTGTAAAATAGTAATAAATTTGTTTAAAAACTGCCTCATGGGTTTCTTTTTTTGTAAAAATTCTTGGTTTTCTCTGTTCCTGTTCTAACATATAAAGCAAGTACCCTCTGTCCTCTTTCCTTTTAAGACCCCCTCCCCCCTTTTCCCCTTTCCTTTTAATTTACCTTAATCATTTGGTTGTTAGATGTCAATAACAAAAAACTGCCCCCACAATTATGACTACTGTCTGTTTAAACTCCTCTGCTATCTGTCGGCCTAAGGAACTTAGAAATGCCATTGCATCTAGTGCAAAAGGGATCTCTGTCACTAATCTGCACTGCAAATGATTCCAAGGAGTGGAATTATTTGCAAAATTTCTTTGGGACAAATGATTAGTGAAAGCTTTTCTAAACCTTAGACACCTAAAATGTCGATCCATGTTACTCATTGAAACTAGAATTGTGACCAAAAATTCAGTTTGTTATTATAATAGCATGTTCCTGAGTTTCTTATGGTTTTTTTGGAGCACCCACCAGACCTGTGAAGTTATCTGAGATCATGGTGGCTTGCAAATGCTATAATTATTGAACTGAGCAGCCGCATGGGAAGCTGGAGCTGACTGTTGTGTTCCTCACCGCTGTAGGTCTTGTGAGTACTTTGCAGTTACATGTAAGGAAAATTAGTCCTGCATTTTGTGATCAGAGGAAAGCTTGACCTTTGATTATTATGTTGCTTCATTCAGGCAAATCATAATAGCCTGCTTCTAGGTTTCCTCTGTTGCAAATAGTAGAAAAATAGCTATCACAGGAGGTTTTACTCCATGGTGTTACTGAGGAAATCATACAGTCTTATTGATATACATTAATTTTTTTTATCTCTTTCTTCCTCTCAATACTTAGTCCATAAATGCTTTATATTGCTTATCACTATTCTAGTGTTGTAAATATTATTATTTTTTTGTAACAATTTTTTTTCCCTTTTTTTTTTTTTTTTTTTTTTTTTT
>CM042748.1:25374363-25395142 GCA_022496165.2 Catalaphyllia jardinei
TTTGCCTCACAGATCAAGAAACTCAGGAAGAGTTTTACTTGGTGGAAGCAACTCCATGGCAGGTCAGAACCACTCAGCTCATTCAGCCAGTTCTGGTTTCAAATCCAGTTTTTAGACTGAACAGTTTTGATGCAGGACCAGTTGTCTTTACTTCGTAGATCAAGAAATTCAGGAAGAGCTGTACTTAATGAAAACAACACCTTTGAAGGTCAGCTCCTACAGTCTGACAATGCATGTAGGCTGTCTAGTAATCAACAGTTTTGTACTTTGCTCACATTTAATGTTAGTCCAAACTTTGCATCACAGATTGAGAAGCTCAGGAAAGGAATGTACTTGATGGAGTTAACTACTTTGTTGGTCATGTCCTCTACACATTTCTTCCAGAACGTTTATGATAAAACGTTATATGCCTAAACTGTAAAGAATCTTGGTTCTAGCCAAGGGAAGATAGTATTATGAGCATTAGAAGTTGATGGTTAAAAACATTTGGTGTCATCAAGCATGGCTGTCTGTAAGTTTAAAACTAGGCTAATAGGAAACTAGACTGTTGAGGCAGCCCACCAAGCATGCAGTAATTTCTTCTCAGAGAGCTAGATACAAATAGACTGTCAAAATTACAGGTATACTTGCAACTGGGTTTATACCTTTCAAGCACCAGTGATGTTTGATGTACATGTAAATGTACATCCATGTTCAGATCTCCTTTAATTTAAGCAGAAGATATAAATAAGCATTTAGGGATATTGTCTGTAAAAGGGCACTCTAGGCTTACATAACATCTTTTCCCACTGTTGATGTCATTGGCATCATCATCGCATAGTTATGCATTACTAGGCGGTATTGTCTGGTTTCCTTCCACTGCCAGTTTTGCCATGCATAAGTAGACTGACACCTCTTTGACTTGCCATAATTATTATGTTTGGTTAGTTAGTCAGATGACAACCAGACTTGATTGTCATAATGTTAATCTCACATCTACAGGTTGAAACTCTAAACTAATGCCCACTCAGGGCCAAAGAAAAGTTTGTGACATTAGCCTTAACTGACACAATGTTTAAAAATGCGTACATTTCAGTCAAGAAATGTAAGTACTTATAAAAGAAGAGTTAATGTAAGTGACAGCATACTTTCCAATGGACAGGAAGCTCAAGAGCTTAGAACTGTGCTTGGCAGCTTGATCCCAAAGTGAAGCCACATGAAGGGCATGACAGAGCACAGCAACCTTTGGAAAAAAAAAAACACTTACGTAAATCGCATAAAAAGGTCCGAGATTTTTGCAAGTGTGGCCAGCCATGGTACCTCTCCAGGATTTTAACAGATATCATTAGTTGATAAAATCTGCATACCTGTAACATTCTGTTCCAGCTGTCAAATTCCAAATAGTTACTTCAGTTACGGTATAAAGTTGCATTATCAAATAATTGTTTGTCTGAAATTAAAAACACCCAAGTAAGTTATTTTGCTCAAACTAAGCAGATATTTCCCTCAATCACAAAACCTCTTCATTATCAGAATCCCCCTAAATATCACACTATGAAATTCATTTTGTGATAGGCCATATCAAAAGTTGACAACAAAATCCTAATACCAATTAAAAGAACTAAAATCGCCCAAGGTCCCAGTAAAAAAGTACTGATAAATGTGTCATTTGATGCAAAACACATCATAGGACATCATCAAAGATCCAGGGGCAGCAGTTGGAGGTAAGAGATAGTCAATTGGAAGGGGCTCAAAATTGCTAAGAGAAAGTTGGAGTCAAAATGAAGAGCTCCTGGAGATGAAGTCTTTCTATACAAACAACCCAGTGAATGCAGAAATAGATCCTTTTCCCTGGAACACAATAAAACAAATAAAATAAATCAAAAACGATATGGAGATAAGGTCCAGAAGGTGGGGTTATATAGAAGAAAAACAGAGAAAACACTTCTGCATATTTAAGGTCTGAGCACTATCCCAAACTTCAGATATTTGTCAAAAAGTTTTGGACAATTTTACAGAGCCCAGTATGGAGCCACCATATTGGTGTACCTCCATGGTACACAGTAACCATCCAGAACTAACTTTGGTTATCTACTAGCCACTGATTAGCTGTACTGCACAAACAGACATTTGTATTTAAACTCTTCTCTAGTACTTTTACTTCGTAATTGGCTAAAAATCACAAGTATGTATTTTTGGACAAATATAATCATAGCTCCTTGTCATGCACTGCCATAACTCTGAAATTCAAAATGTATTGGTTTCCAAATGAAGTTGTCAACATATAATTATATACATCTTGCAAAGGTCTCTCATCCCTGATGAGGATAAAAACTCTGGTGGTTCTTTAATACTTTTGTTTTATTCTGCCAAATAGGTGGGCAGCAGGTCCACAGTCTGTTTCATGTGTGCTTATATGAAGCCCACACATAGCCTAACTAGTTCGTCATAAAATTACTTGTCTTGCTTTTTTGCAAGATTATACACAGAAAGAGAAGTTTTATTTACTACTGTCTTCGGATTACCATTTTAAGATGCAAAATATGCTCTAATGGTTTGAGTGCTATATTTTGGAAGTAATTGAAATAAAATGCTTGACTTGTGTCTGAATTGTATTATTTTTATGTTTCTATGTTCCTGGAAATTGTCCTTGGTCGGGGTTTGTTCCCACTAAAGAGTAAGCTTATTTTTAGTGGGAGGAAAACGCAAGAAAACATAACCAGCCCAGGTAGCTTTAAACTTGCTCCAGGAGCACACAAACATCAAAAATATAAAGCATAAGCTCAAGACTTATTTTTCGTGCATTTTATGACACGCCCGGGATGACACGTACATGCCATCTGCGCAGATAACACCTTTTCTCATCCAGTAAAAAGAACTAGATATAAATTCCTCGTACTGACCTTGTTTTGAAGCTTCAAGAACTCTTCTGAGCTATAAACAAAACTAAATGGTGCAACAAACACCCACCGTCCAGCATCTTGCGCGCCATTATTTTGAAGATACTTAGTAACCTGCCGTCTTTGGGCCGGGAGGACCTCGATCCCAAAAGAGAGAGAAAGACTGGGATTGCAGGCGTGTGGTGTGTGACGTCATATAATCTCATAATAAAACATTACATCGACCACAAAAAAGTGCATTCACCTCGGTGAAGGTGTGAAATATGGAAACGCTGTTGCCATTGATGTGCAATGCATATGGGTTATTGACCAAGTGTGAGGTCAAGATGGCTGGGGTTTTTTTGCGTGTTTATGGACCGAGACGAAGTCGAGGTCCATAAACTCGCAAAAAAAGAACGAGGCCAATATCCAGCCATCTTGACCGAACAAACTTGGTCAATAAAGGATTTATTTTATGGCTTTCAGGGAAATGTTTCTTGCGGGATACAGCAGGTAGTCCCGAGCGGGCAAGATGGCTCCATCTTGCCAGCTCGGGTAGCCAATCACAGCGCGCGATTTGGGTCATCTTGCACGCTCGCGGAGCTAGCCATTTAATAAATCGACTTAAAAGACTTTTCAAATTGCTTGGGTTAGTTTAATGTCAAAGGCAGTCCAAGAAATGTAGCAAACAGTAAAAACAAGTGACACACTCAGGCCGGAGCTTATACTGGTTGCAGTAGCCGCTTAGGAGTATTTCTACTCCCCCTGGATGGGATGCTAGTGTTCACCTTCCGAGATCTGCAGAATTCTTCATATCCTACGATATTCATTCAAAATATTTCCCAGGACAGAGGCATTAAAATCTGACGCCAATTTGCTTTTTACAATGACAAAGATATTGTTAAGGTGGCTCAATAGGCTGAAGGGAACCAAAAAGTTTGTTTAAATATGGTGAAGAAAGATCAATGGTGTGCGATTACACGCATGAAGAGAAGAATATTTTTTTCAGGTTTTAGTAAAAATGGTTGCTATGGCAACCAGCCACACCCTTTTGCGGCTTGAATTTAAAGCATTGATAGCATTGACGCCAGGGTTTCCTGCTCTTTTATATAACAAGATTAGACTTTCAAACAAGCTTATCTTTTAAGTTTCTGTTCTGTTTTGTGCAATGAGCCAATTTGTCAGTTAACTCTTGCTTTCAGCTCACAGGTTGTTTTTGGAAGTAACCTGATTTTATACCAAGCCCATTGGACAAATCATCTCCTGTCACGTGACAGAAGTTAAAATGTTACGAATTTCTTACGTTATTGCATCACGACTTTATTGGTCTCTAGTTACCCCGGGTTTCAGGAGTTTCTCTTTAATACTCTTCAAAGTAGAAAGTTCCTCATGAAGTCAGTTGGTACAAAATTAGACTTTTGAGAAAAATGCACTTTAAGTTTCTTGCACGATGTATTAAGCATTTAACAAGCCAGGAAGTTAGGGGGAAAAGGCGTTTTCAGGTTGCATATTACAGGAGTGTAATAGCTGTTGTATTTTGTAAAAAGTTACCGCAGTTGTAGGAAATAATACTTCTTATAAGGGAAATGACTGAGCCTGTGATGGTGATTCAGACTGCACTTTTCACACGTGATTACAATTATTGAGCAGTGTATGTCTTGACAGCCTTCCTACAAAGTATCGTTCATATTTATTAAGATTGATCTCTATTTGAGGACACTTTCTGACTGTAAACAATCGTCGCTATGGCCGTTGCTACGTAAAATAAATTATACCACCATGTACTTTCCTTGAATTTTACACTCACCTAGAGGGAAATTCAACAAGATCGTTTCAAAATACCTTTTGCAAGTGTTTAAGAGCTTTAAATATTACGTTTTTGAAAGCATCGTATTGTCGATGAATGTCGTCATTTTTCAGCCTATTGAGCCACCTTAAATTTATCACTCTCGCTCGTTGCATCAACATCGCATAACCAGTTATAAATCCACGTCTGTCCTTGCGTCTGTCCACTTATCGACAATGAGAATTAACCAATAAGCGCGCGAAAATTTTATTGTAAAATACATGGCCATGTCCAAATGAAAATTGATCATTTTTGTAAAAATATTTTATACCTGCACGGAAACCTGTGCCTTTTATGCTTCACGTAACCGCTAAGCATCTCCTGCATCGATACCCGTTAACTTACTTGGACAGTAAAAAACCTCTCTGCTGAGTCCTGCGCAAAGCAGTGGTTTAAACGTATCTTTCTCCAAGTCAGAATGATATTATGTTTGGACATTCCGTTAAAAAAGACTTTGTATAAGAGAGCAAATCCAGGATTACGTTAATTGCTGAAAACCATGGAAGAAACAAGTGAAGGGTTTTTTTTTTCATTTTTAGGCCATTTTATACGCTTAGGATTTTTGTGGGTATAGTAAATTTTATATCAGGCGAGGTATGCAAGTAGCTTATAACAAAAGAGGAATAGGAATAAACGTTTTTATGTTTGAAGCTTTCAACAGACAAACACAAGATGGGAAAAAAGGAATATCACAAATTTCTAGATGTTACGACATCAAGTGCAAAGCGAACTTTTGCTTTATAACTCAGAAAGTATCATTAAACAAGTAATAACGACGGAAAAATGAGCGAAAGTCGAGAGGATGTAATGCGGTGCAATGGCAGAGATCACAACTATTCATTAAAGGGGATTTACCTTCCATTTTCATGGCACTAAATCAATAGAGCAATTTCGATATATTAAAATTCAGTCTCAAACAATAGACCTCAGAACGAGGCTCTTTATTCCCCAGAGCCTCGTACTGAGGTCTATCGAAATTGGTCTATTGAAACTCAGGTAAACAATGTGTATTTTAATACAGAATACGCAATATCAAGACAAATAAGCTTTTTCTCGGTTCTAAAGTTTCACTCACGACACATCTTGTGTTGAGACAACAGTTACACAAATACATTTAGAAAACAGAGCTATTGAAAGGAAAGAGAATGAAACTCAGAAGAAATCTAAAGGAAGGAATTTTCCAAAAATGTAGAATCGAAAGGGAAAAAATTTTGCGAATGAAAGGTGACTAGTTATTTACAGCAAGTACCATGAAAGAAATGTGGAATTTCAAAAGACTATTCAAAAACTCATGCACTGTTTACAAGCTAATCTTCATCAGTGGTGTGGATTATGACGCGCATGCATTCGATTCATTTATCGTTTGTCGTAGCTATTGCAGTGCGCATACTCTGTTATCAGAACGTTTTATTGCCGGTCCGAACATATTCACATATTCAATATTGGACTGGCGGGTCTCTTTTCAGCCATTAACTCGTGAAATGAAATTAATGAACCGAGTTTTCTTGGAACCGTATTGGGAGAATATCAGTTCTCATTTTGTCAGTACAGATCTCGCCGTGTCCGATCTATACTGACACTGAAGACCTCCGCGCCAATCTTCTGCTAAGGCCCTCACACTTCATAATACTTTAGCTACCCTTCCCACTTTCCAAAAGATTTTCTCGCGGAAAGTCAGTAATCAAGAGAAATCAGTTGAGTACAAAAAAAACTTGCTCCGCCTTTTTAAAGCCGGTGTCTGAAAAAACTGCGTAAAATATCGGAGGAACAAGTATGAGCGAAAACACTTGCTTAATTCTCATTATATCTTGATGCCGTGGCTATTTTCGAAATATCCGTGGGTGCGGTTCGCGCTATTTCTAATTGAAAAGTAAAAATTTAAAACCCTTCGAAGATTCTCCGTGAAAAAATGTACTTGTTCCTGCGACGGAATTATGTGACTCTGATGACACTGAATACACAAGAATGCTCCCTGCCGTTACACAGTAATGAATTACAAAAAAAAATTTCTAGCGTTGGACGTATGTTACATGTCCAAGGATTCGTGGGTAAAACCGCTTCTCTCCTCGTTTCCTGTGACGTCAAGAAGTCAGTGTACTACTATCATTTATATTGTGTTGTGTAGCGCCGGCGCTAATTTCCCACAATATAATGTGGGCTTGTCCAATTCCAGTCATCTCGTTGTTGCTATTGCACAGGGCTGCGTGTGTTATACTTTAATTACGCCATTCAAATAATTTCCGCGAATGGGTCTACGTTAGTGTCTGTCGCGTCAGTGTGTAAATGCCTGTCGCGCTCATTGTCCTCCGTCTTGTATTTTGTCGTCTGTAACTGTCGTTCAAAGTAATCGGCAAACTCCTGTAAAAGGAACAAACCAACAGTCAGTGTGAGTCAGTTTTAAAACTGCCACAAAATCACGGATGGAGTCATGCTAGCATGGATTAGAAACGAAGGCGTTTTGACATCTTAACTCGCTCCTACCCCCCTATCGTGCCCAGATATTTAAAGGCCAGCAGGTCTACAAGAAATAACGAGATATGTGGAACACAAGACTAAGACTTCTCAAGCTCAATAATAAAGAAAGGCATCATGTGCTACGTCATTTAATTTATTTCAGATGCTTTCAAAGGCGTTGTTGGCATTTTTTCGAGTGCAAGTATTATTAAAATAAAACCAGCCAGGCTGGCTAACTTATTGTTGTTGACAATTTCTAGATTATGATACGTCTTAGCGAAACTAAAATCACAGTTGTTCTACAGTTGAATTTAGGAGTCAGGTAGGAGTTAAGTTTGCCTCACCGCCTGCATACAGTGTCTTTAAGTGTTTCGAGCAAAGTAGATTCTAATCTAAAACTATACCAATTCTATATCACTATTTACACTGAAAATATTCATCACAATTTATGTTTTTAAAATACTTGCAGATCTTGGAGATAAAATCTTTAATAAAAATAAGCATCTTCACAGTGAATGTTGCTCAAACCCGTCTTTGTGTATTCATTACTGTGCTCTTAAATTTTACAACAATACACATGATGGTCAATGGGTCAAACGCTTGGTGTTTTAACCTAAAAAAGAATTCTAAAAACCAATCAGCGATAGTTTTTGTTTGTCGAGGCAACGACTGTTAAAAAACTTGATATAAGTTTAGTTTTAAACACTGAAGGCCAAACACTTTAAGTGTGAACAGGCTCGTTTTAGAATTTTCTTGTGACGCACAGACGTTTGTTTTATATTCTTTTGTTTCACGATTCAATTTCAAAATTATTGATTTTTATTTACGAGCGATCAGTGAAACGATGTTACGACTGATATCCAGTCGCGTGTGATTACTTGATCAAGTAACACAACTCCTAAGATTCAAAGTTGACGAAAAATTCTGCCTGATTCAAGCGCATAAATAAATAAATATCTGTCATGTTAGCAATTTAGCTACAAACGAACGCTTTAGAACCTTAAATATCAGTTGCTAGTTCATCGTGGTATCGTTACGGTGTGTGAACGCGAAGCTTCACGGTTCTACGTCGTCTTCGGATGAAATAGACATACAAGGCAATGACCGCCAAAGCAATGGCGGAGTACAGAATCAAACACATGCTGGCGTCAAGCGAGTTCAAACCGATCATGGTAAGATGAGTGACAAAATGACGCTTGGAATGTTTGCTTACAATATCGGCGTCCTCCAGCCCAGGTGAAGACGTTGCAGACGGTTTCTTGATCCTGATGTTATCCACGCCATAATGATTCTTCAAAAATTCCAGTACAACCCCCTCGTTCCACTGAATTTCATCGCCATTGTTGGACTGTGGAAGTCGACACTCTTCACACAGGTCTTTGGACGGAAACTGAATCTTGGGATGCTTCGGGTCCTCACTGCGATCTCCAGCCAGCCGCTTGTTGACTTTGTTGTGACCTCGCCACAGCCAAAGGATCGCGTCGTTGTGAGAACTGACTTCGTTCTTGAGATTCGCAGACATTGCCGTGAAGTGTTCTTTGCATTCCACGCAGCTGAAGAAGTAGCGGATGTATTCTCGGATGCGTGAAAGAACCTCCAGACCTGATACTTCATACCTGGAGTTGCAGTTAACGGTCAGTGTGTGGAATAAAGTCCACAAACTACACGGGTAGCCGCGGTAGTGTGGCTCGCTGCCAGAGCAGGCCACCCATGTTGCCTTCCTAGGAAGAGGATGTACAGCCACTCCACCTTTCGACTTTAAGTTCGCCTGAAAAATATAAAATAAAACGGCGAAAAAAGAAAACATAGTAGAAACGTTCTTGAAACAATCACAGAATTCTGTATTAACATATGGAAAAAACAGAATTCTTTTTTTGCTTTAAGTTTCTTAAAATTCATGACTTCAGAACAAAAACGTCCAACGTTCATCAACGTCGAATATTAAAGGAACTACGTTAGATGATTTAGTCTCGATCATGTTCTACCGGGAGCAACCGTTTTAGGTTGGCCGGTCAACCTTTCTCAACCATCAACCTGCATCAAACCAGTTTGCAAAAGTTTATTTGGTTCAATTTTGCCAGCAGCACACATACATGTCATTTTTATCTCATCAGTACGACTGACCAATGTTCAACACATTAACCAGAAAAGATTTTTCCCTAAAGAACACGAAAAACCTCAAAGAATCCAACAACCCGAAAACAGTTGATTTTAATTAAGAGACAGATAAACCGTTATTACTGACTCTTTCAACCGAAAACGCCGCTTGCTGGGAAAAGTGTTGAAAATCAACCACAATCGATTGCAGTTGTCTGGCTGATCCGCAGACAGTCTCTCTTTTCCTTAGCAAATCGCACGTGCAGAAAAACCCACGCCCACCCGCGGGATTTGTCACACTCTAGGGAACTTTAGAACTCACCTGTGATTGCTCAAGAATGTTCCTATATTCCAAGCTGTATATTCTTCTTCGCGTTCGGGGCAAATAAGAATGCAATTTTTTGAAAACATCGCGAAGGGTGGGCCTTCCCGGAAAACACTGCAAAGTTCATAAGCAAACAGTTACGATCTTTGAAAGTACATTTTCCCTCTGGGTGAAAATCGGGCAAATCTCCTCACCCTGGCTGAGAGTTCAAACACTCTCATTACCTCTCAAACACCTTCTCTGAATTTACACCTGCTCGTCAAAAAATGTTCACAAGAGTCGATAAATCTTTTCCTCGCGTATTATTAGATTTGAACCAATTCTTCTGGACTCATAACATGTTTTATTTCCTCATGAAAGCAGAACGTTTCTCCTAAACTATATAACATGTAAGGGTCACTACATCGTACGATGTTTCATTGATGCCTTGTCCCCGTACCATAACTGATTTAAGATGATTTCAGTAGATTCGATTAAGCATGGCATGACACGATAACCTGCACAAAGCTTTGAATTCAGTTTAAATGAGCTTGGGATAAAGAAGAGGAACAAGATCCCGAGGAGAATTAAAGCCATGACTAACTTAGCCTCTTTGACCACGCGCCTACAGAAGACTCGTGATGTCACAAACCTTGAAACACTTCTCAGTTTGGACAGCTCGCACCACTTTCCAGTGTTGTTTGATGTAATTGCGGTCGGTTCTCCCGAACGAAGGTTCGCCCACACTAAAAGTTGATTCATCTGGACTGTTAGTTCCATGGTCAATGGTATTGTGTATGATTTTGCTTCACAAAATCGTACAAAACAATGTTGTCCTTTTTGCTCGTTTAGAGAAAAATAATTTTAAACACTTCTGTCTTTGAACTTTTAGTGCGGGCAAACTGGCATCCGGCCAACTATCGGGCGAAACGACTGGTTACTGTTTGATCCGCTCGATTGTCAAAATCAACAGGTAACAAATTACAAAGGGATGGCTAGGATTGTAGGTCATTTGCAAAGTTCAGATGTAAAACGTATATCGTTTACTGCTCGGCTCAGCGATATCAAGGCATCCTGAGTAGAGAGAGGAAAGAAAGATGGTAATCATACGATCGTACATTATATGTCTTACCTCGCCTAACATCTCTATGAAGTTCTGGAGTGCTACGTAGGCGCGACTTTCTATTATCGGCTTATTCGCAACCTCTATTTTAAGCATGTATGATAAACCACTTTCTAAGTCTTGCATATACACCTCTGAACTGTTGTGAAGTAAAATAAAACATTAAAATGTCTAACGCTTCAGAACTGAATGATGAGTTAAACATAGAAAAAATGATGACTTACTAATAATTTTTTCACTTGGATTGATTTGGTGGATTTATTGATTGATTGACTGATTGATTGGAGAATTGATTGATTGATTGATTGGAGGATTGACTGACTGATTGATTAATTGATCGATTGACTGATTGATTGATTGATTGGACGATTGATTGATTGATTGATTGATTGATTGACTGATTGATAGATTGATTGACCAATTAACCAATCAATCCACCGATTAGTTAACTATCAATCAGGTTCCTCTTAAAGGCCGTTTACACGGCAGAAAAATTTGAGTCCGGACCCGCCAAAAAAGTAGTACGGAAATATATCTTTTGTAAAGAAACATTGGAGCTTCCGCAGGGCCATAGGCACCTATGGCCCTGCGGAAGCCCCAGTATTTCTTTACAAAGTTATGGGTCCGTACTACTTTTTTGGTGGGTCCGGACCCAAATTTTTCTACCGTGTAAAGGGCCTTTTACTCATGCTGGGTTCCTCACTGTTTTCAGCTTCTTGACAATTTGTTTCTGTTGTTTTTTTTAGCAACTAACGTTGGATTCCTACCTGCTTCCAGCTTCTTGTTTTTTCTTGTCCTCTGCTCCATGCAGTGTTTTGTAGAACTTCATGGCTTCAGTTACTTCTGAAAGTTCTGGAGGAGGCCTGACCACCACACAAAGCTCTTCTAAAGCTCTCTTGAAACTAGCATGGGTCTTTTCATTGCTGTGCAAAAATTGAGCCATAAGTTCTTATTCCCATTTTAGTATACTGAAGGGCAGGGTAATGTTAGGAGTGCAAAAGTAAAAGTAAAAACAAAAAAGCAAACTCAATGATTTGCAATTAAACTACAATCAAATATCTATTAATGTAGGCACCTATTATGGCCACCCCTACTGGGTGACCAATAATTGAAGTCCCAATGATGGCTTTCCTATTGTTTTTACCTCTATTAAGCAGCCAGCCTTTATTCATTTCGCTGAGGGTGGCTGTCTAATAGGGGTTGAACTGTAAAAGCTTTTGGTGCTATACATGTTTTAACAAATATTGCACCAACTAAATTGTGGTACTTGAGAGAGGGAAGGGATGTTTTTCACCTCAATTAGGGGTGGAAACTGCACATTTTGTTCTCACTAGGGCGTTCAGGAAAGAACAATAAATTTGAATTTTGTCACGATTTTTAAGCTTCATATTTATCCCCTTCAACTCCACTAACACAAGCAAACTTTAACTTACTAGGAAAGTTCTTGAAATGTGCCTCTTCGGTGGATAACAATGACAGATGGAAACTTTTTTACTGAATATTTTTTAACCATAAATTTCTGAAAAAGAAGAGTAAAATAATCAACTAACAGTTGCCAAAAATGATTTTTGAAAGCATCATCTCAGTCAAAATACAGCATAATGAAGAAAGTGATCACAATGTAATTTGTAACCATTACAATACTCACATTTTGATTCAAGACTCTTCTGACTCCCAAGCGTGGGCATTTCATCATATCTAACATAACCTGGGAAAAGTGGTTTACAAAAACACTAAATAGTAGAAACCAGTTAATATTAACAATAAATGTAAAAGCTAGAATAAGATTGACTAAGCTTTCAAACACCATCAGCCATCACCAGTATGTGTGATTCAATTCTACCTGTCACCATCCCCCCCCAGTACCTCTCAAGGGAAATCTGGCCCCTTAGGTCTAGGGTGGGGATTTTTCAAGCATTTTTGTTGCAGTAGTAGATGGAAGAGTAGCCTGCAGAACTGGCATAACTTTTGTGTATTCACAGTGAGGCGAAGAATTATTACTGAACATTTGTTTGCTGCCTCCTAGTAACACCCCTCTTCCACACTTTCTAACTATGGCAACCTAAATCATACTACACATATGCGAAATGCGTTTTATATGAGGTGATGCAAATGATAAGCCAAGAATGCCATGTCCAGTCAACTCACCTCACGGCCAATATATGAAGTTGATACTTCAAAAATCAATGCTAACTCATCATATGGTGTTCTGCCTTCCAGGAAATTAGTCACAAATCCATTCCTTTGAATAAAAATTATAAAACACATTAACATAAGGAAAGTGCTTATAGACAAGGTGAAGGGACTCTGAAACTGCAAAGATCACCTTCTTGGAGACAAGATTCCTCATAATTTTTAGATTGATATTATTTTACACTGTTTAGATATTTTTATACTGTCAAAATTACAATTCCAAACACAGAAATAATGTAGCTATATGAAACAAAAAACACTACAAAAGATAGCAACATATAATTTAAGACATGCTTAGGCTTTTGAGTTGGTCACTGACACATACAAACATTTGAAAAGACACGGACACCTTTATTTCTAGAAAATATGAATAGAAAAAAGTACAACATGAGCTTCAAGCTAACTAAGTATGATCTTAATGCTTCAACACTGCTTACCCTAGCAGTAACAAGTGGGATGCATGTGAATGTGAAACCTAAGCACAGCAGCTCAGTGGTAACAGCTCATTACCTGCATTGCAGGAAACTTTGTCTGAGTATCCCATGCTCATGAGAAAGCTGGTGATCATCTTATCATCACTAAAATTACTAACAGTTTAAAAACATCGACATATCCAAAGGTCCCTACCCTACGGGTATGAAATCCACTTCTGTACGAACCAAACCTAAAGACTTCTGTAGTTCAGCTACCTTGACCATTTCATGAAGAAGATTCAGAAGAGTCTTCTCTCCTATTTGAGTTAATGACATTGGATGTAACATGAGCTCAACTAGAATTTAAATATGCAAGGAAATTATGTCAACTAAATTTTTACTCAGAGTTGCTCAGACATGTACAGTCAACTCTCAAACTTTGTAGACATAGCTTTCTTGCTGGTCTCAGCTGAATTCATCTTTAAAATCTTCCGAACTGAACTCTCTTTAATGTTGAAACTACTTTAAAGCAGAGAGAGAGTTATCAAAAGTATCAACCTCAGAGAGAGAGTTATCAAAGTATCAACCTTAGCAAGAATTCACTGCACTGGATATATATCCCAGAACACTTTACATTAGCACAGTCCAGTTGCTAAATGACAAACCAGACATCTACTATACATGTAATTAAATAACACCCTGAATAGAAAACTCTTAATAAGTCAGTTTCGCTAAATTTCATGTTTAATACATATTAGAATCCACTGAGTCTTGCTGAAACAACTTGCCTGCACACTCTCAGTTTCTATGTACTTTGAGTCATGATATGTGTTTAAAACATATACCAACCTAGGGCTAAAAGCCATTACAGAAACCTTCAGTCCACAGTCTAATATGCTTAATATACTGTATTCATTCCAAAGAAATAACAATGACTACATTCCACAATACAATGAAATACAATTTATCTTTATTTCACATACTGCAATTATAGAGGGGGGTGAATAGGTCTACGGATTGGCAGATTTGGTAAATATTTTAGCCCAGATTCTGGATTAAGAGCGAAATTTTAACGGATCTGCAGATCCTATGATCAAAGCGGATCATGGTTTTATCCAGTTTATGGACCCTGATTTTGGATTTTGGTTGATAGGAAGTTTGGATCGTGGATCTCAACATTCCCCCGGAAATCTCACTTTCTCTCTTTTATGTGCCGGATGCCGCACAGTGGAGAAAATGACTAGAAATAGTGATGCACTTAAGCGTGATGGGTCCATGATGGCCGTGATGAAAGTTACCTCCTACCCGTGTGGATCCTCTCATCTTTCAGATCTTTGGTCAAAGGTCAAATCATCATGAAAGTGTGGGGGCATGCCGCTACCAAGACTGGTTTCATTCAGTTGTGACCAGTTGTCAATTGTCTATGTTGTGTTGCAGTGTAACTATAAGTAATGGTCAGTGTCATGGAGTTGTTATTACAACTATACAAGTAAAAAAAGCTCCTGGTATCCAGACCCAGAACATGACATTGCCTTATTGCAGGTTCCCTCCATCCTACAGCTCACAAATCTTAAACTCTCACAAAAAGGAGTACTGCATGTATGCTTTAACATATGGATCTGCCGTACGACAAAGAACAAACCGCCAGGAGACAACCATGGCCCAACATGGCATGTTGCCAGAAATCATTTATCAGAGGCAGTTTCTCAGATATCCGCAGAAAAAGTCAACTTGGCCTTGTCTGAAGTGTCTGAAGTGAACAAGTCAAGAGTGAAGAGGATGTGACATATATGACAGCCATCCCGAGAATGTACATGTGGAGGTTGCAGAGTATGATTGATACAAGTACTGACGAAGAGGAGGAAGTGGAAGGTGGAGGCTTAAACATTCCGGAACTTGAAACACGATCAACTTTCTTACTGGGAACTGCCACACATTTTGGGTGACAAATCAAGATCAACAACAGATTTCTGATGTAAAGATATTGATATTTTAGTTTATCACAAACATGATCCAACCTGCTGAAATGATCAACAGATAATTTAAATTCACTGTAGTGTGCTATTGATCAGTACTGAGTAGTATGCATTGGCCATGAGTTTGCTCTTTCTCTCGTATCTGCAAGATTTTGTTTCGATACAGACATTGGTTACATAAATATTTCGTTGATAGTCATCCTTAACCCTAAACAGAATATCATGCAAGGCAACTCCAACAAGTGAAGTCGCTTTGTATCTCGCGTATCATGTAACACGGCAAACAATGTCCGGATTCAGATTTAGTTGATTTCTTCGCGTTCAGCCATTAATTTTAGCGGATCGGTGGATTCACCCCCCTCATTATATCAAAAATACAATATAACTATATTTAGGTATGAAATAAGTAGTTAATTGAGTATTATGAAAGAAACAAAGCATTTTTTGCAAAGCATACCTTGATACATTTCTCCTACATTAGAGATGGGCACTGATGCATTAAAAAACTGTTCGAGAAAAATAAACAGAGTGATTACAATGTACAAATGTACAGCAGGCCAATGCTTAAGAAAACACTCTATCACAAAAACACTCTAGATAAGATGATAGAAATCTACATTTACACTGTGACAGATTGAAAACCTTATACATACAACAGCGTTCCAAGCTCACTTTTTCAAAAAGTCGCCTTCTGGCGACATTAACTGTAAAAAGGTTGCCATCACCTGACTTTTGCCAGAATTTTGGTCACCAAAAATTTTTTCCACTCGCCATGGCGACCAAAATGGTTGCAGCTTGGAGCACTGTACACAATTATGTAATATATGTTTGTCTAGGTAGTAACATTACATAGGGTATAAATAAATATGACACTTCATTAGATTTTTTTGCATCTATTTCAGTATTAATTAAAGGAAAAATCTCCAGACAATACCTTCTGGTTCAGAGAAAATTTGAGTTCTCTCAAACTTTCTATCATGTTTACATAAGGCAAGGTAACCGTGATCCCCATTTGCCATCTGTTTATTGCTGATAACTTGCAACAGAAAACTAAGTTTTTAGGATACTTAATTTAAAAATGGTTTAGCGAGTCACACGACAAAGTCCCTGAAAGGACCAATATGTATAAGGTTCCCGCAAGGTAATACGAGTAGTACCAGCTGTATTCAAATACTAAATCACACATACCTTTATAGAAGGATAACCTTCTATGTTATAATGGACACAAGTGGCAAGATTACGTTCTTCGGCACAATCAATAGCAGCAACATGTATAAGCTGTCTCCAATCTGAAGCATATCAAATAGATTTTATTAATAACATACATGTATCAACAGCAAGACTATAAAGATCAAAGAGTGAAAAACACACAGTGCTAAACCCAAAGAAATATTTCTAGTTAAAATTCTCAAATCCAAAATTTCAACGTCTCCAAATAATCCCTCAGAGTTTCATGTCACATTAAATCTAAAAGATGCCCCAGCCCAGGAGTAACACCTTACCAAAGCGAAATGTTTTGACATATGGCATCTATACTGTACATGAACCATTTCTAAAAGATGTAAATCATGACCTAGGTAGAAAACTCCAAAGAGAAAGTTTGATCTCTTTCATTGACAGAAGAACTTGTGTATTCTTATTTGGCAAGCTTATTTGCTTTGTATGTCTTATTGTACAGTTGTGAGGGATTTGACCAGGGAGTGTCTTCGCAGTTTTGCTGTGCCCTCGTCAACTATCACACAATAGAATCGAGAGTGAATAATCTAATCCAGAGCAAACAATCAAATCACTTACTAAGTAGAATACTAACTAAATTTTCTTGAAATAATAATTTCCCTTGTACATAACATATTGACTTGCACATGGACTGGATTGCTGTGTATACAAGCTTAACTCTTCAGTCATTTTTGTTTTGTCTTTGTTATTGTTCTTTTTCTTTCACTTTTAAAGTCAGGTAAAGCAGAATATATTTCTTATAGTTTTCTCCTAAATTGAATCATCTGATAACAATTCGGCATATCCCCCCTAAACTTTGAAGTCCTAAAGGAGAAAACATTGTGACTTTATAGATGATATCTAGGCTGATAGTGCACAATGGCTCAGCCAACCAGATGGTGGTATTTGCATCATGATTGTACAAGTCTCTTAAGAGGGTCATACAGAGGGTCTCTGGCACAGTTCACAAGCGGGAAAAATAGCCAATCACAGATCGTGGATATCAAAATTTCTTTTTCCTGAATCACAAAAATATGCAAGACATAGTATAGTTGCCTTTCTAATAACCTGCTCTTGCACTAGAAAGAGTGTTTGAAGAAAGGAAAATCGTGAAAGGCTACTTAAAAGCTCCTTAATTAGTCCATTCGGAGGACCCACAAATCAAAATCACGAAGATTAAAGTAGTTAAATCAAGAATATTGGTATATAATTCAAGTTCTTCCAGGTCATGCAAAACCTTCAGATCAGTGATGGATCATGAGGAATAAATTATTTCTTCCATTCACATTTCATGGAAAATAAGATTACATATTTTTTTTTCTCAAGCATGACCGGTCCAGCTTTTTATGATACTGCCCACGGGCTGGATTTTTTCCCAGCTGTACATAAATTTGGCATGTAAAAGTTAGCACTAATCGTCAATCTTTTGCCTGTTTTACACTTCCATCGAAGAAAAGTCAACGTAGGTTTATCGCTATCCACTTTAAAATGGCAAGGAAAGTCACTGTAAGTAAATTCAATTGAGTGTTTTGAAGTTGTTAGAGTTTGCTTGATTGTTTGTGGCCCTGGCGCTGTAATGACAGGGAATCCTGTGTTTCTCTCGCCGTAAAATTTGAGTTAATTTTAGTCGAGTTTCCCTCTGATCTTTGCTGTATTTAGGAGAATTTCTGTGGAATACACTTAACAAATTTCCTCACTTTCTGCTATTCAATTTACGGTAGAAAAGTCTGATTTCAAGTGAAATTGTTTTATAGTAAGAATTCAAACTTTGCACGAAATTTAACACCAGAAAAACAATACTGGAGAATGTAACAGGTGACATAAATGCAACTAGCGTAAAGTAGATTGAAAAATATTTGTTCTTTAATACATCTTTCCTTGTTTAGTGTCTGAGTTACTCGTTTGTTGCAAAGAATTTTAACAAATCGTTAGTAGACCGTGCACCACCCGATTCAATGATGAAGTTGTGTAAACAAACCCATTTGTAATCAGCTGCAAAACCAAGTAACATGTACTGCAGGAAAAAAATAAACATGTTATTTGCCAGCTTAGGGTCAGACCGTATAGTTGAAAAACTGTGACCTCAGGCTTGAAAATGCTGCCCTTGGCCGGCAGCCTCGGGCAGCATTTTAAAGCTCTTGGTCACAGTTTTTCACCATACGGACCTCCCAGCCGACAAATAACATATATCTATTATCATGCATCATGAAAATACCCTGTGCTCTACTAATACCCCTTACTATGTAGTGGCTGTGGGTTATCTACAAAAATGGCAACATTTTCTCTTTTTTCTAAAGTTTTTAAGATTTAGAAGTATGACTGAATAATTCAATACCCAAGAAAAGTAAAGGACATTACTCATTATGCAAAAATCCAATTTAACTAATAGGTTAATTACATGTAAGTCACTTATTTCATTTATTTATTCTTTATTTTGCGGCAAATAGATGTCGGTTGTTGAGTTCAAAGTTAGAAATCATTATTTCAAGGAAATTTACTCAGAATCCATAGTTCTAAACAATTAGATCATTGCTTCTCTTTGGCCTTATTAACTATCAACTCAAATGGAGCTCATAGTCTAATACTGTTCACTGGAGTGGGTAAAATTCAACCCAATCTTTAGCCTTGGGATAGAAAGAAAAAGAAAGTGGTTCGTTCAATTGGTATATTCAATTGGCGAGTTCAACTGGCAAGTGTGGAGTAGCAGAGTTTTGTACTGTATCATACAGTCTGTATTTGTAGTTTCAATCAGGCTGGCCCCAATTGTTTGGAGACTGGATAATGTAACTTATCCACTGGATAAGCGGTGGATAGCATTATCCACCTTTCGAACAATCTAGGCCTGGTGGATTTTATCCATAACCTTCTCAAGCATTCAAAGTTCCCTGTTTGGTCATACGACAACCTGGGGTTCACTCCGATGAAGGGCTAAGGCTCGAAACATCAACTTCTGAATCTCTTTACAGTAGCCAATTCACATTATCAACCCAGTTGATAAAACCAAATTATCTTGCCCACAGGGAAACCTTGTCAGTTGATGCAACTATATGGCACAAATATATAGCACCTTCTGCTAAATATATTGCTTCTTATAAAACCAATTTTTAGAACTTCCTTAACCATATACAGGGTTTGCACCCTTTTTCAGAAAGAAATTTCCAGGATTTTTCCAGGACTTTTCCAGGACTCAGATGGATTTTTCAAGGGCTCTAAAATTTACATTAACCCGAACACTCCCAAGAACTCAATGTTAATTCTCCTTACTGCCTTCCATACAATCCATAATTTTTAGTTGCGTTTAACAGTTTTCCAGAACTTTCCAGGACCAGTGGACGTTTTCCAGGACTTTCCAGTCCTGGAAAATGCCATAATAAAATTCCAGGACTTTCCAGGTTTTCCAGGACCCGTACGAACCCTGCATATAATATGTCTATTTAAGACACATAATAATTATTATAATGTGGAAGAATAAGATACTGCACAAAACACTTGCACCTTCAAAGTTCCCTAGCACCATAATTGTTTACAAAAAAATCCTAACTTAATTTGGTGTCAATAAAACAGTGAACTTCCAGATGAACTGAAAATACATGATCCTAGAATAAAAAAATAGTCAGCTCTTATTAACCGAGCTAAGTTGGTCTGTATGGGAGAATCTTGACCTCCATCATGTGTACAGACCGAACACAACACACGACTGAGGTCAAGATTCTCTGATACAGATGTTTATTATTACTATTGCAAAAACAAGAGCACTTTAATTTGTAACTGGTTTGTACTAACTGACATTTTGCTTGCAAACAACTATGAGCCAAATTTCATTCTTCAAAGTCTGCTCGTCCTATTCACTCTTAATTTTCTAATCAGCTTTTTGGCAGCAGGCACTTACAGAAGTAAATATTGCTAGATGAAAACAGTCAATGATGTTACATTTCAGCTTACAACTTTTTCACTTCAAAACATTACTGGTCTAGATGGGAAAATCTAGACCACGTTCAATATCCATTTCAGCCAACCAAATTTGTGAATTTGGTAGTTCCCAGTCCTCGCAAGACAGAGCCATATAATAATTGTATATATCATCTCTTACTTCATTTTGTAATGTTTTTAGGACTTTTAATGTTATTTTAATTCAATTTTTAGTTGTTCAAGGCACCCCTTGATAACAGCATTTGCTGATGGGTTTACCATGATTAAATATGTTAATATTATTATTATTAATGAATCTTATTATAAAGCAACAAGTGTTTTACTGGAAAATACACCACTCGTAAATTCATACGAAACTACATCTGAGACT
>CM042748.1:25395242-25405693 GCA_022496165.2 Catalaphyllia jardinei
ACGTGTTAATTCTTGACTGGCTGATTTCTCTATGAGGCTTTTCTTCTGTACAAAGTCCGGTTTCGACTGTTCTCACATGACGTCCTTTTTCGAGCATTATTCTCAGGGTACTATTTCACTTTCCTGTTTACCTGCTAATACTTAGATTATTTAACAGTGACTTATTATTTAACAGCAAAACTCGCCGTTTTGCACTTGGATAGACTAAACCAATTTTAAATTCTGTTGAAAAACTTTGCTATGACCCAAATTTATGTGAATTTTATGACTTCTGATTTTAAATTAAATATAACACGATTAAAGATCAGCACAAGACTGCTTTATGTTAAAAGATTTGTTTTTCTGCTCTTTCCTTTATTCGCGTTTCGAGATAAAATTGAGCCGACTCAAATTATCTATGCTTTATATATACCTGTTACGATACTAACTGAGTTCTTGGTCCTTTATGTAAATTACAAATGGAGTTTCGTTTCACGACATAATATTAAATGTTTTGGTTTCTTGAGTGAAGGCAGTGAACTATTTACATAGTGGCGATAGCATCCAATCAGAGTGTTATGGCAATGAGAGCATATGTCCCACCTAGATAAACAGATAAGTGAGCACATGTTCAGATATCGCTAACACGATCGTCACGAACTCATGGATATTTTTATGTATCACAACTGCAGTGAATTTGAGGTAGACTCAAAGAACATAGTGTGGAAAAATGCCAAAGTATTCCTTTCCGTTTGATGTACATGTAGTGTAACACTTGTCAAAATTTCCACCAGAATTAGTGCGCCTCAACAAACTGTGACCTGCTGTCAGATCAACTGTTAGTCGCTTGAAGTGGGCGTTTGTAGTTACGAAAAGGATCTCCTGTTCTCTCGTACAATATATTCGAAAACAAAGATCACCCCACTTTTTCCAACACCATAGTTGCTCCGGAAGCGAAACGCTTTTTGCTAGAAAAAAACAATAACTCGTTCCCTTTCCGGTGAAGTAATGCCGATGAGCAAAGCTGAAGAACGCGGGTCATAATTCGAATGGGTGGCGAAACGAAGATTCAGCGTAATTTACTCTACCGTTCGAGACTGGACGAGGTTTTCAAGTTTTATTTATGGATCTACTACGTGATTGAGATTGGAATTCGAGAAGAGCACGAAATTTTAGCCGGCCGTAAAGAAGAATACGCTTTGGGCTTTGGGGAGCAGGCCGAGGCAACCTGCTATCCCAGTTCCCATTTCTATCAGGTGGACCAATATCATCATGATCATCAAGAAACATGGTGTTTAATGGTATCTTCACTCACTCGCTTACAAGAAGAATTCAAAATATTACAAAATGGGCAACTGTAATAAACGAGATGTAGTGGAGAGGGTCAGGCTGTCGATCAATAGAGAAGATGGAAAAACTGTCGGGCGACGACGAGCTGATCCCGCTCGTCAATGATCCGCTTGTCGCCCGCCCGCCCGCCTTTTCTTTCGTCCCCACTGACCGAGAGCCGGCAACAGGCTATAGTGGCTGTGGACACATCAAAACCTTTACCCGGGTTAATCTGACTCAACTTTGCCTACAGTGACGCCCAAACTTCAATAACTAAGAATTAATTAAGAACTATGCTTCAACCTTTTTAAGCTGTTACAAAGGACACGCGTGAATTTCTCGATCTTGGGCGATTTTTTCTTTGCTAAGTGTAGTCTTTTTTGACTCTTTTATATTTCACGCGTGGTTTTTGAATTTATTATATGTTTATCTCTCAAGCACTAGACGGCCTTGAGTTTAAAACTAAGATTTGGACAATGCCTCCACCTTGCATATTCAAAGAACACCGCCCTTCTATGGAGTAAGGCAGCGAAAGGCCTGACAAACTTTTTTTAATTCACCAAGGCAGAACAGTAATTGACCCAGATGGTCTTAACATCCTCAACATATGCTGGAGTATTTTCCTGTCATTTACACTTTAATTTACAGTGTAAAGGAGCCCATTACCCATTAGTAATAGGCTCCTGACACTTCAAAAGATCATCAAGGTTTCTTGCTGAGTCTCTCGACTTCATAAACGTTCATTCCAAAGTACACTTTCATTGCATCGATCTCTGCGTTTACATTGTTCGTTTTCTATGGTAAGCCGATTAGATCACTATTAATCCAACAACGTATACCAGCAGGATCATAGTCCGCGGTTGCTTGTTTAATTAAACATTTTTATATAGTCATACAAAGAACTGTCTTCATTCAGTTTATTCAATTTATATCCACTCCTGCCACCTTTTCTTCCCTCCCCTCACGATTTTTATCTGTCTTCTTTATTAATTTTGCGGTGAAAGAACTTGGCAGTGGCGGATCCAGACTTTGAACTAAGGAGGGGGCCCGGTTTTATTTTACTTGCCCAGCCGACTTTTCTACCTTCAGTCATTTCTTCTTTTTTCACCCAAAATAAGAGGGGAGGGGGCGGGGGGGGGGCTTCCCTAGATCGCCACTGTTTTGCTCAAGTTCAAACCTTCGCTCCTTGCAACCTCGTTACCAGATGACTATGAAATGTTTAAGCAAGCAACAGGAACGATGATCCTGCTGGTATACGTTAGATCAATAATGTAATCGGCTTCACAGATAAAATGAAGGCAGAAACCGACACGACGTAGGATGTTTTTTCTGAGGGTGTTTTCAGTGGTAAGCTGATCCTAACGGCAAGGAGTAGAGTAAGAAACAGAATTAACCAAAAGAAACGGAGGGTGCTTTCCATTACGCCAAAGATTCCGGTAATTTCGGTCGGAATTCAAATGGAAGGTCCGGGTGCTTTCCATTATGCCAAACTGACCGGTCAGAGATCAGTGGGAATACCTGAGGAAAATGGAACGACATTTTCCGATTAAATCGGGCCAACCAATAGAAATGGCTGCTCTCATTTTAAATTTTTTTACCGAAATCCCTAATTAGGGCAACGAACCGGTTTCTCAAAAATGGAACGGCGAATTTCGGTTGGAATATTCCAACCGAAATATGTGTACCACCTCCAGAGGTGATCCCGAATATTCCGGTCAGAAGAAACCGAAGCGAACGCTTCCATTTGAATTCCGACCGAAATTTCCGAAATCTTTGGCATAATGGCAAGCACCCTCCGTTTGGGTTTCTTCTGACCGAAATATTCGGGATCACCTCTGGACGTCCACATATTTCGGTCGGAATATTCCGACCGAAATTCGCCGTTCCATTTTTGAGTTATTTTTTTGTAAAAAAAAATACCTCTTAGTCGGCGCGTCGGGTATGTTATGGGTGGGTGGATCAGTGAGAGATGTATGTATGTCACACCAATCAGATTGGAGCTACTATTAAACACCAATCAAATTTCCTGTTGTAAAGGTAAATGGTATGTGAGAAGATTTGATCCCGATACAGTTGAGTACGGCCACATTTATTCTGCTGTAAAAGAGGAGGAAGTATTCATGTATTGGGTTTACTTAAACGTTTTCTGTAGGTTAGGCTAAGGATTTTGTGGGCGGGTTTTATAGTCATTAGCAATTGGATAATCAGTCAAAGAAACATAGTGTTTGGGATATAACTGCGAGCATGCGATGAAGGGCAAGATTTTCCTTTTATATAACAGATATAAGGTTTTGAGTTAAATGAGTGTTAGCCGCTATACTACTAATGTTAATGGGGTTTCTATGATAGGGACAATTGTATTAAGGGGGCGGAATGCACTAGTGGGAATGTGAAGAGGTTGTGACCAGGTTCGAATTGTTTGCGTGTTGTAGTGAAACCTAAGTATTCGGCGGCTGCAGAGTCCAGGGCGAGTCGTTAATTTCAGCATCCATTGATCAGTTTCTGTGCTAAGTTTCAACGAGAAACGCGAAGAGACTACGATTAATTTCGTCAACAGAACAGAAATAAATTATTCTGTGACGATTTTACATATATAAATGTTCATTGTTTCCTACTGGGCCGGGATGAGAAGATAAGTAAAAATGAAACTTAATCTTTCATTGTCAATGTCATCAGGTTTTTCGCTTTATCACATTAATAGCCAGCACGAATTGTAGTAGAAGAAAAAGAAATTTCCTTGTTTAAGATAACTTAAGTGAGGTATATGAAGTCTTGGGACTTCTTTGATTGTATAAAGTTCAAGGACTTTGGTGATTGAATAATAAAGACTGACGTGTATGTTGCTGGTTTGTGATTTTTAGTCCGTGACAGTTGTGACAGTTACTTAATATACATTGGGTTGCTTCAGTGTAATGGTGGCAAGTTATGAACGATATGAGTTTTGCGTTTTGAAGTAGTTCATGAGTCAGTAGTAAACAAATCATATGGGAAGAGATATTTTATTTCAGGTTGCAAAGGGTAACTTGATACTTTTGTTTTTCACAACGAGTAAATTCAATTAGAGGTCACGATTAATCGTCGCTTCTAGTTCAAAGGACATATTTTAGAGGATACGAGACTATTTAGATTTGAAACAGTTTTAACGTTTACAAAATAAGTGGAAGTGACAATTGTTTTGTTTTTGTATGCAAATATAACGCGACACTTTTATTTTTAGTTACAAAGGGTAATTTGACATCCTTGTTTTTCACAAGGGAGTAAATTCAATTAGAGCTGACGAATCGTCACCACTTGTTCCCATGAAATGTTTGAACAAACAAAACGAAATATTGCTATTTTTAGTTACAAATGGTAACTTAAAAAATTAGCGCTAACAAGTTATGGCCTCTTGTTTAAATCAGACTTTCAACGTATCAGAAACTTTTTTCTCTTTCTTTCTATTTTCGGTGAAGTAGTGTTGTTTTGTAAAAGAAGTAAACTTACGACTCGTATAAAATGCGAATAGCTCTCTTAATTTGAGTATTTTTGAACAAAAATTCCTCTTGGAGTCGAAAGGGCTATGAGATCGGTGAGTGAGGGGGAGTTATACATGTGCGCATGTTGCACCAATCACAGTGTGGCCGGTTTAATCAAAGAACGAATCAAATTGCCTGTTGGAAAATAAAATGATATCTATATTAATTTGGAGACGTGTCAGATTACTGTAGTTTGTTTGGTAAAACATTTTACATGTCATCGATTTAATTCTGCTATCTCCGAAACCTTTCAGTTCACCAAAAAAATAACTCTTGCACGCCTTGCGTGCCTATGTTTGACAAAATGGGCCGGTCACGTTTAGCAGCGCGCGCATTTTTGGTTTGTGCTACACGCTGGACACGCTGTTGCTAGGTTACGCGAGTATTAGTTCCTGCTTCCCGGTGTTTCTTTGGGTTAGGTTTCATCGATCTGTGATGATAGATAATTTTTGTCCTGCAAAATGGTCTTTGATGTCTCCAATAGGGACTTTCCGAGGATTTCAGGTAGAGGAACGTCGTCGAAAACGTGGCAAAAGTCCAAGTTTGAAAAGCAAAGGGAAGAGGAGGTTCTTCGTAATGCCCACGAGCGAGGCTACCTACGAGCTCCCACCGTGAATGATATTTTTGACAGCATCGGTGAAAAATGCGATCTAAAAGACATCAGCTACCTGAATATGAGCAGGATTTGCCTTCATACTGTACAAACCATTGACTTGTGCACGAGGCTGAAAATCTGCGTATTACATTCCAACTACATTTCTTCATTTGATTCTCTGTCTTTCTGCCGAGATCTTGTTTACTTGGATTTACATAATAATCAGGTATTCTTAATCTCATTTAAACGGTTTATTTTACTTCTCTCTGTCATGTTTCCTACTGATTGTGGTTTATTACTGGCTCTATTAGCTGGGAACCCAGAAATACTTATTTTTTTATAAGCTTAGTTAAGAAAGTAGAAAATATTTCTGTGTTTGAACCTTGAATCATCCCCTGTCCGTGTGGTTGTCTGATTGGCATTTGTCTTTCAACCTTTTATCGACAAGTAATCGTAACTAAGAAACTATACAGTAGTCTGAAGTGTCACGTGATCCGGGCTGAATTTTTTCGGATTGTCTATTGATCAGTTTTTTTAAGAGATACAGTCTAGCTAACGTAAGCGTACTCAGGATGGTGATTTTATTAAGGTGGCTCAAAACAGCCTGGGCTTAATATGCATGCACTTCAGTGTGAGGCATCATGCGATCACCTGAGGGGTCGCAAGAAAGCACACAAGATTTAAAGTTTGAAAACGTACAACAAACATGGCGGCTCGAGGCCTACTTCTTATTTCTGCCAAGTTTAGTGAGGTGTTTGTGATATCACTTATTTGTACCTTCAAAAATATCCATCCTTCAGGCAATTTCAAATGACAAAAACAATGCTCTGCTGGAATGTACCGCTAATTGAAAATTGTGATGTGGATTGTGGGTCAGTACATTTCACTGACCCCCAGTCCATGGACTACCATGCTGGACTACCGAAGTGGACTGCTAGATGAACTACTTAAATGGACTACCCACAAAGACTACCGAAAAAAAGAGAAATTCCAATAAAGATTGTTCGTTTTCAGACAGTCTACAGATGCATGCTGTCGGAGAGAATAATAATAAAACTATCAATGTTTAGCCCCAGGGCGAGGGGAGGGGAATTGACTTGGCAGGCTTTCTGGGTAGGGATTTGATCCATTGCTTGGTACACTGGAGATCAAGCCCTGGCTTAGGCCTGTAAGGTAATACTCTAGCATAAGACAATGACATAGAGGTTGATAAAATAATGACAAACAACATGACTTGTGTTGAGATATGCATTTTCCAAAATTGTATCTGAAAAGGGTAACATGCCTAAATCGTGAACAGAGCCTCCTTGGTTTAAGGTCATTGCAATGTGTTCTGGGAAACAAACGTTTCTCCTACAACACCCCTCTTCACCCAGGTGATATACATGGGGGGAGTACTCCCAGAAAAATTGGGTGGGGGAGTGCAGCCCACTTCCCAAAACCCTTACCCTGTTTATGACCAAAATCTGTGATTTTCCCTACCCTATTTATGACCTGACCAAAAATGCATCTGGTACAGTTTCCCAAAAGATAATTTATGAGGGGCTTTTGGTCTCATCAAAATGCAATAGTGATGAAAAAGTAGCCTCCCCATTTATGAACAAAATGACTGAAAAACCATACCCTTTTGGGCTGCACATACCTATGTAGCTCATATAAGGGAGTACCCCCTCTCCGACACAATAGACCTGTTTAGTCTGAGCAACGTTTATGCCCAGAAAAATCTTCTTTGTCTGACTGTTGACTACCAACCTTATGTTGGCTATCAACCTAATCTTTGATGGCTTGCATGGCACAGGCATGAGGGTTTCTAGTCTCAAAGTCCATGATGACATGACATGATGAGATCCACTGCAGACAATCTATTCTGTGACAACTAGACATAAATTTACTCTAAAACTTTTAGATCCTTGGTAGTTGGTAGTCATCTCTGTGATATCTAGCTACAGACTTAGCTTACAGATCTGTGTTAATTCATAGTCAAATCCATGATGACAGAAAAGTGGGACCTTGTGCACATTAAGGCATCGGCAGTGTTGATCAATACCCTTTATCAACCTCCCATCAACAATAAATTATTGATCAATATCTCGATCAACACTTGATCAACATTTTGATTGATATTCGATCTACACTAGGTTGACACTCGGTAAACATCTTTATAAGTTTAACAGGACACATATTAACCACTGAAATTAATAACAAAGATCCTGGAGAGTCTACTTAAAGTACATTTAAATGCAATTTATCACTATAAATTTGCTATCCCAATATATTTTACACAATATTTCATTAGAAGACTAGATCTAATACTTTCTGCCAACAGATTACAAAACTGCCAGGCCACAAGTTTTGGGCATCACTCACTGAACTCAAGGTTGTTTTTCTTCACAACAACAGTATTTCTAAACTTGCTAACGTGAACTACATGGCTGCTTCTCCAAGCATTTCAATACTGACTCTGTATGACACCCCATTGAGTCTGAAGCCAAACTACAGACATCACTTGGTGAACAGTTTATGGTCACTGAAATCTCTGGACTATTATGTCATCTCTGATGAAGAGATCATAGAGGATTCATCTTTTGGTGGTTGCTTTGCACCTTTACAACCAACCTTTTATATCAATGTTTCTTGTTCTCTTGCAAAGGCAAGTATATACACTGGGCGTTTTCATGTTGTTTTAGTTATAACTTGAAATCAGAACCCCCTCACTCTTTAGGTAGAGCAGACTATCAGCTTTGAGTGGTCCAGAGATTTTCTGTCGTCTTTCAGATTACAGTGCTGATCTTAAAGGATAACCAGTTTAATAACTTTTATTCTTAATTCTTGATGATATTTAGGACTGTTATAACATCACAAAGCTGTTATTGATTTTAACAGTTTTGATCAAGTCACCACACATTCTGCTTTACAGAAAATTGTAAATGTTCAGTTCCAGAAAATGTCCATACCCACCCTGAGGAAGGTTAACCTTTTACACCCTAAGAGTGCAGTTATAGATTTTACTCTGTCTAATGCCAGGTGATTTTGCTCGTCTAAGGGAGACCCCTTAGGGCTTAAAGGGTTAATGGAAATCAAGACATATTAAAGGAAAGCATGTAGATAAACGAGAGGTGCCGTGGCCTCATTTGTGCACTCATCTCTGGACTGGCCCAGGTTTAAGTCTTGGCCTAGGACACTGCAGTGTGTTCTTGGGCAAGACACTTTACTCTCACAGTGTTTCTCTCCACCCAGGTGTTTCAAGAGGAACCGTGCAGAGGGAGGGGCTGGGGGGGGGTTTAGCCCTCCCCCCTTCTTTTTTTGCAAGAATAAAAATGAGGCGCCACGCACCTCTCGTAAGGTCTAACAGGATTGGCCGAGAAAACAATAGAATAAACAACAGAAACAATGGCCCTAGTCCTGAAAACAATAGAGGTGGATGACTCCGGGAGCAAATAAAATTAGAGGTTCCGAAGAGGTGCATGACTACTGATAAAAATAAATTAAACAAAAAATAATTTAACAAAAGTAACAAAGCGAAAAATAGCAAAAAATTGTTATAAATTTATTCGAAAGTGACCAGAGTTACTGGCACAGACATATGCACAGATAAATAGACAGAATGAAGCATTAGTTGTTACAGTTGTAAAATATTTTATCGCTTGTAACTTAGCAGAGGTAAAGTCTTTTAAATGGCTTTTTTTTCTTGGGGACCTCCCAGCGGTTTGACCAGCCAAGCTTTGATACATATGCAAAGATGGAGTCTCTCTTAATTAAGACCCTTAATTCGCAGGACAAATCCAAAGAGCTAAAGCTTATGGAAAAACTGTACAACGATGATGTTATTATTTCAGTGTTAACCACCCAGATGGAAATTTTACTAGTGTTGCTGAAAGATGGTGATTATTTTTGTTTTGACGACATCATAGTAAAAATTAAATAGCCACCCAACCCAGAACGGGAAATGGTAGAAGAAGTTATCACATTATGTAAGCTGATTCACGTCAATCCAGCAACCAGTGCAGCCGGTGAAAGATCCTTTTTGACTGCTCTGAGGCATAAAAAGGTGGCTCCTTTCAAGAATGAACCAGAAACGACTTAGTAACCTGACAGTTTTAAACATACACAAAGAAAAAACGGACATGCTTTCCACCATTGACATCACAAACGAATTTACTGACCACAACACAAACAGAAAGCATAATTTTGGCACTTGTCGAATAAATGATGTACAGTAACTTTAATATCATTCACTAAATTATTTTCAGGTACCGTTTTGTTTTGCTGTGTAATTATTTTAAATAAATAATTAAACAATAATTGTTTAATTATTATTGAACTTGGTTTTCGTATAATATGAAGATTTAGAAAAGAGAATCCTAAGAAAGCACGCGCTGTTGACGTAGTGATGGCGCGAGCAAAGAGAATTTACATTTTGATAATCAAAGTTAACAAGTTGTTTTCCTTTATCTCATCGCGGTGTTTTTGTGAAAGTTTGGGAGAACTTGAAAAAGCTGTGGAAACACTCACCTGCGACTCGTGTTCCCACAGCATTTCTTGTTTGCCCAAACTTCCACTTGTGTTTATATAACTCGATAGAAACACGGTACATGTTTTCTATTTCTTAAATACAAATCTCAGAGGGTGTTATCCACTGGGCTCAAGCCTTCGGCTTTGGTGGATAACCCCCTTGATCTGCATAACTCTTCATATCATACTCAGCCTTCTGCAATAATTGCTCAGTAATTATACAGCATTGAGTTCAAGGCAGCTCAAGCAAAATCGTTGGATTTCTGGCTTAATTATAGTAATAATTATAGTAATATCATAGATTGTTATGTTATACAACTGATATCAACCTTTAATTATTAAAGGTTGATATCAGTTGTATAATATAACAATCTATGATATTTCAATTTAGTGATGGTGAATTTTCAGACCTGATAGCAACATCACTGAAGATGTGGAAAAAAATCAATAGTTATGTCCTTATAATAGCATTCTCTGTCACTTTAGAGAAATTGAATAGAAATCCACAAGCATGCCCCCCC
>CM042748.1:25405793-25428293 GCA_022496165.2 Catalaphyllia jardinei
CCCCCCCCCCCCCCCCCCCCACTTGAAAACTTACTTCATGGTTCCTGATAAATGGGTACTGGTAAACTTAACGCTGGGAGTAACCCTGCAATGGACTAGCATCCCATCCAGGGGGGCGTAGAAATACTTCTAGTCACTTCATGCTACAGAAACCAAAATAAGCTCTGGTCTGATGGGCCACTTGGCTCCTATGCAGACTTACCCTTTATGAAGGTAAACCAGAATTTCCAGGGGGTTCAAACTAAGAAACCTTCCATGGGGGGGGGAGGCATGGATATTTTCTGGAAAGACACAATCTGAGATATTGTAACTGATATACAGACATAATTCTCAGTGCTATATTCAGAGAAGTATTCATATTTATTATTCAATATTTACACACTATATGAATTCTGATTTTCTGATTGAATCATTTTTACCATGTGACATTGGGTTGTGATGAAACAACCTCCTTGAGGTCATTATCCTGGTGTAATAGCCATGGTGTAACTTCAACGCACCACTGTCATTACACCATGGCTTTGGCTGACTCAAAGTTTGACGATTTTTGTGTGCAGTATACTCAATTTGTATGATAAAAATATTAATGCACTCACTGCTTGATTCTCGGGATTTACCTGCACTCATTCACTAAAAATGAAGTCAAAATTTTCAATACTGAACGGGGCGGCCAAGTGCATTAGCCTGTAAATAAACAGTTACTGAGGGTGAGGTTGCTCTGGATTAGTGATAAGAAAAGTACTGTATGTTTTGCTAAATGTTGACAAACAGATATTTTGTTGTTGTTGTTTTAGGAGAGCACATATGAAGAAGCCATTAAGGAAGTTAATAGGCTCCTTGCTGAAGTAAACAGAATTCAGGCAAAATACTGCCCTGTTTTGATAATCCAGCGTTATATCAGAGGATATTTGACCAGGATGAGGTTTAAGTTCATTCAAGACACGAGAATATGGTGAGTGCAATGATATTCAACATTATGGTATTTTTTTGGTATACTAGGTGAAATAGAGATCACTTGAGCAACTAAAACCATAGAGATGCTAATATTGTTGAATATGAATAAAGAGTTCCAACTTTGGATGTTTTAACAATGGAACATGATATTTCAATTCTCCTGATTGTGAGGCATGAAAGAAACAACTGTAGTGAAATCTGACCAGTAAAGACTCTTGCTAATTAGTTCACCGTGTAAAATCTGATATATCAATAACCAGTAAGCCAATGTATTTTAATATTAGCCTCAAGCCCTGAGCTCTTGGTCAACTGGGATGGGCGTGGTTGAGACAATATCTTTAAATCGATTCAAGCTTTTTGTTGTTCATGGTTTGCACCCACTTTCTACAGGCTTTTCTGACACATATACATATTCATTGAACATGGCATATTATCAGTTGTTTTAACCAGTTCTTTTTTCATTGGGTAACAGGGCGGCAGTCTCAATTCAGCGCTATTACCGTCACTACAAAGGGTACACAGAAGGAGGTACCCTACCACCGCCCACGTCTCCAGTCCCTAGCCGATCTAACTCGGCCCTGACTCGATTTGATTACGAGGCCTATTTGCAAGGAGTGAAACCTGCCTATCCACCCAGCCCCAGGGCTTCCGCGGGAAAGGTTACAAGAAGACCGCGGAGTCGCAATGTGTCCATTGCTGTGGAGCCCATTAGTAGCATCACGGAGGAAGGCGATAGGAGGACAGAGGGAAGGGTCACCACTTCCCCAGTAGAAGATCTTGAGCTGACAAGAAATGAGAGTTTCCCAGTCAGAATAACTACTAGAATTAGCTTGAACCTTAGGAAGCTCGAAACCAGTACTTCTGACGTCATCAGAGCTAAAGAGGAAGCCGTGACTATTCGGAGGAGCCTGGGTCTAGTCAGTCTCAAGTCCAGGAAAAGTATGATTGAAAGTCGCGAATCAGTGCGTATTAAGTTGGCGACACAAAATAGCATTAGGGTGAAAAGCCGGGAACTTCAAAAGGAGGAACAGAGAATGGAAGAGAAGGAGAAAAAAAGAAAGAAACGACACCGCGTTGGAAAGTACACGACCGTGCAAGTACTTCTGGGTCCAGTTGTTGACACGCACCCGCGTACCGAGTGTGAACCGAGAGAGACCGAGGGTGAACCGGAGAAGCTTCGATTTCGATTGTCAGGACTTCGCGCTCCGATTCAAATCGTCGACCCTTTGCGAGAAATGCTAATCTCGAAGCAAGAGGCGGGAAAGGACGTCAGAGAAGCGGCAAGGGAAATAGAGAGAAAGGTAGCAGAGGAGCCAAGAAAGATTGCTATAAAACGACAGACGGTTACCACTGATCAAAGACTTTTCATTCGCACCCACGGCACAATGGGCCTGGCGTGTCTGCGAGCTGTTCAACATGCCTACAGGGAAAGAGAGCGTGCTGATTCTGTGTCTTCAAAAGCTGTCACTGTAGCACAGTTAAGAAAAGATCGAGAACAAGCTAAAGAACGCGTGAAGATATTCAAACAGGAGTACAAGGAAGCCTCGTTAAGGAGAAGAGTTCGAGATGGCGTAAGAACCGCTGAAGCACTGAAAGAAAGGCAAGTCAAGGAGGTTATTGAACATGAACGGCTGTCCACAGCACGAGCTGTCACAGCGGAACAGGTCAAGTCCAGGCGAGCAGATTTGGCGTTCTTAACGGACTTCCACTGTCAGCATACTTCTATCTCAAACGCGCTACAGCGGCATGATCGAGTCTCTCAGAGAGACGAACGAGTCCAAGAAATCGAAGACACCGTGCGAAAGGAAAAAGAATTTTCCCAAGACCAACAAGCCTTGGTGCGTCGCTACATGGAGCACAGGCAGCTGTTACGTCAAGCGGAGACTGCCATGGCGCGTGCTGAGCTCGACACGCATTTGACGCGAGAAGCCAATCAGCGCAAAGCGGCGGCGAAAGAGCGCGTGGCACAGATAAAGGCACGAAATCAGGAAACCCAGGAGTTTTACACGCCGACGGTAACGCATGCCCCAGCTAAACTTCCGCCTCTGGCTGTTGTTTCGCCAGAGCAAATGGATGTTTGGAATGGCTTGGAAAAATTTGATTGGACGCCTGTATGTCATGATCGTTCTTATTCTGAGCCTTACGGGAAAGTGGTGTCTTCGAGAAGGCAGCGGATGTACTCATTAGAACCCACTTTCAGCATAGCATAAGGCACGAAAACTCCCTTTAGTTCAGAGACATGCAGCAACTTGTTACTTATGAGAGGTGTTTTTTACTGTAAATAATAATCAGAATAATAATTAAGTTTTGAGGTTATTATTGTTGCATGCAGAAATCTCTAAAAAAAAAACAGATTGTTGTTCATTTTTTTGACTTTTCAAATGACAACTAAATTTTGGTGATGTGATGATTAGTACCCAAGAGGCAATTTCCAGTAGCTTTGTTTGTAATTTATTCTGGATTTCTAATCAAAGAAATTCAGCGACGTAGATTTGAATTTATGTAAGAGGTCGTTTACACAACATGGTACAATTGATGAATCGAAACTCAAAACGTTTTGACATAAATTTTGTTTTTTACCATTTTTTCAAAATAAGAATAGATAGTAGAAACTTAACTTATCGAATAGATTTATATGAGAATGTTTATTTAAAGAGACCAGAACAAAGAAGTTATGTTATCAAATAGTTCTACATGTTGTTACAGAGTTAGAATTCAGAGTGAAAGATAGTTAATTAATATAACCTGATTGTAACAAATGTTTGAAGTTAATTAAAGTTTTGCTAAGTTGGTTCGTGAGTAATTTAGCGCGTGTGAACTTTGATGAGATTAGTAAACCTTTATTTAACTAGGGTAATCCCTTCAGAATACTAAAAAGTAAATCTGTTATCAATAGGAGCCCTAAGTTAAAACTAATAAAAAGTTTAAAATAAATAATAAGGAACTAAGTAAACTATAAGTTAATAATAGTACAGTATAATAAAGGGCTTCAGCCAGCCACGCCTTTGTCTTTGTTTACACTGGATGCAGAAAATACGAGCTGGATATGTGAAAACTAAATAGTTGTTAGTCTGGTTTCTTGTCTTTACTGACGACAAATAGTTGAGTTACAGTGAGGACACTCAAACCGTGAACATGTGACATTTCTAACTTGAAAAATCAAAGTGGGAGATTCACTCCATCCTGCGATTCTTGTTGGATTTTTGTGAATCCGAAACGATTTTCCTCCCCGAGTGAGTAGTTTAATAGGGTTAATGCACAGAGAAACGGAATAAAAACTTGAATTGGATTATTTCTCTCAGCTTGATATGATAGAACAGAACGCTTGAACAATGCATGTTTGTGCTCGACCTCTTGAAACCTGAGTAACGCAAGCGTAACGCACATAGCTTGAAGAACTTCGCGTTTTAGGACACGGAACCTTTATTGGTACAAAAACCAGTTTAACTTAATTTTCGCTTTAATGAAAGGGATTTGATGATTAAAGGCACACAGTCAGCTGGCGCACATGGGCATTACATACCATTCCATGGCTAATTTGCATATAACAAAGAGGCGATAAATACTTTTTTTAACCAGATATGATAAAAACAATGTCATAGGATGAGTGGATTTCTAGATGAACTTTGATTTTAGGTTGAGGTAAACTTTTTTCAAAGTGAGAAAAACTTGTGTCCAGGTCAACGCAGCCACAAAGCTGACTGTGTCCCTTTAACTTGTACGTCCTAGTTTTACGCAGCCTAAAAAAGGAAAGAAAATGAGATGGATGTTACTATATAGAAGCGTTACTTTCATTGTGGTAATGTCATAAAGGAGATAAGTCGACGCCGTTAAAAACATTCATTTTAATCCTTTATTCTATAATACTGTTGCGATTTGTATTATATATTTCCTACAATCATGGGCTCCTGTTTGTTACAATGGCATTGTGCTTTATTGGACCTTTAACTTTATCATCGCCTCTCTCAGTGCTCGATACACCATGTTGTGCCATTGCTTGCTTAAACGCCTGTAGTTAGATCGAAACGAGGACAGCTTGATATACAGGATGTATAAGCTGATCAAACTACATGACTGACTACATATGACTCTGTAACAGAGCTAGGAATGAAGTGGCCGAGAGGGGAAATCGTTTCAGGGCCGTAGCCAGAAAAGAGTGAAGACTGAGGCAATGTCCATGAAAGAATTTTGACTGAGGCAGTGTCCGTGGTTAAATTCTCTTCCTAAGTATTTAGGTTGTTTATGAAGACTATAAAGAATAAAAACGAAAAACAAATTACCGAGGCAAGTGCCTCGGTTTGCCTGTTACTAGCTACGGCGCTGCGTTTTGCATTGTAGTAAAGCAAAACTTGGTTCAAGGTTTTCAACAATGTGAACAATCCTTCGTATCTAAATACTACATGACATCAAAATTACCCCTGTTTAGGTCTCTTTACGGACATTCATTTTCCAAGTCGAGTGGCTCATACCCATTTTGTTTGTAGTCTTTATAGACTCTGTACATTAAGTGACTATAGAATAAAGGCTTTTCATCCTAATCAGAGTATTTAGAGATTTTACCCTGTAACAACCTCAATCATGTACATTATACCAAGAGCCTTCATTACGCTATGGTCTCCAAAAAATGTACCAATAAACGCTAAGTGTTCATGGTTTGATTGTCCACTCCTTACTGTAGTAAATTTGTCTTCAACATTTAACTCGAGTCATGAAAGTGTGTTCAGAATAATGGCAGTCCTCTGCTTATTATATGTCGAAAATCAAAAACCCTAAGATGATGATGCTGATGATCATCATCATGATAATCATGACGATGATAATAATGATGATGGTAATGACTGATGATGATTGTGCTGATGATGATGATGATGATGATGATGATGATGATGATGATGATGGTGTTCTAATTTACATATCATGTTCATATCAACCAGTGACCAAGCCTTGATTGAAAGCATGCATATACTTAGATGAACAACCTGGGAATACATCATATTTATGTAGTAGATAAAATATGAGCGGGAGATCTGTATGGGCGTTTACAATGGCGAGCCGATAGGCGAGCCATTGTAAACGTTCATACAGATCTCACGCGAATATTTTATCCTACTTGGGAAATGAATACATTAAATTGAATGCAAAGTATTGTTATGGGATTTGTTCATTGGACATGCATGCCAGAATGTCATACACATCGGACGCAAATATTTTCACCTACTTGCGAAAGGAAAACAATAAATTGAATGCAAAGTATTGTTTTGTGACATGGATGCCAAAATGCTGTACGTCCCACAGGAGACAGTTGTTGGGAAAGACAGGATTGCCTCGCAAGACAGCACATTGTCTTCGTGTTACCTGTGCTACTCGTTTGTTTCAGAATTCAGTACAAGAGAAATTGGCGAGGGAAAGAACAGGACACAGGTCCAATGCACTTTTCGGTTATCAAAAGGCTAGTGACGAACAGGTCCAAAATGTAAGTAAACTTTTGGCACCGGTCAATGACTCGCGCAAGTCGGGTCAAAGTGAAGCGACTGAGAAATGTAAAGAGTCTGAAACAAATACTCAAGTGCTTGAAGATTTACCAGACAGCGATTTTGATTTGTCTGATGATATTTTGGCTTCTATTCCAATGCCGGAAAGCACAATAAGTTATAATGAAAACAACGTCTGTACAAATTGTGTTTTCAATAACTCTACAATTAATTTCGTAGTTAAGAAGTGAATAGTTCCCTTAATGTATTGATTGCTTGATGTTTACTACATTGTTCAGAAGAAAAGCCAGATTGTGTATAAAGTTTCATAGAATAAAGTTGATGGGTAAATAAAATTAAATTCTATGATGAAAATATGTCCATTTTGTTATTCATTTTAATCAGTAGAGGTCTGTATCAAAAGTTAATGAATACTAATTAGCTGAGCAGGAGTTTGTATCAAAAGTTAATTCTACTGTTTAATAATTCATCAACCCCAGCCTTTCCCTGCTACCTATTCAATCCCTCCCCGAGCTTTCAGACAGTTGATTTGTATTGGGGTTTACAGTTGTGTACATGTGATCTGAATATTGTGCTGGGATTGGTTTGCACGCTCATGAATAATTAATGAATTTTACAAAGTGGAAAAAAGGGTATTTAAGCAATTGTTCAAACTTTGTACAGAAACTGGAAACGAAACCTTCATAAAAGGGAGTTAGAGTAAGTCTCGTCGTCAATCTAACGCTGGTGTACAACATCGGTTAATGTTCGATCGCGTGTGGTACTCCCAGGAAAATTAGATGGGGGTGTGCAGCCCGCTTTCCAAAATCCTAACCCTACTATTTGACCAAAATCTGTGATTTTCACTACCCCATTTATGACCGTTGCGGCTGGAACAGATGCCCTAAGCATAGTTTATGACGGCCTTTTGTTGATGGTCTCATCGACGATGATGGAAAAAAGTAGCTTTTTCTAAAAAACATAGCCAATTTAAGACTAGACTGCAGAAACCATACCTTATATAAGACCAAACTCGATGCCCTATTTATGACGCTGAAAAACCATACCCTTTAAGGCCGCACATATCTACATAGCCCATATTAGGGAATACCCCCGGGTGTCCGATACAGGGTTTAAGGTTAGTTAGGATATCGATGAAACGCCAAAACAGTACGTAAACTAGCATTTATTATGTTGTATGCAATATAATAACAGTAGATCAAAATCATATAAAACTGATCGTCAAGATTTGGGTTCGTCGTTTCTGTGACTAAGCTTTATAAACGTAAATTGCTACATACAATGTAATACGTTTTCTTTTGATATTTAGATATATGTATAATGCTTTCACTATTTACAAGATCAACAGGTAAAATAAGCGTCCCGTGCCAAAGCAATGTATTTTAGAGGGAAATTTCTGTACACTGCACTGATCTTGTTCGTAACAAAACCAAGGATTTTTCTAATGCGGTTGAAAGGTCCTGACTTCCCACGCCAACCCCTGGACTGGGAAATTAGGTTAGATTTATTGTCAAATATTAACGAATGCCGAATTACCTCTTCTCATTCTTGCTTGACATTCAGGGGGACGTTAATGCGATTCGCTTTCGAGTGAGGTACCCCGTACCTGCTATCGATATTTGTTTTACTTAGCCACTGCATGGACATTTCAATCCCTGAAGCGCCAAGTTCATGAATGCTAATACCCCAAATTATGTTTATTACACACGTTCTGTAAGGGTTGGTTTAGTCTAGCATTTTCTCCAATTGGGCTTTTTAAGCCTTTCATACTACATGTTCATCTAAGTCGATTAATATCCATTTGTAGCTGGCAACTATGACGACTCAATTAACATTTGAACATAAAACATCATAAATTAATTGCAATTTAAGGCCAGCAACTTGTAAGACCTCTCTTTTTGGGTGACATGACCACAGTTTGATGAGAAAGTGCGGATTACGCACCCGTTATGTGACCCATGTGACACCGTTTAAAAGTAAAACATAAATATAAATAAAACACCCATTGTCAGAGTACAATCTTTCTTCAATGAATGGTCGTTTCAGTTTTCAACACGAGGAATGATACTGACTACACAGTAAAAGCGCGATAGTCATAATAAGCCAAGGTATTATCTTTAAAAGTACTCTTCAGAGCTGTCCTAGGATAAAAAGGACCACAAAAGGGCAAAGCAGTGATGCTTCTGGGCAAAGCTCCACATTTTAGGAGCAAGCAAACACGTTTGAAACGATTTCAAAGGCATGTACGGAGGGAGACTCACAAGCCTACATAAGACAGCCCCATGAATGTTCAACAAGTTCGGCATGATTCAACTCGTTTTGTTAATAGTCCACCGTTGCTTTTTGCTCCAAGAATCTTCTTTGACTATTAAAATAACATTTCTTCTTCAAGTCGAAAGAGAAAAGACTATTTCTCAATTTAGACTACCACCAGTTCTTATCTACGGAAATCGAGACAACAGTGTTTAGCTTTCCAACAGCTAACTAAAATCAGAGTCCGTCCTTCAATGACTTGACAATGGCATACAGCTTGTTCTGATGACCCTAGACCATATCACAGCTGATCTTGTTTTTTTTTGGACGCACACTATTCCACATTGCATCCGGTGCACCAGGCTAACGGACGTTGTCCATTACTCTACACAATGTGGCTATGTAGAATTCATCTGGCCACTGCTTTAAACTGTAAAGATCTACAGTTGTCGTCTACGTCTTTGTCTAAACGTTTCTTAAAATTCGTGCAGTCTCATGTCAACTTTCAGTTTCAGATATATAATCTGGTCCCTAGGGAGAAACAAGGCAAAGAGTTCGTTGATAAATATGTCAGATCTAAAAGCTAATGCAGTTCTTTCATGTGCAGTATTAAACGCAGTAGAAAACGCGCGCAGCTTTTAATTGGTTCCGTGAACAGGCAGAGCATGCGGGTGAGGGAATCCCATATGAAAACCTCGCACATGCTCGTCGCCTCGCTTAGCGCTATAAATCAAAGATTCTGGAAACTTCATTCCCAGGATTCCTCCTCTTTCCTCCCCCGGAGCAAGACGAGAGACCCTGGGAACAAGCTAGGGATTCTGGTCTCACTTGGGGCAGGGCACTTTTTCCGCATCGCTTAGGGTGTTAAGGGACACCACTTTTTTTAGTATCTTTTTGGATGCACTCGAAGAGACTGCACCAAAAACAAATGGCAGTTGCAAACTGCGTGTGGATGCTGGTGGTAAAGACTGAAGGCATTGAAAGAAGTTCTTAGAAAATCGTTTTGCTAAAGAAACTTGTTCGCCTTTCAGTATGTCTGATTTTCCACAATTTATAATTACAAGCAATGTTGTGTGAAACAGAAGAAGCAGGAACTGATTTCTTGAGCACATTGTTCACTTTTTATCTCAATTTTTGAAATTTCAGACAGGATAACTTTCCGCAGTGATATTCTAGATGGCTGTCTATCGAGATCTGTGTGATTTAACTGCTAGCCGCCTGAACGGTGTAAAACAAATCATATTGCAATAAAATGAACTAAATACAATGGACTCATAGACTTGTATGGACTCGTAGCTTCGCACAAAATTTGGTGATCTCCAAATTTTTAAAGACTTTCGATAACTTGAATTAAATATCTAGGCGCAGAAAAAAACATAGCATTGCGTGTGATTTTGGAGAAAAATTGTATAGGAAAATAAAATTAATCAATTGTGTGGGGAAATGTGCGGGGTTGCTGAGGTTCTTGCCAAGTCCTAAGAATAATCTGCATTGACGATAGCTAAGCCAAATTTATTTTACCAGTACATGTAGTTCAAATATACCTAAGCAGTCTTGGCAATCGCCAGTTCTTTTAGAAAACTGTGTCAGTCTGCGTGTTGCGTGACACGAACTAGACGAATGAAACCAAACTAAATAACAAAACAGAATGCCGCATCTTCTCATATAAACGAGTTTCTTTTAAAAAATACTCCTACCTTGATTCAATATGAAATGTAGCTTGAATATTTCTTCATGAAATGTGTTAAGGGTCGGACATTCTCGGAAGTTATCCGCAAAAAACACAACTTGGAAGTTTATGCAAATTATGTGTATTGAAGCCTCATCGGACTGAACCAAAATGGTTTAAATTCACAACTTGCGATTGGATTAGGAGGATCTCAACGAAGCAGCTTGAATAGTACATATTTCAGCGGAAAATATCCTGATTCTTTTATTTGAGTTCATTGTGTTCAATATGCATAAGCCTACTACTACTCACAAATGACGCCGGATTTAATTTGTTGCTGCAGTACGCACGAAACCCGAGTTAACGCTCTTAGAGCGTCTAGTTGCCTGAGAGCTGAACGTTCAATGGGATCGAAACATCTTTTTCGAACTATATTCTTGAGTGATTTAGACGAAAAAAATAACCTTGGCGGACTACGAACGACACACAAAGGGAAAAAGCGAAACAAGCTTATCTTGCCCGATAATTACCTTGTGGCGTTTCACACGCAAAACGAAAACACAGCTTAACTCTGGATAATTTCAGCCTTAGTAGCCAGCAACTGGTCCCAAGTTACTTTCTTTATCCTAGCCTCCCAGAGATTTTGGCCCAATCATTCGTCCGCGACTGACCGCCACTTAAGCTAACTTAGCGATCGTTTAGAAGCGTCCAAAGTCGTGGAAAAGACGGACTGCCGAGAACTGCTCGAGGTCCATCGAAACGTTATTGATGTGAAATCGATTGCATTTCTCATGACCTTACTGGCTCCCGAAGTTTCTTTTGTTACCTTACACATGCGACGACATATAGGATGCTGTTCTAACAGCATCCACAGAAACGTTCTTCTTTCCGCTTTTAGGCTCGTTTCAGCCAGTTTCTCGAGTCCGGTTTACTTGCGCAGGATACCTTGATAGCGGGGTTAATCCATGGTTTAGACATAAATTTGATTTCTTTCTTCTGCAGCTTTTTTGTAAGTTTTTTGTAAGTATTACTTTTGTCTTTTATTTCTTTATGGTATAAATAAATGTTGTCGTTGTTGTTGAATAATGTCAACATCCTTACAATAGTAAGTCATAAGATCACACTAACCGCATCAATTTTTTGATCAAGCATTCTGAAAAACTCAAGTTGAGACTTTGTCATCTGCCTAATAGGAACAAAATGCAGGCGCAGTGAGTATACAGTGCAAGATTCAGTAAAAAGCTAGTTCAAATCCTTCCGGGGGGAGTACTCCCAGAAAAATCGTGTGGGGGTGTGAGGCCCGCTTGCCAATTCCCTTACACTATTTAAAGTGGTACTATGACGAAAATCGCATCTTTCTTATTGCAGCCATTTTAAAACATAAACAAGTAGTCTGTATGAGAAGAAAAATGCAGTTTACTTTTTTCAAATATCTCTTTTCGTTCCAGAGATATTCAAGTTTTTAAAATATGCAAATTAGCCAAGTGATGACGTCATATACTCAACCAAATTTTGATCAAATATGATTAGAAACGATATCTCAGCCAATTTGTAACAGAAATGTTCTACTAAAGGTGCTCCATAATACGAACTTAAAAGTTTTGTCACCATAGCAACATACTGGGTTCCAGGCCTCCCCAATACTAGACATTTCTGGCCACCTTTGGCGTTCCATTTTCATATTTGCTAATGGTGCCTTGTATGTATGATCCAGCAGGCATATAAATATGTTAGCTCCAGTTTGTGGCCCTGTTTAACGTTTTTCGAGCTGAAAATCACTAACATATTGAAATCAGGTCGTGGGGACTAGTACAGAGTGAGTTGCCATGGAAACAGCATTGTCATAGCTACAGGTGTGTTTCCTATAGAACTATTAACCTGCCAAGTTTCAATGGCCTGCGCCGCAAATTGGCCAAGTTGGCTCTATTTATGTACTTGAGATAATATTGGGTTGAGTGTATGACGTCATCAGTCATCTCATTTGCATATTTTGCACATTTTTAAAACTTGAATATCTCCGGAACTAATGCAGATATTGGCAAACAGTAAACGGCGTTCAGTTTCTTTCATGGAATTCTATGTGATACACCTAAAATATCAAGGGATAAAAATTTGATCATAGTACCACTTTAAGACCAAAGTTTGTGATCTTTCCTACCCCATTTATGACCTAACCAAAAAATTGGCTGCCTTGTTTAATCAACACTCTGTTTCTAAAAAAAACACATCCTTTGGGGCCGCACAAGCTTACATAGCCCATGCAAGGGAGTACCTGCCAACCCCTGTTTAAACCAAGTCCATAGCAGGAACACAACTTAGCAATTACTAGCAGTAATGGAATGAACAAAATGGAGTTTTTTGTTGGGATGAGGGAGGGCTCGCATAAAAAAATGACGGTCTTAAAGGTCAGTGACAGGTTAAAACAGGATGCAAAGATGGTAAATTATGATACAATGCAGCATCAAAACAACAGGTAAAACGAGCACCTCCTCCTCTTTCCCAGAGAGGAATATGCATTGAACAAAATCCCATTAATTAGCTTGAAGTCTAGGTACATTTTTACACAGAAGATGGTCTATATTTCACTCTTGGGAGAAAAGATTGTTGAAACAAGTTAAGGCTGCTCATCATATTTTTTTTGTAAGGGATTCTGATATCTCAATTGGTCATTGAGCCATGCCATGCCATGGTAAAATAAGCACTTAATGACTGGCCACAAGGGAAACAGTGAGCTTTGTTTCCACAAGACCCTCATTGTGGTCGAGGGGAAACAAAGCTCACTGTTTCCCGAGAGGCCAGTCATTAAGTGTTTTGTTATACCCCCCGACTCAAAAAAAGAAAAAAAAAACTGCGAAAAAATGATTCGCTTGACGCCATTGCATACACTGGCTGCGCCCGAAAAATGAGCGGCTGCCAAAACCAACTTGTCCTAACGAAAAATCACGATAACAGTCCTTTTCTTCGCAGCTAACAAAAAATATAGACAGTACTAAAGTTGCTTTGGCTTCTTCTAACGCTTAGCTCAAGCAACTGAGTTTGATTTGATCAGGAACAGCATATTTTGTTGTAAATTACACAAATGCTTTCCTACCTGGCGACCACGATCGAAGAGCGAGTTGACGAACGTGGGCGACCCACGACCCCTTGGAGACACAAAACGTTCATGTTTTCCCTTTTGTTAATCTGCATGATGTGTTTTTGCGACTATAAATCCCTTTCCTTGAATAATGAATGCCGCCTCTAATGAGAAACGCTGTCCTACTTCCATGGCTTTTTAACATCTGGGCCGGGTTGTTCGAAAGCCGGTTAACGTTAACCCAGGGTTAAACGTTAACTGAAGCATTCTGTTTTCTTGCTTAAAAGTGTTTTTCACGTGTAATGTTTGGTGTAGTTTGAGATTACTACAGCTCAAAACTGAAGGGCAAACAACGTAAACAGGACACTTCACCAAAAATTTACAAAATTGCAATCAAAATTCTTGCTAACCCTGGGTTAGCTTAATCGGGCTTTGAACAACCCGGCCCAGGCCGACTGGTACACAAACTTCCCGCGGTTTCGAAGTGCACAACCTGATAACGTGCGAGTCCAAAGTTCAAGTTATTGCTTCCCTAGGGAGTTAGTTACAGGTTCACGCACTCAGCGAGTGAATTATCGGGATTAACCTGCACTCGTTCACTAACAATGAACGAGAAATTTCAATACCGCATGGTATTGAAAATTTCGAGTTCATTGTTAGTGAACGAGTGCAGGTAAATCCCGATAATTCACGAGAAATGGCGAAGCCATGGTGTAATGATAGTGGTGTATAGAATTTACACCACGGCTATTACACTACGATAATGACGTCAAGGAGGTTGTTGCGTCACAACTCAGAGTCACGTTGTACAAATCAACCAATCATAAAATCGGAATTCGTACAGTGCATGAAAGTTGAATAATAAAACTCATTAGTATAAATTCACCGTAGTCTATTGTAAATCCGTAAATCTGATTGGCTAAATTACCGTTTTCCATCTGCTGATAGTCAACAGTTACGCATCAGCGCACATCATGCATCACGTTTAAACCTGATGTAACGTAATAAAACAGTTCGTTTCTACGCGTTACTTGACGTCTTTTTTATTTTTATGCAATGAGTCTACGGTACATTTATACTAAAACAGTCAGACTACTCGCCCTCGTTTTCTACGAGCAATAGTAATAATAATAATGACTATCTGCTCGTAGAAAACTCGGGTTCGTAATCTAATTGTTAATTATTACCGCACTCGGCGGCCTCGTGCGGTATTGAACTTTCTCGTTCATTGTTAGTGAACTCGTGCAGGTAAATCCCGATAATTCAATCACTGAGTGCGTTAACCTGTAATTAACCCACGGCACGTGACGCGTTCTACTCCAATCGGAAAACGTATTTGAGTTGGGAGGTATAACAATAAGGTTTACAGGATCTCGGAGATCAGGATCCTACAAGTTTTTTTGAAGAATTCTGAAAAATCCCTCAAAACAAGGGTCGTTCAGAAGTCTTGTGAAGAACTCGGGAGAGTCCTTTAGAGATCCTAAAAACATGCAAGGATCGTCCAAGATCTTTAGAGATCTTGACAAAATCTTGGACCAAAATCTTTGAAAACTGTGGAGATCCTTGAAAGATTTTTACAAGAAGATTACGTATTAAATACTTACACTCTGATTTGATTAACTGGAACAGGTTTAGGGGTTGTGCAGAAATTATCACTAGGTCTAAAAAGAAGAGAACAAATGATTACAGACAAATCAACAATTTTTAGGTGATGTTTTACTCCTGGAAAATGGGAAGTTTCTGCAGCGAAATGGGAAATTACTGTGCAATTTGGTACTGGTTAGAAAATAATATTACTTTGTTCTAGCACCTTGTTGTTCTGAAGCAACGCGAAGTCCTGCTTGATGAGAAACTAATTTAAATGAAACCACTAACTGGAGAAAATGACATTAGGCCATTTTCGATATATTAAAATTCTAACATGGCTCCGAGGCCTGGGGGAATAAAACAAAAGAAATTAATTATTCATCTCTCATCCTCCATGTGATTTCTTTTGTTTTATTCCCCCAAGCCTCGGAGCCATGTCAGAATTTTAATATATCGAGAAACTTTGTTCAGATCTATGCCATACCATACAATTATCCAAATCTAAAAAAAGTGACTCAATTACGGCATCTCAAAGGTTTACCTAATTGGTACAGTCTTCTTTGACAATATCCGATCTTCATTCTGAAAAAGAGCACAGTGTTGTTACTTATAATTTAACAACACCAAATGTTTCCAGCTTCTAATATAATAACTACCATATTACAACATGATATTTTGTGAGCTCAATTATTATATTATTTTGTTTTATTTCTGAAATAAATTAAATCCTGATTCCAAATCTTTCAGAAAACAAATAAACAAAACAAATAAACAAAACATCAAACGTATTTACCTAATAGTCAGAGACAGTTTAATATTTTTGTATCAGTTGTTTTCTTCCGCTAGTGGAGGAACAAACTCAGTATATTCTTTTCTTAGGGTTGTTCAAAAGCAAGTTAATGCTAACAGAGGGTTAAAAGTTAACCAAAGCCTTTATAATTTCTTCTTGCAAAGAAATGTTCTACAATAACTGTCTAATTTCTTGCATGCTGATTGGCTCATATTTACCATCAACAAGACTATGGACAGATACAATTTAAAATATGCAAGCTTTCAAATTCAACTTTTAGCTGTCAAACTGTCAACTTGTGATGCAATTTATCATCAATAAGAGGGCAGACACAAAAAAAAAACTGATGTCAAATTACAGTAATAATCCTCCAAGGTTTTCCTAAATAAAACTCTAGAATTAATTTTTGTTAAATTTAAAGGCAATAAATTAAAAATCCTGGCAACAGCGTGCAAAATCCAGTCTGACCTTTTGGTAGTTTTGTTGTTTCCCATTGAGTTTAGAGCGTTATGATGTAATCATTGAAAAGAGTCTTTAAATGGAAAGCATGCAGTTTCATTAAGGCAGCCAATACAAAGCAGCACACTCTTTTTTTAAAACGTTTTCAATTGTTAAAAATCGAAGATCACAGAATTTGCTACAGACTGACTTTCAGGGAAGTGATTTCAAGGCATCGGGTCTCAATGAAGCAGATCATGCATTTGCTGAACTCCGACCATTCAAAACTAATATAGCTGCAATACGTAAATATTGGTGTAATCACAGATTGGTATATTTGTTGGACGCTAAAAATATCAATGCTGGACAGATGCACTGTAAGAGGCTCACTCTTCCTGCTGCCTTTAAGTTCATAACAGAAGGTTGAACTGTATAATCTTGCTTGGCATGGTTTCCAGTGTGAAGAGAAGAAACATTCACGTTCTCACCATCCTGAGCATTAAAACTCTTTAAGTCCCGATAGTGCCATATGGCACAAAATGTTATAATAACTTAATATTTGGCCTATTCGTTTCAACTTTGGACACAAAAAAGATCTTTGACAGATCTTCAAGTTGGAAGCATAAAATCATACCCCCTCCTGAAATAGACTTAATTACCCACCCCTCAAGTTTTTGAAACTTTTGTGCTTTACAATTTTAGAGTCAAGTAAATATCTGTTAAAAATCTCCACATCCAGAGCTGCAAATGAAGCTATTGTTTAGGGCTATACCCAACATATGCAAGGAACAAGGTATTTTTGAATGTTTTCATTTTTTACTTTGCAGACTCCTCATTTCAATTTGTGACATCTTGTACGTCTGTTGTGGTGATTTAAGACATATCCCAAACAATACATTACCACTGGTATATTATTTGTGGTCTTTTGATCTACTGTTATCATTTTAGAAAAGTACAGTTTTTCTCTGGGGCTTAATTAACAATCAAAATTCTTGAGGAAATACTTTTTATCATGCTTGGAACCAAAGAGTTTTGTTAATCATGAAGTTAGCAAATATTGACTGCATGACTATACTACAGGACTCAGAGTTGAAGATTATTACCTTATCCTTGGAAAAGATGTCATTTTTTGGTTCTGGAATATCAGGCTCTTTGACTGAGGAAATGCTATTTGATGAATCCTTTCTCTTAGTGTTCAAGGCACTGCTTTCCAGTGAGTGTCTGGGTACATCTGTAATGTGGTACAAAATATTCAACTTCAATGATTAATTTAGTGAATTAAACAGCAGCAGCATGCAAGTTAAGCTAAACAACAAAGTCACAGTGATAAAGTGGCTAAAATAGTGGAAAAGTACCGGTAGTATTAAGACATGTCCAAAACCAATTCAAGCTTTGAATCAAAGTTTTAGGAGTGTGGCAAAAAAAGGGATTTTAGAGGAGTTGGCCAAGAAAACATGGAAAAGATGGAACTATTAACGGAAATTCAAGTTCCAGGCCCTGGTACAATATAGATGACTCAAATACTACAATGAATATTGGTAAATCATTAACAGCAACCAATATTTCTGGTTCCTTGAAGGGAAAAGTTTGCATTCCAAGCACAACAGGCAAAACCCCAAAACTTCATACATATGCAGATTTGATGGACTATACATCTTACACAGTAGGTACCATGAACTGCTCTTAACCAAAGGCTTAAGGATGTTTGCGCTAATTGTTTCTGCGCATCTTTACTGCGCACGCAAATTCACATTCCACGTCATGCACTGAGCTCGCGCTAAGTACTAAATTGAACAATGTGATAGGGCAGATGGCCATTTCTATAGCTTTGTTTGGATTTAACAATCTTGGACGTTCGGTGACCCCAACTTTTCTTTTCAGAAACTGATTTAATTTACAATTATCTCCACATTGTCCAAAAATAAATAAAGTATCAACATGGGAAGTTAAACCATATCTGGCAGAGAACATTTCCCTTCAAAGCTCTAATTGCAATATTTTGGGACTTGCAGCCACTGTGGCCTTCTTCGCTAACAAAACCCAAATTACTCAGATTTAGGTGTTCTTCCGGGCATGTTCTTTCCAAAATGAAGTCGGTGACCCCCTGTTTTTTACATTTCTGACATCACTAACTCATCATCTTTCAATGGTAAAATTTTCAGGAAAAAATCAATGTTGGAGAATTTTCACGTTAACGTCCTTAACTGTTTTTACACTCTTACCAGGTGTATGTACCGTGCAACCATTCTCTTTAGTTGACTGGGAACTAGAGCTGACCTCTGGACTTGTAGTCATATGTTTACCAGCAGAACATCCCATAATATTAGCCCACAAGGGGCGAGTCTCTCGCCAAGACCACCCAATGGTGAAAGAGACTTGAACCTTGCTGTATTATTTGTCAACAAACTGTCAAGATCAAACAAAATAGACACAAGCGATAAGTTGTAAGTTTTTGCTTTTACAGCCAAACCTGTCTTAGTGGCCACCTATTCTAAAGGTGACCAGTAATCAAAGTGCCCATGAGGGCTTCTTTATTGTTTTTAACTGTATTAAATGGCCAGCCCCCTTTATTCAGCCACTTTTGGAATCCATTTCCATGAGAGGGCTATTCAATAGGGGTTGAACTGTGTTTACCTGTCATTAAAGCTACATCATATATAATGTTATTAGAGATACTATCACTCAGAGCAGATCAGTTTCAGTGGGGAGAAAAGTCTTAAAATACAAATTTATTACGAGTATGTTTGACACCGCAACTTTTATACAGATACCTTAAATTATTTCCCTAGCTGACTTTGAACCTCTGTCTGTTGCTAAAACCAACATTTTTTCATCACAACCGGGGTTTTACAGAAAGATATTCAGTGACAAAGTCCATGCCATTCTAATTGAAAAGGTCCTGGTACAAACTATGTTGTGTGATGGCGCCCGTTTCCGTAGGCTCACAAGTTTAATAGGACTTAAATATTTACATCAGCCTTCAAATTTTGTGCTAAATATTCTCGCATTAACATGTAATGTTCAAGCGTAAAACCTAATTTGTATAAGAATACTATTCACAAACATTATTCTAAGATAAGTAAACATTTGCAATCACAAGCTCGTTCATCGCAAACAAACTCTGAGCGACTGATTTGAGTATTTCCCCTTGCCTGATTAACAAAGTACATAGTATTTCCATTTTCATCAAATAATATTTGACCTTTTCTGTGGCGACTGGAACTAAATCCTGATTAAATCAGCAAATGCAGTCAAACAGGCTGTGAATACAGCTGTTTCCGCAGTTAACATCCCAAAGCCTAGGCGATCATGGTCGTAAACATATAAAATAAACAAGCTCCTTGTAAGCCCAAATGAACATTTAAATAACATCATACTTGAAAGGACTATTGAATATAATACTACTCAGCCTCAAAATTCCATGGCAAAAGAATCCAACACTGCCTCTGAGATCGAGAGCACACAGAAAATTCTTCACATACGCTTTGCAAGGGAAGCCTCTCATTCTATAATTGCCCACTTGCTTGCCTCAGGTGCTTGCTTGCTTGAACCTTAACCTTTTATGCACTGTACCACTGGTCAAAATAGCAATTTACAACATCCTTAGTAACCATACGCAATGTCGAAGAATTTTGAATCATGACGTTTCTAGTTTAGTGTTTTAAGGAGGCCACACTTTGAACTCTCTTGTAATGTTTATAGATGTTTTTTTTCCTTTTCTAAAGTGTTTGTTAAGTCTATAACCTTCATCTGTTAAGAACAAAAATGTGAATGAAGAGCCAAAATGATTGACCAAGTGCTTAAGAGGAGACTAAAATAAAAATTGATGATGATTTTTCTTTCAAATCTGTCCTAATGACCCTTCTACAAAATTTTAGGAATTAGTAGAAAATGATCCATATTAAATGAGACTCATGCAAAACAAAATAGAATAACTACTGAGCTATTAGAATCTAATGTTAAAAGATAACTGTTATATTTCGTGCATTCAACTACTTTCTCCTAAATATTTCACCCCATTTTCCCTCCTGTAGCCGAGTTACCACATTATTTGTTAATATTGCTCTCAATGGCAGTAACTGGCCCTTATAGACATATGTATATATATTGGCATCCTTCATAGCAATGGTAAACTTTTTTATATATTTAGAGGTGAGGCAATGCATACTTGAATTTGACTCAGCTCTTCCTCATCTGGTTTATTTACTTGGGACTTGATTATTCACCAAACTACTTATAATAACACTTTGTAAATCACTTCTGTTTTGCATGCTTATTAATTTCAAAGTGCAAAATTTAAAACTGTTAAATTAATAAATACAGCACCTATCTGTCTTGCAAACTATATTCGACCAAACGTTAATGAACTATCCATAATAACATATCTCTTCTGAATGCTGATGACAATTACATTTTGGCTAGGAACCTACAAAGATGATGCCTGCAAGTGTAGTTACACAAACTTGCATTTTCAAGCTATTAGCATATTGAAGTTGCATCATCCATTGCTTTTACTTGAACCTGACAGCTTGATAATAATGACAAATCAGGAAGATACTAGGAAACCCAAGGCAAACAATTTATCAGTAACAAAAACATTAATGGCAGGGCCTCTTACACCTTCCCATGTTTAATGGCAGTCGCAGCTGTTTTGGATTATTTAACAATGCACTGCTCAACATTAACGTCAATAAATTTAAAGGGAACATTTTTATATTCATATTAGCAGCTGGATTCAAAACTGCTCTCCACAAAGTGTAAAAATCCTTGATTATGTTTTTATTGGTTAAAAAGCTTTTTAAATATTTTCAATTTAAAAATGTGTAGAAAGCTTCTTGTAATGAATTTGATGTGGTTATGATTAAAAACATATTAAACAAAAATATTTCTTATAAGATGTGAAGGGCAGAGAGTGAGAAGTAGTAACTGTTAAGGTCTGTCTATTATAAAGGAAAGAAAATTAAAGCCATATTACTCTCTCCCACACCAGGATAACATTGCGGGTTATCAAGTCCTACAGTAACCACAAAATCAGGTGGCTTAAGACAATCAGCCACACTGCAGACTATAGCTTGAACGAAAATAAAAAAAGCACCTCTAAGTTTCACTTTTGTCTGTATGTTATTAATTGAAAATCAGGAAGCCATTAACAGCTTTGCTGTCTTTAGAACATCAAAAAGCTTTTTCTAACAGGAAAAGTATCTTCCTGTTCCTCTTGTAAAATCAAAATCTTTCCAAAATCTTATATTAAGCAAAATATAATGGTATGTTGATGGCTAGCCAACATAAGAATTACAAGATCCTCGACGAGTGCAGTTTTTAATTAATATATATTTAACTCACTGTGAATATGGCAAAAAGTAGCATTACACCCCTTGAACTCTGAATAATTTGTTTAGAGAGCAAAAAAGAGAATTCAAGTCTCCATAACCAATCATTTTTTATCCCACCTTTCCTGATTTCTATTAAGCTGCCAGCTTAAAAGAAGGTAAGTAAGTAAGTAAGTATAATATTTAGCCAAGGTGGCCCATTCAGCAACGACACTGATATCCAGAGGGGCCCTGGACTAAAAAAAGATACAAAATATCACTATAATCTAGAATACAAGGTAAAAATTAAGAAAAACATAAATTTAAAATATAAACAGCATGCATTAATTTATAATCTAGGGTCTATAAGATTTAAAAATTATAGGTACCGGTATTAATTAAAATTTTAAAAGAAGATAGTGACTGTGCCTTTTGCATGCTCCTAGGTAATAGATTAAAAAGTGCTGACCCTGAATAACTAAAAGTTCTTGTTTGACTAATTTGGGCAGGTGCAAAAAATCAGTTCTTCTGCGAGTATTGTAACTACGTACATTGTAACTTCTAGTGAAATAGTCACTCAAATATTGAGGTACTAGATTGACACATTTATGGACATTTATGGTAACCAAACAAATGATTAGATAACAGTTAATCTCACTACAATACGCATTCTGCGATGCCTTCAATAAAAACAAGTCTATGATAGGGTTACTCTACAAACAAGAAATATCACAACACTTTTTACAAACATGTTTCAACAGAAACTTCTATCATCTTCAGTTTAAATTACAAAGTAGAGAGTTGAATATATAGTATGTATTTTGTTCACACAATCTTTTTGTTAGTTTTAAATGGTAATTTGACAGTGGTTGCAATTAAAATTTTTAGCAGAGATTTTCTTAAAGGTTTGTGGTATAGAACCTCCTGAAATA
>CM042748.1:25433293-25450793 GCA_022496165.2 Catalaphyllia jardinei
GGGCTCGGTCCTATCGCAATTCAAAGTAATCATCGGCTTGGAAATCCATGAGACACACTCACGGAACGCTTGCTTGCCAACTTAACCGACCTTTGGCGTCTGTGGCTTCTGTTTGGCCAGTAAAAATGGCTTTTGAATCTGTTTTCTAAACACAGGTCAAATTCAACAACTTTGCTGCCTGGCCTTTCTCGCCAGTTCCCCCCAGCCGTGTTTGAGTCACACTATAAGTCACAGGCACAATGGTCACGGCGCTTTATGTATCAAAGATTATTATGGGAAATCCCAGAAATTTTTACAGCGAAGATTGGTGGATGGCTAATTTCAAGAAAATAATAAGAGTCTAGAAAGCAGTTCTAATTTCCAAAACTGACACACGCCGAAGTTTGGCAAATAAGCCATAAGTCCACAACGGATGCTTTGTTTTGGAAGAAGAAGCATTTCTAGACTCTGCCGCCTGGCTCACTTGTTCTTCAATGGCTAAATTAATGGCAGACTTAAACCATGATCTCAGAACAAAAACACACCTCAGTTTTTTGAGGCATGCTGGTGATTCATAGAGGGTCAAGAGCTTAATGATGCCAAATCTCCTACCAGGCAGGCGCAAACATTCCTCGAATAAGCTTCGAATATCAGTGGAAATAACGAGAAAATTCTGCTTGATTAACTGGTAAGCTCTGAATAATCGATGCTTTGCATGCCATGATTCATGCATTATAGTGACTCTGTGGTTTAGCGAAACAAAAGGCTTCTTTTCTTTTTCGTTTCACAAAAGGTTCACAGAGAATGCCCTAAGAAAAATGTGTTTTTTCACATACGTAATATCTCAAAAAGGAAGCAAACTTCAGGGAAAAAACAAGCAGAACATTGTTCGACTCACCTAAACAAAACTGCATGTGAAATTTGGAGCGTTTCTGACAAAGTTCACTTTTGAATAAAAAACCTAATACCTTTTTTTCCAAAAAACCTTTCAATTATTTTCAAGAACTGACTCTGGAAAGCTGGTACAGTAATTTACAACAAATGATTACCGGTAAATGGTAAATGCCATAGCGTGTACTTTTCAGTTATGGATGAACGCAGGAGATTGGTAAGCACAAAAGAAGTGCAAGAGTCACATGAGGTGATAGCCGAGTGCGACTCTAGTTTCTTGAGTGCTTAGCAAACCTCCCAAGTGCATCCATAACTCAATAGTACATGCTATGGCATTTACCATTTGTTTTATAACATAACATTGAGACATTGGAACAACTGAAGTCTTTTTATTGAGCTACATCACAAAGCACATGCTTTAGTTATTAAGTACGTAAGCAGCATACAGCCATGGGCAAATAGTAGATGCTGAATTAACTAATCAAAGCATGCGCTTTGCTTTAGTTATGTTATAACACCTCTTAACAGATGCTAAAAAGTAGAGGCGCCCTACAAACGACTTATCCACGCCGTAAACAAAACCAACAAACAGAACTCTAACAGACTGATCTGACTAACATTATGATACAGTACCGCCTGGAGTTTTTACACATCGGTCGCGGGTTTCACAAGGTGGACGCACAGGCAGTGCACGAGGTTTGCCCGTGTGTCCACCTCGGGAAGAACGAAAGAAGCACAAGACGAAACCTAGGGAATCACACTTTCTTCAATAACCGCGTCTTTGTGCTCTTAATTGCCTTTGTTTCGTCAGTATTGCTGTGTATTGTTTAATGTGGCTAAATATAATTATTTAGGCTAAGTTAGACTCGAACTAATGCAGTCAGTGGTTTCCCCCTTTACCGCACGTGACCTGCGGGGTGGCCTTCTGGGGAGTTGCAGGGCTTTTCTGGTGTGCTTCTCGTTTTCGTGCAGTGTTGCTTTTGATCTTTGCGGATCAGTAAGATTATTGCTCTCTGCTAGCGAATCTTTGCGGATTCTCGCACGGTCTTTGCGGATTTTGACTCCAGAAATACGATGAAGACTAGAACTACCCGTAATAGCCAGTCGGCAGCGTACGATGCTTTGTCTCGTGTGCAGGAGTCCAAGGAAATTCCTCAGGAATCGGTGTCAGCACCTTTGGCATCCAGCATGGTTTCAACAGCCTTGTCTTCTACATGTGTTGTTTCGCCCACATCTCCTGCCTTTTTGGCCTCCGTCGCCAACGCTGTCCAGCAAGTGCTGTCGGCCCAGCAAGCTGCCAGCAGTCCTGCTAGTAGTGTAGCCGCTAGCGTGGCTAGTTCCGGAGGTGTTCCTGTCCCGCCAGCAAATAATTCTAGCCAACTTGCTGCTCAAGCTTCATCGTTCACCGTTTCTGGCACTGGTTTTGCCTCTTTCATACCAGCCTCGGAGACTCCTTCTGCTTCAGGTAGGCCAAATCACTGTGCCTTCCTTTGTGTCGACTTTTTGCTCTCCTCTCCTCTCTTTGTTCTTCCCAGCAATCTCACTGCGGCTCTTCCCTCGAGCTCCATCGGCGCCGCATCATTAGCTCCGTTGCCGGTTTTGCATCAACCCTTCGTGGTGGGCCCTGGTTTTTCTCCTGTCCCGGCGAAACTATTCAGTCAGATCGTGGCTGGCAAATATCTTGAACTCCACGAGTTGCTTCCTTCGAACATTGTGCCTTCAGAGCCAGAGCCTCAGTTACTGTTCGACGGGCACCTTGTGTTGACTTCCCTACCAAAGAGGCCTAAGCAGCGCATCGAAGATATCGCCACCTGATTGGAAGCCTTCTCTATTTACTGCCTCATCCTTGTGTCATACTTTCCTCACCATTGGAAAGATTTACTGTAGTATCAATTGCTAATACTGCGAACATATCGCCAGTTTTCCGGTTGGGTGTAGTTGTCTTATGACCAGGCTTTTAGAGAGAATGCAGCGGCGACTAACCTGACCGATTGGTCCCAACTAAACAGCACGCTGTTCAGCTTTCACTCCGCTGGCTGGTCCACTCACTCTTCCCGTGATTCTTCGGATGGCCCAAGCAAGCCCCACGGTGCTGCTTCCTCACAGATTAACTGCAAATCTTGGAATCGCGGTCATTGTGTGGCCCCTTCAACGTCCTGCCGTTTTGCCCACAAGTGTGCTAGCTGTCATGGCCCGCACCGGGCTGCGGTCTGCCCGGCCGACTCGCCCTCCAAGCTCAACTCGTCCTTCAAGTGTTCTCCCGACTCACCGCCTCCTAGGTCCAGAAGAAAATCCCGTCGTTTGTAGACTTGCCCTTCCTTTCTCTTATTAGTGTTGTTAGTGACAATCCTTTTATACATTTGTAGGCAGGCTCCTAAGGGATCTTGGACTAAGTGTTGTAGTGAAAGCAGTTCTTGTGTCATTAAATTTGATTGTTCTTGTTACTTTTGTCTGTTTATCAGCTTTTCAGGGGGTTCTGGGAGGGCAATCTTGACTTTCTTTGGGCAGCTATTTACTGGCTATTGTCTCCTTTTTTTTCCCCTTTTTAGTCAGACTCCCCCCAGTTTCCGCAGTCACCCCGTTGCTGGCAGAGCAGTTTGCGTGAGAGTTGCCCTTTCATCCCGACGGACAGAAGGTCAACTTTGTGTTGGAGGGACTCCGCCACGGGTTTCACTTGGGTTTTTCTCCTTCCCAAAAGCTCAAGTCTGCCAAGAAAAATAAGCAATCTGCAGCTCAGCATCCTTCCGTGGCTGACCAGTATTTGGCCAATGAGGTTTCCTTGGGTAGGGTGGCAGGTCCTTTCAGCGCTCCTCCCTTCCCGAATCTTCATGTTAGCAACTTCAGGGTTATCCCTAAAAGAGGCGCCTCATTGTGGACCTTTCTTCCCCGGGTGGGGCCAGTGTCAACGACGGGATCGATCAAGACAAATTCACTCTCCATTACATTACAGTTGATCAGGTGATTCGTGTAGTCTCCAAACTTGGTGTGGGGGCCCTCATGGCTAAATTTGATGTGGAGGCAGCTTACCGTAATGTGCCTGTGCATCCCGCCCATCGTGTTCTTCTGGGGATGAAGTGGCGTGACCAGTTTTACGTGGACCTGGTTCTTCCCTTTGGCCTTCGCTCAGCTCCTTTTATTTTCAACTCCATTGCTGACATGGTGGAGTGGATCCTAGTCAATTCCTACCAGATTCCAGACCTCCTCCATTACCTGGACGAGTTCATTACTGCAGGTCCTCCCCAGTCCCTACAGTGTGCACGGAACTTAGCTACTGCTATGGAAGTCTGTCAACGGCTTGGTCTGTCGCTGCATCCTGACAAGTGTGTTGGCCCCTATACGGTGCTTGTTGTCTTGGGTATTGAGCTCGATTCCTACAACCAAGTGGCACGTCTTCCGCAGGAGAAGCTATTAGCATTGCAACACCTGATTGGTTCCTGGCTCCCTCGGAAATGGTGCAACCAACACGAGCTTGAATCCCCTATTGGTCACTTGCATCATGCTGCCCAAAGTGGTGTGGCCGGAGCTGACCTTTCTACACCGTATGATTGACCTGTTATCCTGCTTCTGGAGGCGAGATCACCCCATTCCTCTCAATCGAGAATTTCATCTCAATCTTCTGTGGTGGCACCAGTTTTTGGACGCATTAGCTTCTGGTCCTTCCCCGGACTGCTGCCTGAGGCTGACATTGAAGTATCTTCCGATGCTGCTGGCTCATTCGGCTATGGTGCCTACATGAAGGGTCTTTGGTTTGCTGGCTCTTGGGCTCCCTCACAGGAGCTACAATCGATTGCTTACAAAGAGCTCTTTCCAATCGTTCTTGCAGCCCACGTTTGGGGACACCTTTGGGTCAAGAAACATATCCTTTTCCCCCCCGACAACGATGCTGTAGTCCACATCTTGAATACCCGAACTTCTAGAGTTCCCAGCTTAATGCGTTTGCTGCACAGTCTACTATTTTCTGCTGCTCGTCATAGCTTCTCCTTCTCTTCTAAACATGTCACTGGTGTTTATAACCAATTAGCTGATGCCTTATCTTGTTTTAATTGGAAGGAATTTCGGCACCTGGTCGCAGATGCTCAGCCTCTCCCCACTGCGGTACCCCCCGAACTTCTGGCGCACTCGACGTCTCCACCTTAGAACAGCAGTGCTACTCCTTCTTGACCGAGGGCATGGCCCCTTCTACGCGCCGCTCTTACGCATCGGCTCAAGCACAGCTTACTTCGTTCTGCTCTCAACTTGGTAAGCTCCATTCCTCGGGCTCTCCATGCCCAGCGGATGAATGGACTTTGTGCCTGTTTACTACTTTCCTGGCTGCTAGGATTCAGCACTCGTCCATAAAGGTTTAGCTATCTGGGGTTAGAGCACTCCACATCGAACAGGGGTTTCTGGACCCCCTTGCTAACTGTCTCCGCCTTCAGAGGGTGGTCCGCGGTATCAAGCGCTCTCAGGGTTCCTCATGGTTTTCTCACTTGCCTATTACCGATGACTTAATGTTAGTGATTTGGCGGTTGTTGGATGTTCACCTCCCAGATCACCTTATGTTCTGGGCTGCCTGCTCCCTTGGGTACTTTGGCTTTCTTTGTGCTTCAGAGTTCACTGTCCCCAGTCTAGCCAGCTTCTCTCCTTCATGTCATTTAGGTGTCCAAGACATTGCAGTTGATTCCCCATCTGCACCCTCTTGCATGCGAGTAAAGATCAAGGCTTCAAAAACTGATCCCTTTAGGAAAGGTACCTTTATCCACATTGGCCTTGGCCAGCCCCCGCTTTGTGCTGTCCATTCGGTGATGTCCTATCTTGCGCTCAGGAGAGATGTCCCCGGTCCCTTGTTTCTGTTCCAGAATGGGCAGCCTCTATCACGCTCCTTGCTCACAGACTGGCTTCGGCAGATCTTAGAATCAGCCAACATCTCAGGCAACTTCTCCAGCCACAGCTTCCGTATCGGGGCTGCAACTGTGGCAGCACGCAACGGAGTACCTGACCACCTTATACAAACCTTGGGCCGCTGGTCAAGCTCTGCTTATCAGCTCTACATCAGAACCCTGTCCGAGTCGTTAGCAGCCCTCTCCACTCAATTAACATAGCCGTTTTGGACAGCATTGCCACCTTCCTTTGCTTGGTCATGGGGAGTTTTCAACATCAACGATCAATATAACTTCCTAGGATTTTGTCACTTTACCACACCAAGGACCGCGATTAGCATTGGCTACTCTGGGCGGAACAGTCACGTTAAACATTTCCAATGGTAATAGTAAGTTAGTACTAATTTGCCCAAGCAACTTGCATAATTGCTTGCTTAGAGTGTGCAGCTGGATCACCACGTTTCTGCCCCACCTCTGTTGGTGCTGGACTGCCACCTCATCAGAGTACCATGCCCCCCTTTATTCCACACTGCTTACTTGCTTCCCAGCCAGAGGCCCTCTACAGTTCTTCTGACTGTTTGCTTCTCGGCGGCTTCTGGTTTTGTTTTGGTCTCCCGAGATGCCTCTTTGTATATGCTTCATGCCTCGGCTCCATAGGGCTGATTCATGTCCCAGTCTTGAAGCCCTTGGTGGGTGTCCGCTTGGCCAGGTGTGTACTGTACTTTCATGTATTACTTGTTTGGGAGCTAGGTGCTTGGGGTCCAACTGGGGATTGGAGGTTCCAGGTCACCATGTTCTCGGGTCCCTCCATTCTCCAAGCACCTGGAGAAAGGTGTCCTTTGGGTGGTTCCCGCGTCCAGGGTTGCCTTGGATACCTCCGCTCTGGCTTATGGCTTTTGCTCTCTGCTAACCTGTTAGGCACCAGTTCCCAAGCTCATCTATTTGGGATGAGTTTAAATGTGGCTAAATAATTATAATTTAGGCTAAGTTGGACTCGAACTAATGCAGTCAGTGGTTTCCCTCTTTACCGTATGTGACCTGCGGGGTGGCCTTCTGGGGAGTTGCAGGGCTTTTCTGGCGTGCTGCTTGTTTTCGTGCGGTGTTGCTTTTGATCTTTGGGGATCAGTAAGATTATTGCTCTCTGCTAGCGAATCTTTGCGGATTCTCGCCCCTTCCCATCCCCCCCGTTTCCTTGGTGATCTCTAGATAAGTATGGGTCAGGTAAGTTGTTTCCACTGATTTCTTAGTGTGACGGTGCCAGTTAGCGGCTGCGTGTTGGGGTGGTTCCCGCGTCCAGGGTTGCCTTGGATACCTCCCCTTTGGCTTATGGCTTTTGCTCCCCGCTAACCTGTAAGGCACCAGTTCCCAAGCTCATCTATTTGTGATGAGTTTAAGTGTTAGACCACAATACTCAAGAGATTGTTATCGGAAACCTTTAGGAAAACACAGTGAGCAGAATAAAATCATGCGATACGGCGTGCTGAAAGCGCTGAGCATTGTAAAAAGGGTTCTAGTTTGTTGTTATCATCAAAATATTACAAGGCATTTCTTGGGATGTAAATGCACTATAAAACAAAGGTATATGCAATCTTAAGCTTAAGCTAAGTGTATCATTTACAGCGAATTGACTATGGAAAATTCATGAGCACTGTCGACAGAGTCACGCTTCAGTAATTGCATGTGGTTTGCCATTGAAGCCGGTTGCGGACAAATAAGCAAATTTCCTCCTTTAAAAAGACAAGAAAAATGTTATTTAGCATTTTCAAACCGAATATCTTTTATTTCCAGTATCCAAGTCAAGTCCCTTTTTGTTCTACTAGTACATCTTAAAGCGCTAACCAACCTGGGACTCGGTGCCAGTAGTCACGTAGTAAAAAGGCATATTATTTGCATACATTACATCTGATGTTGCCGGCATTGTGTCGAGCGATGCCATGAAATTTTTTAAAAGTAAATTGAAAGAAAAACAAACACGAATAAAATAGATAATATTCCGCATTTTCCCTGAACAGATTTGAAACGGCATCATTCATCACATTGAAATCCTGTCGTGCCAGGGCATGTGTAACGGGCTTGTAACACACGACAGAACTTTCCTTTGTTATTTAATCATGTAAAAAGTCACTTCTGGTTTACCAATCTGTTTGGTTATGTCAACTTTAACGACCATAGAAGATGGTGGTAACTTTTGAACTTGTTAAATTAAGAGTTTCCTCCTTGCTGAAAGAAGCAAGGAAAGAAAATGTACTGTTAGTCTCTAGTCGATGCTTTAATCATACTGGCAAAAGAGCACCGCAAACTGTAGTGTTTAAGTTGTCAAGAGAAAATAATTGAACGAATACCAGTGGCTTGATTTGATGTTATTCAGTCTGTTTTTTTATGAATTATAATTTCCTACGGTAGTGTAAGGAAGACACAATGAAACTTTCCAAGAAGAACTTTCCCTTAAATGCACATAAGCCGGCCTATATTATAAAGTGTTTATCGATCGGAAAACAGAAGTAAACAAGTTTTCAGATGCTTAAAGACATACTGACGATCACGAATAAAACTGAGGTTTCTTTGCTAACTAACGGAGCATGGTTCCCTGCAGTAATCGGCCATGTGAACTATGGATTAACAAAAGCATTCAGGTACATGAGTCTGATCGTTTATACTGCTTTCAAAATCCCATAAAAGCTGCTGGTGGAACTGAAATTTATTTACAACCTTCACAAAGACATCGTCGTTCAAAAACATGACATTTTACTACAGTTATGAAGAGACACAAAAAGCTTATCCTAAACTGTGAATAAATGCTCAATTTACTGGCAAAAGCGTACCTCGCAAGCGCTTAGTGGTCTAGAGTTAAACAAAAACAAGAGGGAATGATTTGATGTCATTCAGTTATAATTTCCCACAGCAGTGTAATGGAAAACATGATGAAAAATGCCATGAAGAATTTTACTACGTGGAAGCATCGATTGATGCATTCAAAGTAAAACAATAAGCAAACAATACCTTGTTCGGTTTTATTGTCGGTCTATCGTCCATTTGACCGAGGTAAAATTTAAACCTAGGTTTTGTTCACGAACTGCGTGGGTTTTGTTTGTGAACCGCACGGTTTCGTCTCGTTCCTCCGGCGTGCACTTCACGTGTTCTGCCCTTGCAGTTCACGCATCCCGATGTACATATGACTGCAGGCGGTACTGTAGATAGATCGAAACTGACCAATGACAAATGGCAAACTTTATACAAGTCTTGTGCTGAGCCAATATAACATCAAGACTTGACCGACCAATTGCTTTTAACCGACAATACTGGTGACACCATTGACTGACACGTACTATATCACGACGTCCAGGGGCTTTTGATTCACAAAAAAAAACTTTTGCACGCCTCGCGTACCTATGTTTACAGCTGCAAAGCTGTTTTATCAAGTAGTATGAGAAAGAACGAAGCATACAGCTTTGACTGCTTTGCATCCATAATGATGGTTGTTTGATTTACTTCATGCAAGTAGTTACGAACTGTTTACATTTTTTGATGTGTTACATGAAGCAAAAAAACCCAAACAAACTCTCAAGGGTGCACAGTACAAACTGGAAACCATCTTTTAAGCCAGAAGAACTCCATGTTTTTTAGACTAAGTTTTCTATGTTTTTCTATGTTATGTAAGTAGTATAATAAGTATAGTAAGTATACGCTTCTACCAAACTAAATGAACAAAAAGTTTTTTTTCAAGAAATTTTATCTGTTGTTCAAAGTGATAATTTTGATACAGAATGTAGGGTCATTATTGGCAGAGATTTCAATGTTCATTTAGATGCTGATATTGATAATTCCAGAGGCCAATTTGAAACAAAATCTAACGTAAAGAATTTTTAAGATATCATGCTCGAATATAATCTCATTGATATTTGGAGACTATGGAATCCGGATAAAAGGCAGTTTACCTGGAGGAAAAGAAATCCTGTTATACAACGTCGTATCGACTTCTGGCTTGTAAGCGACGATTTACAAGATGATGTCAAAAAAGCAGAAATTATTCCAGATATTAAAACCGATCACTCGGCAATCAGCTTATCTGTTAGTAGCCTCAAAGATCGATCATTTGGACTATCTTATTGGAAGTTTGATTCCATCCTTCTGGATGAGCAAAATTGCATTACAGTTAATTAATTTGGAGTATCAAAAATGGATCTCCGAATTTTCCAAAGTTAAAGACAACAGAGTGCTGTGGGACCTAATTAAATATAGAATCAGGCAAACTACTATTAGATACAGTAAAGTGATCGCTAAGAATCGAAAGGCACAGCTTCTGCGAGCAGAAGAAATCTTAAAACTGCGCGAGGAAAATGTCAACAGTGATCCATCTGAAGAAAATATTACAAAGCTGGACGAAGCTAGGAGTGAGTATGAAACACTATATGAGTACATTGTCCAGGGCAAAATAATAAGATCGAAGGCGAACTGGTACGAACAAGGAGAGAAAAACACAAAATACTTTTTAAATCTTGAAACCAGTAAAACCAAGAGAACATCAGTTCACCGCCTTATTAATGCAGATGAAAAACTCGTCCTAAACTCAAAATCCATAATGAAAGAACTCGAAGATTTCTATACATCACTCTACAAAAACAGCGAATCAACGGACTGTGACCAAGGCTTTCAAGATTTCTTAAATGGTGTTGATATTCCTAAATTAAGCGAAGATCAGAAAAATCTATGCAAAGGACTTTTGTCAAACAAGTGCTTTAATGCTCTGTCTAAATTCCCAAACGGAAAAACACCTGGAAATGACGGCTTAACACCTGAGTTCTACAAGAAATTCTGGAACTTGCTTGGCCATCTTTTGACTGATTCCTTGAATTATTCGTATAATTATACATGGTGAATTATCTAACTCGCAGAAACAAGCAATGATAAGACTCATTGAAAAGAAAGGAAAGGACAGACGTTACATTAAGAACTGGCAACCCATTTCTTTATTAAATGTTGACACTAAAATTGCTTTGAAAGCTTTGGCATTGAGATTGGAAAAAGTAATGCTTTTTGTTATTATGATGACCAATATGCGTACATCAAAAATAGGTACCCAAAAATAGAACAATTTTCGATGATGTCCGGTCCATTGACGACATCATGGAATATAAGGAGATACCAAGTACCTGGGTTAATGGTCGCAGTTAACTTTGAGAAAGCATTTGACTCTTTAAGTTGGAATTTTCTATCGAATGCTTTAAGATCCTTTAATTTTGGTAATTCCTTTATTAATTGGATCTCTGTTTTTTACACCAACATATCAAGTTGTGTCACAAACAATGGTTTCTCATCACCAATGTGTAAAGTCGAAAGAGGTGTTAGGCAAGGAGACCCTTTGTTGCCATACCTCTTCATTATAGCTTTGGAACTTCTTCTAATTAAAATTCGTAACGACCCTTGCATTAAAGGCATTAAGATAGACAACACAGAGGTTAAACTCGCTGCTTTTGCCACTGATTTGACAACATTTCTACAGGACAGAGGTTCCTTAGAACACCTGTGTAGTATTTTAGAAGTGTTTAAAGGGTGTTCCGGCTTGAAACTTAACAAAGACAAAACGGAAGCTTACTGGCTTGGTAGCAGCCACAATTGTAACAAAAACTTAAATCAACAAACCTATGAAAATTCTAGGAATTTATTTTACCTATAATTCATGCTGAAAAATGAACTAAATTTTGATGCAACTATAAAATCTTTAAAGAAAACTTTAACTGGCAATGGAGAAATCTTACAATCCTTGGTAAAATTCAAATTATAAAAACATTTGCGATGCCAAAACTGTTTTTCTGAGCTTCCGTGTTAACTTTTGATAAAGATTTCTTTGAAAAATTTAACACAGCATTGTTTAATTTTTTATGGAAAGGTAAAGACAAAATCAAAAGCCTTGCACTGTTTAGTGATTATAGTGATGGTGGACTTAGAATGCCCCATCTGGAATCTGCAGTCAAAACTCAAAGAATCATGTGCCTTGATAAGTCTATTGAAAACTACCATAGTCCATGGAAGTTAATTCTCTTGCACCATCTTAAAAATTACGGCGATAAATTCCTTCTTCACTGCAATCATGACGTTGCTGACCTACCTAAATCCCTTCCAAAGTTTTATCACGAGTGTTTTGAAGCTTGGGCTACACTCACCGAGAAACAACTATCTTCGCATGAGCAGGTTATGGAACAGATACTTTGGAATAATAAACATATTTGAATCGATGACAAACCTCTATTTTGTAAAAAGTCACTTATGGATGGAATCTCATGAATTAAGGATATCTTCTTCACGAATGGAAAATTAAAACCTTGGAACTTTTTTTCAGAAAAAGGCCTTAATTTAAATAATTATCTGTTGATATTGGGACTTTTAAAAGCAAACCCAGAATCATGGAGTGTTTTGTTAAATTCAGGAACTACATGTTGCTCTCAAACCCCAGATTCGGACTTTGAGGATTTCACTGAATTAATTTTCCACTCAAAAACTGGTGATAACAACCTGATTCAACTCACTAGTAAAAAGCTGTACAGGATTCTTGTAGAGGATATAAGTGTACACCCTACTGCCAAATACAACTCTATATACAATGACCAAGATTTTAACTGGAAATAGATTTATTTAATCCCACACAAAGTGACTTTAGATATAAGAACAAGAATTCTTCAATACAAATTGCTAATCGCATCGTACATACCAACAAACTCTTACCGGTATATAAAATAAGGTTATCGGACACTTCTTTGTGCACATTTTGTGGAGAGTATGAAGAATCCTTCAAGCATTTGTTCTTACACTGTCGATTCAGCAAAAACTTTTGGATGCCAATTGTTTCCTGGTTGAATGACTTAAATATTACAATCATTGAGCTTAAGGATAGCGAGATCATACTAGGTTACATGAATGAAAACCTGCATTGGTTTTTTCTTAATCACGTCCTTATCATTGGAAAGCAAGTAATTTATTCAAGTAGACTAAGCAAATCTAAGCCTTTATTTTCTCAATTCATGGTCAAACTAAAGCATATAGAACGCATTGAATATTATATCGCTAAGAAGAGGGATAGGTGAAGTTTTCATGAAAAGAAATGGAAAATCACATGAAAATAATTTTTAAATTCAATAAGCTATCGTGTAGTAGCTATGCTTAATTAACACTGTAGTGGTATGCGTTGGTAACAATTCAGTTCTGTAACTAGGTTGAGTATTTTTTATAATTTGTGGTGTAACAGTAGTGTATGTACAAGTCCTGTAAAAAAATTGTAATTAATAATATTAAAAAAAAGTAGTAAACTGTATAATGCAGCTGTATTAAACAAAAAGAACAAAAATATTCTGAATTACTTCAAGGGCAGAAAAAAAGGTGAAGCAGCCTTAAAACAATAAAATATGATTAAATTCAATGAAATGTACTGATTGGTTATTAACAAATTCATATGTTGATTTAAGATCTATTTAACACATGTTTCCATGGAAACAAACAAAGAAATACATTTTTTGATGAATTGCACCTTGACAGCTGCTTTGTAAATTATTTAAGTCGAACGATTTAATAATTTGGTACAATCTGTTTAAAAATTATGTAATTCTCCTATTGTAAATTTATTATTCATTTTTATTTTCCTTTTTTTTCCTTTGTATGACTGTTCTGCCCAGACTAGCAATGTTATTTGCGGAACAGTCTTTCTTGTGCCGAATTTACTCTATAAATAAAGTTGTTGTATAAATATAAATAAATTGTATGAACGTAAAACTATATCTTTGCCACTTTCTTCATTTCTAACCAGACAGAAGTCTTACAGTCATCTCCAGGAAAAACTATTGTATGAACAATCAATTCCTCTTAACTAAGCAGGCTGTAGAAAATTTATTTGAAGTGGTAAGGAGAGTTAAAGTATTGATGAACACAGCTAAGGAGTGAGGAGAAATCCAACATCGTTCAATGAGAAAACATATTGACATACAACATTGAACTGTACGACCAAATTTCTCAGTCACTGGACAGGTGACTGACGAGAGACAAAACTTATACTGTTAAAATTTATATACAACTTTCGAAAATTAATGTTTATAAACTTCACACCGCGATACATCGATAAGATGACTCATTTTGCTCAATGAGTGCAGAAGAGTTCAAACACGTTTGTTTTATACATCTATCATTCTGGAACGTTGCGAAAACATTGGAAGTATTAAAAATAGCGCCACTGAAAAGCAAAATGGATGTATTCATTCAAATAATCCATATAGTTATTGCCCACCAGGGCATCACGGACTAATGCATAATCGCTTTTTACTACACAAATCTTAAATATAAGCGTTAACATGTTCCGAAAAAAAAACTTTTATTGCGATTCCATAAACCAAAAAACTAAGCTGTCCACAAAAAAGACTATGTACTTATCCTTACAACTCTCGTGACGATAGTGAAAGCCGAGTTTTCGACGGTTCTCAAGCAGGGAACTCAACAGAGCGGCAAAAACTAGCTTACAATAATATTAACCCCATCAGCTGGGCAGCTGCGCATGGTAGCTCGATGAGCTTGGCTCGTGTCGCTCAATGATGGCGAAAAAAAGTAAAACTCAATTAGCGCCAAGCGTGTGTTCCCTGGTGAGTTTTTCAATTCTCACTGGCAATGTTCGCTTGTGTCTGGTAATCCCTCGACAAACAACGTCAAAACAAAAGGAACTCACACTGTTCACAAAAAACGGATTACCGACTATGCAAATGACCAACATAAAGTTCTTGTAGTTCAATAACCTTCTCATATTTTGCGGACAATTCACTTCAGTTTGTTAGTGTTCTAGTCCACAAATTTTCACGCTAAGAGCGACATTCCGGGTAAAGATTGAAGACAGGAACAGTCCATAAGGTGTACCAATTGTTAATCATTAAAAAATTGCTCGACAGCAAGCCAGCGCAAGCTGAATATCGATTCACTTGATGTGCTTGTTTTCAACAAGACCAAGCGAATCATAAATAATTTTAAAAATACAACACGCAGCTTACCTCAGTGATGAATCAGCATCTATTTCACGACAATCAGTTGCGAGGCACCCAAGTTTAAAGTGAGTTGAAAATCAACCAACGACCTGTACATTGCTTCATCTACATGTATATTTATACAGATTATAACGTGCCGACAGCCAGCATCGCCGCACACTGAAAAATACGAATAATCGAATTCAATTCTAAATACAGTTATCACAAAGTACTATCGAGCGAGAGAAAAACCTACAGACAGACGTTCCAACTATCCATCGATGTAAGAAATGTATGTGTCTGCATTTGAGCGAACCCTTCGATCATAACGCTGTATAATTCTCACCAATAAAACGTGGCCGAGCGAACTCACGAACAGCCAGCAATCTCAGGAATTGTACTCAGCCACTCTGCGCTGTCCGCTATTAAAACAATATCTTGTTCAGGGAAGATGCAGTTAATTTTTACGCGGTTTTAATGCTTGTGAAACGAGAGCACTACTAGTGTGGGAAGGTTGCCCGAGTTTAAGTGTTTTCCTGATACTGGACCAAGTTTGTGACGTTGCCACGGAGAACGGAAGACGGAATGAGTGACGGGAAATATGGCCCCTGCCACCTCCGCCCGGGAATCACTGCGACTCATTTCCCGCCCACCGGAAATAAATCTTATAAAATGTTCTTGAAAAAATTGTATTTCTTTTCGCTTCTCTTTAGGCTGAGTTTGTTTCTTAGTTATAACAACAGCACCTACAGGCCCTTTAGCAGCCATTAGCAACGCAGAAATGTTTCTTACGGTTCAGCTATACTCCCTTCACAGCTTTTCAATGCAGAAAACGATTGACCACATTTACTGATCCAGCAGAAGACAATTGACTATCTTGTTTCCGATCATGTAATAAACAAAACTAATAAGGTAGCAGCAATACGTATTAAAAGAAACAAATATATCTTTGTTTTAGGTTGCGAAAAAGATATGATTCACGCAACCGGCTTCATATCCCACAACAAGAAGCGCCTTGGAGTATTATTCCTGGGGGTATTATTCCCCGGTAACGCCACTTTCCTTCGATGATATAGCCGATCCACACAAAGTTTACTCCCAAACTAACCAACTTTGTGTGTTTCAGGTGGACAATTGAACATTCGCAAAACACTGTCCACCGAAAGGACGTAATTAGTATTATCTCGGTGGGGACAAGTTGTTCGAGAAAGGATGCGAGGCAACCTCGTTCCTAGTGCCTTTTCCCTGAAAGGATTCTCTGTTGCTTAGGTAAAGATCTGTCGATCAAAGTCAACAGGGAATAAAAACTATACACACAGTCAAGTCCGGTACACACACCCAATCTGTTGAGTCCTGCCTTGGTACGTTTCTGTCGGTACCAAGCGAACACACAGTCACGCGAGACAAAGGCGGAGATAAAATTCTGAGGAGCTGGGGACTATGCAAAAACTATGCACCTCAGGATCATCTGACGTTAGCAGAACTTCGTTTGTTAATTTCTCTTACGCCGCGGGTTAATTCAAGGGGAAATGTGACGTGTCAGTAAAGATAAGGAACAAACAACAGTCATGCAATTCTAGGAATGAGAAAAATGCACGTGTAATACTAAACCCAAAACAGGTTAGCAACGAATACTGCCTGGAAATTGGCTATGAAATAAATCAATAATTATGCAAGAAGTCGACCATTTCAACATCAGAATCAGAAACATGAGTAATCTTAATTTTGTTTCGTAGGTGAGATGTCATCATTGAAAGCATTTCCTCTATTTGTGTATAATACGCATGCCTCCTACGCTCGATTTCCAGTCGTTTCGGGAGTATCCAACTCCCATTCCAGCGGTCCTCCAAACACGGAAGATACGTGATGTCTTTTTCATATAGTGGTTATCTATTGTTTTTTTTTTAATAATAATAAATAAACAATAGCAAAAATACACCAAGTACCTACCCCCAACCCTCCCCAACGTGGTTTGGGGCAAGGCACGCGGGCTCACAAAACGGCTGGCAATTGTGCCCACATGCCTCCTGGCCTTCCAGGTTGTGCAAGATGTCGTCGCGTGTGCGGGGGTCTTTCATCCGTCAAGATAGAAGAAGGCTTCCGAAATAGGTGCCAAACAGACAAAATACAAAATACAACGTTTTCGAGTAACACCTGCAAGTTTATAATCGACGCCTTTTGTTGCCGTTTTTTAGGTCTCAATCAATACATAGATCTTATTGGACATTTGAGTGAAGGAACATCTGCTTATCATTTTCGAATCTGAGTATTTTGGCGAGTCCTTTAATAGGGCGAGCAAATGTTTGTTTAGATAGTTCATATCCAACGCCGATTTTCTTCCCCGGAACGGCTAACTTGAAAACTTCTGAAAGTTATTTGTCGCTTTTACACGGTTAAAAATTAAAGGAAAATTAGAAAGGGACTGCAAAAAAGTAAGGTAATCCAGGATCAGTAAGGATTTGGTTTCATATTTGTAAACTTTTCGGTGAGGTTTTCTGGCTGTTTATATTGTTTGCCCTACAATTTTGAGTTGGAATAAGTTATCTCTCATAGGGAGTGAAAACATGCTTAAATAAGAGAAATTTATAACTCAGTTTTTCTTTCGAACAAGACTCAGGCCAGGCCAGGCCAGGGGGCCCGTTTCCCGAACTTCCCGAAAAGTTTTCGCATCCGGAAAGCCGAAAACTGAAAAATCTCAAACCTTATGATATCAGAGGTGTATTTATCCGCCCACCCCCCTTCCCTCAAAAAGTAGTTTAAAATTTTGCCATTGAAAGATGA
>CM042748.1:25453293-25483495 GCA_022496165.2 Catalaphyllia jardinei
ACTTCCTCCATATTGACAGCAGTGACCTGTATACTTTCGTGGTCCGTGGACAGTGTTGACACGACACTCGGCACTTCAACGTCAACAGTGACCACCTCAGTCACGTGATGCATCTGCTCTAGGCTTTGAGTGGTATCCAGGCTCACCTCGGGACCACCACTTGCGTTGTCGGTTCCTGTGCCGCCGCTTCCACCGATGGCCGTAACAGCATCCGAAGCAATTTGCGACAGGAAATACTCGCCGCGAAGGCTGCTTCCTGATGACGACGCCTTATAGACGGCGACTCTTAAGTCAACAATAGTGCGAGAAGTGCTTGAGGCCGCCAAATCTACTTCTTGAAAGCTCTCTTTTTCTTCTTCATGCTCTCCTGATCGATCTTGGCAACTGTTGTCCCTGTAGTGTGATAACAAGAGTGGCGACAGTTAGCAGTGTCAGCTGTCGTGCACTCGAAATTTGTCCTGTCATTAAGTTTAAACTGCGAAATAATTGCCAAATTATTGACGTTGATATTTACATTTGTATTTTTTAAACTCACTTTCCTAGCAGAAAGATTTTTGCACCACAACAAAAAACGAAATACTTAGCCACTCTCTTTCTACGTACCCCGAATTTGTATTTAATAATTCCTTAGTGGACATTTTCTCCCTATACTAAATATTCCTAAATAGGATCCTCGTCACGGCATTTCAGAAATTTTAACATGGGATCAATCGGGGTAATAAACACTTAACTATGATCCAGAAGTTAGCGAAAAAGTATGGACATCTGCAATGAACAGTTTATTCAAACTTATTGCTACCTAGTCCATAGTCGTAGAGATAGTCTCTTCAGTTAAAATTATACGAAAGTTTATATGTAAAACAATATGGATTCCTAGTTTATAATAACAAGCCTATGTTACTATTAAAATTAAGTATTAATTCATCTGCCATAGTTAAAAAAAGTTTATTAACACATGGGGATCTTCTAAGAACAGCTCAGTGGAGCTTGCTACCTTATTACATGAAATTTTCGTGACACATTTGTTTTGAGGTGCGCATATTTTGCGACACTTAAATTCCGCGAATTTACGAAAGTCTTCTATTTTGAATCACTTTTAACTTCGCGTTTTTGAGTAACAGACAATCTATTTCATTAGCAATGTTAAAGAATTACGTAAACCTACTTTACTTTATAACATAACTAAAGCAAAACGTGCTTAGCAATCTCCCTTAATATTGCACGCTATGGCGTTTGCCATTTGTTAATTATCAAGGTACAATTAGGTATACCTATCGATAGAGTGCCAACGAGCAAATAATTTGTGGTATAATAAGGCGTTTATTAATACAGCATGACGGATTTTTGATTCTCTTCTGTTGCAAACATTACCGAGAGAAAATTATAACGCGTTTACCGGTCGGTAACGTTCGTCACGCAATCCCGTAGGTTATTGAGAATTCGAGGAGTACCCTGAATATCAAGAGTTTTGAAATGTATCGCTGCGCGGTCGAACTTTCAGTTCAATATGATGGGCAAAGTCAAAGTGAAAGTGAACACGCTAGTTTGATTGAAGAACACGCTCGTTCAATTCTGTGGCAAATAGGTCCGATTTGTGTTTTGAACACTGGATTCGACTGCATGATAAACACACTCGTTCAGTTCTGTTCGGAAACACTGCCGACTGAACCACAGGCGGCCCAGACGTTGTTTGTGATTTACATACGTGACAGTATTGCGTTACGTTTCGAGCCATTTAAGAGAATGTATGAAAATGGTTCGAAAAAAACTACAAAAACTACAATGGCTCGAATAGTTCCGTCCTTGCAATTGGCTTAAACTGAGCCATTGTTACATCTTACACTTACACTTACACTCAAAGGCTGATCGAGAATTTTTTTGCATAAGCCATTCTTCGCGCGGCACTATTCTCTGACGCCTCGCCAGCCGAGTGTCTTCGCTCGGCAGCTGGCTCGTTGGCAATAACGTCAAAATTAACAAAATGCAACGGCGGGACTATATGTCAACAGCAACATAATGCGAGTCACTTAATTTTTGCGTCATGTACTGTGTTCGCGTCACTTTAATCTCGATTTTTTAATTTTGTTTTTTTTAATCGCGTGATTCGCGAAATTAACGTATCGCGAAAATTTCATGTCATCTGGTAAGATCTCTAGCCATTATTTTCTTATAATTTTAACATATTTAAGTCAATTTGCGAAAATAAAAAAAACTAAAGAACTTGAATTTTCATTATGCAGTAACATATAGTGAAGTGTGGTGAAGTGTCAATCGTATTTAGCTTAATAAAACTAATTGGAACACTTTTGACATATTTAAAAAGTATCTTAGCTACGTAAAGTTAAAATTATTTACAATTTAATTCGAAACAAAAACCCTTTTAAAAGATGAAAGTAGAACTGTTTCTGATTAGTCTCAATTTGCTAAAAATCATGGCACTAGTTGGTGTGTCATTTCATGTAACGCCACACCTGAAGCTAAGAGTGTTACACAATAAACTTGTATTGTACTTTTATTGCAGATTCGTACAATTGATTTGGCCGAGCTACGGCCGGTTTCTCGAAAGCCCCGGAGACTTTTCGGGCCCGTAAAGCCATAGCAGAATTTCGAACCTTCTTACGATTAAAGAGCGGTTTATTCAAATATTCTTAATATGAATAGAGGTTCCCTACACACAAAAAGTTTCAATTGCAAGCATGTACAATTCTCCGTTTTTAGATACAGATGAACCAAAAATGGCCTAACGTTCCCGAAGGGTTTCCGGGCCGTGATGAAAAGAATTCTCATTAGTTCCCTGAGCGCCGTGATGAAAAGAAGAATTCTCATTGGCTTCCTGAGCGCTCCGAATTTTTCAATATGGTCCAGCTTGCTGGAGCCCCAATAATTAATTTCGACAAATTCTTTTTTAATTCATTGCACAAAATAAACAGTCTAAAGTTAACAAGACATCATTTTTACGTCATGTTTAAAGAGCAATAAGGGAGCGGCAAGAGACTATGATCAAAGAGAACACATCCCCCATACATAGCCCTCTTCCCATGATAATCTTTTTTTAGCGCGTGTTCAAGCTGCGAAGTTATTTAAGGAAAGACACCTGATTGGCCAATGTAAATGACGCAATAACATTGAGGTTTAATTTTAACAGTTAATCAGCAACGCAGAAAACTTCTCGTCGGGATTGTTGAAGCGGATTTCGTAAGGTCAGAGGAAGAATAATTCTAACTGTCTGGCGCGTTGAAAGAGCTTTCCAAAGAGATCTTTTTCTGTTTAGGCCGTTCAGTACTTTTCGAGAAACGACTTTCGAGTGTGTTATGAATGCAATTCTTGTCAGCAGTCAATTCTTGTCAAGACTAATTTCCGACGTAAAAATCACGATAAACACATAGAAGACCAGCAGTTTCAAAAGGCTTTCCAGATAGGTCTCTCTCAGGGTCTCTACCGATCCAAACGATGTTTTAGTTCGTTCCAGAGAAGCACTTTTTTCGGCGTGGACCTCCCTGAAACTCTGTTTCATATTACAAAGCAATTTCGAAATTAAATATGCAAACATTTACACCGGGATTTTCGGACCGAAAGTTCTAACAAACAGGAAACAAGTATTGTGCTTTCCTGCGCTTTGAATAACCTTTCCAAAGAGATGTTTTTCGATTTAATCCGTTCAGTACTTTTCGAGAAATGAGTTTCGTGCGTGTTTATTGGAATGCAATTCTAGTCATATTACACAGTACTTCCGATATTAATTAAATAAACAAAGATTTGCGCCGTTTTTTTGGAGTGAAAGTTCTAACAAACGCGAAACAAATATTTTAGCTCTCGTGCGCTTTAAAATACCTTTCGAAAGAGATCCTGTTCGCTTCAATCCTTTCGGCACTTTCCGAGAAACGACTTTCAAGCAGGTTAGAAATTCGAGTCTCGGCACTGTGTTAATCATTCATTATTCATGCTGGGGAATGACACGACTTCTGTTTTGCGGCTTGGGAGAAGCGCGTATAATTTTCCTGCCCAGCTCTGAAAATGATTTCCAATGCTAACAGTGCGGCAGTTCAACTGAACAAACTTATTTTTTTCTCTTAGCCCGCTAAATTTTCAATTTCTTATTTGGATAGACACAACCTGATGACCGTTGGCCATTGCTTGCGTGATCGGGGGCCTAGACTAAAAATAACTTTGACAGCGTGACGCGAAGCTTAAAATAGATTAAAAAAAAGATTATCATAGGGCACGGGGATATGTTCTCTCGCTTCATTTTCTCTTGGGAGCGGTCATTAACTATTGGGGGGAGGGGGTAGGGTCGGTATTATTTCAAGGTTAGAGCCCAAAAATTTTAGCCCCTCTCAGGTTAACAGCCCAAAAATCTTGGCCTCCTTTAAAATGTGAGCCCAAAAAATTGTAACCCTTCCCTGTGAAAAAATTTTGAGAATTGGAATGCTGCACCGCAAGAAACCATACGAACGTTATTTTGAGACAATTATTTCACTGGAAAAAGAAAAAAGTGTTACTATTTTAATACACTATTTCCAAAACCCAATGGTTCACCAAGTAAAGGGAATCCGTACAATAAACAGCCCCGTTGTTACTTATTGAATTCCAATAAAAAATAACAATAAAAAACAATGTTTGATACCGTTATTAAGATTGATTGAGTTTTATAGCATACCAAAAATGTATTGACTTAAAATAACAATAAATCAAGTGATGTTTATAAAATTGTTCTGGGTGAGCTTTTTCACTGTGCAATTAAGCTTTGAGTATACGATTCTATGAAGATTCTCTTGCCATGCTAAAGTCAATAGCACAAAACCCATTTGTGTTCATCGCCCAACGTTTTAATGAAAGGCGCCCAGAAATTGTAACCCTCCCCTAAATGTGGGCCCATAAAATTATGGCCCACCCCAAATGGGCGCCCAAATAAACACAGCCCTCCCCAAAAATTTACCGGGCCCCCCCCCCCCCCCCCCCCGAATAGTTAATGACCGCTCCCTAATTATTTCAGCTTAATGTTCGAAAAGCCACGCAAGAAACGTTAACAATTGCTTACCTTTCGCGCGCGCGTTTACCAAGAACGAGAGGATATCGCGGATAACGATTAAAAAGAGCCATTAAAATAAATACTTTGTTGAGCTAACTTGTTCGGTCCGTATTGGAGAATAACGGTCTCGTTCTTTCAGTATTGTAGGTTTATGGACCTCTCCTGTAGCTCGGTCCATAAACCTGCAAAAAACTCGATCAACATTACTCCAATGCGAACCCCACGCTTATTCAATAGCATATCAGTTATACAGTACTTGGGAATAAAATGAGTTTCGTGTCACCAATTATCCTGCAAGTGCTCGGTGAATCTTCGACGAATACCGTTTGTCCAACAGTTATCGCCTCCTCTAATTCGATCCTCATGTGTCCAAAAGCATCACAAGGATGACTTTTACGAAGGTTATGGTTTTATTCCTAAAATTTGTTTTTATCGACATTATTTTAACGCGAAAATGTGGACTTCTGGGAATACTGCATTCCTCAGATGTGAGAAATGGGTTTAGCTGCAAAAGGAACAGTTTTTTTTTCGCTTCTTTAACATTAAAGTTCCCCTTGTACATTCACAAAACGGCTTGCTTATGGATGAAACATGAAAGTAGCAAAGAACTCAGAGAGTGTTCTTAAAGGATATTGGCGAGTTTGGCTTTGTATATGTTCCAGATAAACCACTAATTCAATTAAGCTACAGGTTAATTGGAAGAGTTCGTTTCGCAATTCTGACCTTTTGTTTGGAGTAAATAATCACGTAAGATTACCCTACAGGACCTATTCTCTTTTCGCGGATCGTAAAATCCCGAAAAGCACAGATCTAAGCCCCCGGCGCAAAATGTTTCATTTTACACAGCCCTTTTAGCGTCTATCTCGCTAAAATCAACGGAATTACATTGAATTCTACCCAGCAGCCCGGGCCAGCAGCCCCGTGAAAGCACGGTTGTAAGCGAGTTACCCGTCCATGTTGAGCTCCATGTTCTCTTGAACCGGGTCACTAGTTCTTTGTGATTGAGCCTCATCAGCTGGCCAGACTCTTCCACTACCACGATAGAGAATCTTCAGCGGTAGCGACATGACGGTACCCCATCAATAGTGTGTATGGAAATCTCCTTTCTCGAGTACAAGTCGTATTTTAAACCAAATAACTTCTTTTGAACTGTACCGACACTACGAGGCATCTTGCGCTATATCTTAGCGATTACTGGTCCATAAGCGGTCCATTAAAGGTTACCATGGTGATTAATTGCAGGAATATTTTGGGCGTGATCTTGTCTTCGAGATAATTGGTCGACAGCACTTCCGTCAGTGGTTGGTACGCTGCTGAGCGGTCGATAAGAGTTCAGACGAAGGGCTCCATAATTAATGAATTTTACAAAGTTGATCTCGCTAACTAGTCTGTGACCCTTGAGGTAGGATAAACATTATTTTCGTACAAAAAAACTGCATCGAGATCTATCTTAGCCAACACCCGGTGCGGTAGAAAAGTGTACAAAGTTACTGAAACAATATTTCATTCGAAGGATATCTAAAAGCCCTTAATCTTTCCTGTAGAATGTCTTCTGCCCCTTCCATGTACCTACAGTTACTCTTGAAAATATATTACTTGCCCAATTACCATCCGTTTCTGATCCAGCTGTAAAAATGACAACTATGTGTAATTGGCGTTCGAGCCAACATTACATAATAAAAATAAATACTTCTCGGCTGACATGGAAGTTTCTTTTTCAAAGAATGTACGAGACATTTTGCACTCTAGAAGTAAATACATAGATCCTTCGGGAAACAATGTTACAAACAAAAAGGGTTGAATTTTTACCGATCACCAAATTCCACGCGCTTTTGTCTCTTTTTTTCACCTCAGTTTGTATCCAGCATGACGCCTTCTCTTCGTTGTCGTATGCTAATTGCTAATAAGCAAAAAGTGAACATAAGCACAACCACAAGCAACATGTTTTTTTATTGCCAACCAAAAGGCACTCCTTTATAACAGCAATCTCCTACCTCTAGTTCCTTACTGCGCTGGTCAAAGGGAGCAAAGACACTGGGTACGAGGGTGTTATAACAGTGCCTTACTGCGTCTGCACATGTTGCTTATGTTGCTTTAACATCAACCTCGTTCCCAGGGGGAGGCAGAGCAGGTTGTATAAATTTACTAGCAGTAATCAGAGATTACGAGTGCGCGTTCGACGCCGTATAAACTTTTATACAGATACCTTAAATGATTTCCCAAGCTGACTTTCGACCTCTAAAAACCAACCTTTTTCATCAACAACCGGAGTTTTACAGAAAGATATTACAGTGACAAATTCCATGCCATTCTGATTGAACAGGTCTCGGTACAAACTACGTTGCGTGACGGCGCCAGGTTCCGACTCGCAAGTTTAATAGGACTAAAATATTTACATCAGCCTTCAGATTTCGTGCTAAACATTCTCACATTATTAACTTGTAATTTGTAAAAGTATATTTTTTACGAACATTATTCTAAGTAGGAAGCTCAAATATAAGTAAACATTTGCAATCGCGTGCTCGTTCATCGTAAACAAACTCCGTGCGACTGATTCGAGTATTTCCGCTGGCCTGATACAAAGTATACAGTATTTACATCTCCGTTCCGTGGCTCAGGTTCACTCTTACGCATTTTATAAAATAAACAAGTTCCTCGTGAGCCCAAACGAACGTTTACATAACATCATACTATTGAATATAATACTACTCGGCCTCAAAATCCCACGGCAAAAGTATCCAACGCTACCCTGTGATCGAGAGCGCATGGCCTGCTCACGTGCTCACATGTTCGTCACATGTATTATCACGTCTCAGTTACGGTACCAGTTTACTGGCCGTTTCCATAGTTAATAACTATGCCGTGACATAGTTAGTAACTTTGTCGTGACATGCCCCGGCAAAAATTAACCGGGGTAGCCATTTTCGTGCCCGTACAGGAATGCGGGTTTTCCAGACAATAACCTTACACAGGGACCCCAACTCTGCAGAGTCACAGGCCAAAATTAGGATTGCGTTGCACTTCGTCCAACGCAATAAAGTAGTTAAATGAAAATTATTCAAATAAAATGATGACGATGGAGAGGTAGCCTGGGAATAACCTTGTTAACAGCCTCATCATTTTCTTGCATGTGTGGACCTTTTATTCGTTGTTCTTTCAGTCATATCTGTGAACCGCTCCTTGAAGTCATTTGCTGAGAGTTTGTCAAAACACTCCACAGCATCGCATTGTCGACTGTCTTTGCGTGTCTGAAACTGTGGTAATACAATCTCGTGTGATTGATATGCTACGTGATCGTCACTATTAACGCGGGGTACAGCAAATAAAATTTGTATATATCTAGAGAAAGACAGTGAGACTATTCAAGGAATGACTTTTCCCTAAAACCGAAACTTGGTCATTTTTAATAACTTTTTCAACCTTGATTATTGTGATTTTGCCTCTGAAGATCATGTGAAGAAATTGGAACTTCTTTAGTTCACAAGACTAGGACTGAAAAAGTTACCAGTCAAACAAATCCTTCAAACGATACAAGAACAGCAGAGTTCATCGCTAACTTGCCTTGTACAGTTTTTTTTTATTGGAATGTCAAGGCTGACATTGACCAAGTTTTAATGACATGCTAAGAAGACGCCAAGACTGAAAAAAAAAAACCACTTGAATTCCAGCTTGTCTGTGGGACAAATAGCTCTCAAATTTTGCTTGTCCAGGGGAAGTCTTAGTTTACGACTTGCTTGATCTTTTGCCCATCAGTGAGAGTGAAAAGTTACTTGCCCAGAAGTTGAATCTTCTTGTCCTGGACGACCGAATGGCACTTTTTTCGAGTCCTGTACACCCCAGGACTCTGGTAAACTGTCAAACTTGAGTCAACAAAGTCCAATCGATAATTTGCTTTAGGGACAACATAAACCATGAGCTTCTCTTACTTCATAGTTCACTGCAGTAGAACATCTTCAGCTTCTGATTGTTGTACTTTTTCATGGAGTAGTACCGTGAAGTTATTACAGAGCGGACACTAAAAACTTACTGATTGGGAACGGACACCAAGAATGGCATTTCAGAATGAACTGGCAAAACCCCCTAACAACATTCAGCCCAGTCCGAAAATTACACATTCCTTCAAAACAAGAAGCTTATCAAATTGTCGGGCTTTTAGGACATTTTGCAACAAACTACTAATAACCAAATGACAAACAAATCAAGGGCTTGAATTTTGTACATACAAAGTTATCACACATCATTCAGCACAAAGTGACCTTAACAATTATTACGATGTTGATTTTAATGACCTTGTTATTCATACAGTCAAATTAACCTTTGGATCTTTGCTACAGATGGTGTTCTACATGAAAAAACTGTAAATCCTCCTTGAGCTAATAGAAAAGAATATTGTTGCTGCGGAGTGAGCGTAGCGAGTGAGCAGCAGCATAGTCAGGATTTAAGACGAATATATAAATGGGAGTACGAATTCTCGAATTCATCACTTTTAACCAGAATCCAGAAGTGGAAAATAAAAGCCATGTAATCTATACAAAAGGCAGAACTAAGGGGTTTGTTTTCTTTTCTAAGTTAAAACTCTTCAGTAACTTTTAGATATGCTGAGTATCAACATGTTTCCTCTAAACACGTGTGCAGTATGTTCAGAATTCTATCCATTCTTGGTTGCTCTTGGCCCTGAGATTTCTTATTACCCTTGTCCAGCGTTCTCTTTTTTCAATTCTAAAAGAAGCCTGGGACCTGGTCTGGTCAGTCCTTATTACTCAATAATACAATTTGCAGTCATAGTGACTGACCTGAAAAATAGTCAAAGTTTTACGGCCATCACTGTCAATTAGAACTACTCCAAAATACAGTGTTTGCTGCTTTTTTGTTTTAAGTCTCTCATGTTGTTGGTGTTTCAGTAAGATCTGGCATTTGGTCTTTAGTATGGACATTTACTGGTAGTACAGCTCTAAGTTCATTCCATCATGAATTTCATCTGAAGTGGTAAGTCAAGGAAAAGTGCTGTGCAATGTTAAAGTTGTAAAGTTATCTAACATAGAGCAGATCAGTCTTGTTTTGTTGCCATAAGAAGATTTACCTCGCAACACCAGAGCCTACCCTGGTTTTCATAACATGGAGTGACAAGGACTTTCTACACCTCAAACCCCTCCTTGATGGCAAGCTAGTCCACGGCAAGTCACTCAGAGCATAACTAATCAATCAAAATCAATAATCAAAAACATAATAATTGACTAATTGATAGTACTCAATAATAACCAATATTTGTCAATTGTTTAGTTACAATAATCAATAAAAATCAATCATCACAAATTTGGTTAGACTCAGTCATTGTTTTTCATTCGAAGCTGACTTAGCGAGCAGCACGTCTGACTGTAGACTTCTTGAGCTTGGTAGAACTGTGTTATTTTCTCCCACCTGTATCCACTGGGACTTACAAAACTTCAAAGGCACTTTCCAAATCAGTGTATTCTAGAGAACAGTGTGAGTCAACTTAATAATAATAATCGACAATAACTGTGCATAATTTTCTTACCTTGAGAGTTTCCAATCATTTTGCAATTTAGTTTACAGAAATGAAGAGACTAACTATCGGTTGCAAGGACAGCTGTATTTGCTGACTGATAAACTTCAGTGCAAACCTGGACAAACACATCTAAAAACTCAACACCCACAAACAATTTCGACCATTCTTGATAAACGAATCAAAAAGAAGTTCAACCTGATTTAACTTTTGAAATATTTGTAAGCATTAATTATATTTCAAGCTTTTTCTTCACTTGCAATACACCTGGGTACCCTTTAGTGGCATACAAACTGATAAGTTAAAATCAATAAAAAGAATTAAGTGTTATGGAGATGTTTACTGAGCATAATTTCCATTTTGTCAATTTAAGCGAGTGATGATAGACTAAATGTAACAGAAAAACGAGTCAACCAACCAGGCTTTGCCCATTTTTATGTTTTCAATATTTTACAATCCAAATTGATAAAATCACTCATTTAATTACAGAAATTGATAAAATCAAAGTCAAACGATTGATTTCCAGTGATTTTTGATATCAGTCGATAAGTTATGCTCAATTTCAATCAATTTTCATTGAGTATGGAAAATACTGATTAGTTACACCCAGCGTTACTGCATCCCCAAAATTTAATCAGGCTTTGCCAAAAGTTCACCAACACTCGTTCATGCTTTTGGGGTACTAGAATAAAGCTTCTTGCCCAAAAATACATTTGCAAAGACACTGGTCAGTGATGACACCATGAATTGGTCCAATGCAAAAAAGTTTGAGCCACTGATGTCAACACGACGTGAACGTGAACGGTTACTTCTAGCAGCTTTGCCAACACTGTTTTTTAAATAAATGTTTTGGTTTTTGAAGGAAGTAGAGAAACAAACCAGGGAAAAAAAATTGGCCGATCTCAAATCTGGTTCATACAGCACCTTACTCACTTGTTCTAACAAGGTAACAGTACAAGATTAGTGTAACTATATGAATAATAAAGAAAGTTTCTTTTGTTTCTCGGCATACAAACCTAGTTTTTTTTAAAACATTATTTCTTGAAAATGAAGCACAAATCAAGAAAAGACAATTACGGAACAATGTTTACCATGTTAAAACAGGTCTGTCTGCCAAAAATAAGCTCGATCCTGCAAGAAATGAACCTCGTCCCAAAAACCAATATACGCCCTTTTTGCATGAAAGCCTGCAATAAATTATTGATCAAATACAAAGTTTGACTTTAATCAAAAGATTTATTTGCATTGCAATATTGTACAGTGCACTGTACAATACTGTATTGCACTGCAAATACTGGTACAGACTGTATTGATAAAAAAAGACTTCTTATTAGAATAGCAATGATCTTTTATCAAAGGATACAATCTGCAAGTGTGATATGATCTTTAAAAATGGTATACCTGCAGGAAAGGACAGATAGGGTACAGGTTATTGACTTTTCTCAACCATACTACAAAGCCACTTGAATTTTAGTCTTCTCAAATAGTGCTTAAGTATAAGGTTAAGTCTGCATTTGAACCAAGTGCCCCATCAGGCCAGAGCTTAAATCCAGTATACAGTGTTCCAGATAAGCGAGGGGTCTCAGGTCAAAAACCCGACAAGGTCACCTACATGACCCGGCAAACTGATAGAAAATTAATTATAATGATTTGGGGGAAATAGTGGGAATTGACCCGCTGGAATTCATTATTGACACCCAGCCTTGAAAACATATCTGGAACCCTGAGTATACATACTATGAAACAACTATGAGTATTTCTAATACCCCTGGGTTGGATTGTAGTCCATAGCAGGGTTATATATGAATGTTGTGCCACGTAGCACTATGAACACAAATGATCTAACAGAGAATTAACTCTGAAGTGTAAATTTTAGTGCTAATTTAATCCATGAATAACCCACTGGGCGTTAGCCCTAGTAAAAGGAATCAGGGAACCACACGAGGTAAAGAAAAAATCTTTTGACCTCGCTGGGAATCGAGGTCAAAAGATTTTTTCCTTACCTCGTGTGGTTCCCTGATTCCCTTTACTAGGGCTAACGCCCAGTGGGTTATTCATGGGTTAAATTAGCACTAAAATTTACACTTCAGAGTTAATTCTCTGTTACATCATAGCAGGGTAAGACTCATTTATACAACTGGGTAGAGAGAGGCACCGGAGAGTACAGTGTGTGGCCCAAGAACACATCACAATGTCAGGGCTGGCTAGGGTTTGAAGGTCACTGTTCCTCCAGAGTGTTAAGGGCTATTCACAGTTGGTGAACCTATTCTCTTCAGGAATATTATTTAAAACCTCTTGTGAGCAAAAAGCCTTAGGTGTTAGAAGTGCTAAACCAGGTTTAATTACCACTTCTTGAGCACTATCCTGTCCCATTTGGTTCCCGTCTGAGCAGCAATGAGTTTCTTCAAATCTCCAATAGTATCATCAGAACTAAAAACAAAGTCAAGGTTTCTGCAAAAGCTTATTCATGTGACTTTGATTATTATGTACATAGCAGTGTCTAGATGACACACAAAGCTTTGGTGAATCTTTTTTAATAGACCAATTTTGATATATTAAAATTCTGTGGAACACAAAAGACCTCAGCATGAGGCTCTGGGGAATAAACCTCACAAACACTGTAGTTATTCCCTGGGAGTCTCGTACTGAGGTATTTTGTTTTAGGCTGAATTTTATTATATTTGAAATTGCTCTGTTATCATTGTGATTGTCTAATTTATTTATTCAATTAATGTCATTAACCTGAGAACGTTTTCTGTTGAATGTCTATTAGAAATGTAACTCAAAGTTTACTTAGGTGGATTCAAACTAAAATCCACTTTCAACAGACAGACACTTAAAACCCTATAAATTCAACCATTATGGGATACATGCATATATCAACCTTTCCAGAATTCTTTCCACACGAATTTATCCAGTTAGCCTTGGGGCAGTGTGATATTATCACAGAACAATAATCCATTTCAGCAAATGGACTAATAGCCGCAAGTGAAGTATGATCCTCGCAGTAAATTTTCGAATTTAAGCAATTGGAAAGAAGAAGCCTGAAAAAAAAAAAAAAATCAGCGCTTCAACGGGATTTGAACCCATGACCTCCGCGAATACCGGTGCGATGCTCTACCAAATAATTCATATTTGAACTGCGTCTATAACCGCATCTATAACCGCAGTTCAAATATGAATTATTTCATATATATATCACATAACTTCATATATATATCACATAACTTCACTGCACGGGAAAATATGAACTCAATAATTTGACCTTGCTCCCAATGTGTGGCTTCATAGCTCAGTTGGTAGAGCATCGCACCGGTATTCGCGGAGGTCATGGGTTCGAATCCCGTTGAAGCCCTGATTTTTTTTTTCAGGTTACTGCGAGGATCATACTTCACTTGCATCTATAACCGCAGTTCAAATATGAATTATTTCATATATATATCACTGGACTAATAGCCGTTGGCAAGGTAATAACATATTATATCATTTTTAACGGCATTTTGGTAGATGAAAAAAGATCCAAAGAGATATAATGTGCTTAGGGTTAAGGTGCCTATGGTGTTAAGATTTTAAAAAATGTCCTTAAATACAGCTATTTACTTTCAGCAATTTAACCCTCCCAGGAGTAATGCCTTTTGATTTAAAGTATTACTACTACACCATCCTTGCATCCTGAGGGATGCAGGATTAGCGCGGTAGTGAGAGCCTCCCACTGCTGTGGCTCGGGTTTGATTCCCGGACCTGGCATCACGTGTTGAGTTTGTTGTTGGTTCGCGCCCTGCTCCAAGGTTTTTTTCTCCAGGTTCTCTGGTTTTCCTCCTTTCACAAAAAGCAACACTCCAAATTCCAATTCGATTCGGAAATGAGGGCCACAGGTTTGTCAGCTTTCCAGTTAAGCCTCGCCCTCACTAAATAACATTATTTATTTAGTTTAAAAATCTCATTTTGTTTAGAACCAACATAGAGATTACTGTCCATGAATTTAAAGGATACTTGCACTTGACCCGAACTTTCTTCCCAAGACGATCATTACATGTGACTTCAATCATCTTTGAGCGTGGTAATATTTCTGAGTTGTGCAAGATAACATAAAAAGAACAAAATTTTAGTACCAGTATTTGTATAAAATATTGCCTGTCATATGGATGACCTCATTTACATTTCTTTCACTTGTCATTGACCATGACTAAAAAGTAAAAAAAAAGTAGTATCCAGTTTCAGGTCTCATTGATCTTCCTGTCTTAGACCACCAAAGATCTTCGGTATGACAATTTGCTTTTTTGATTTGCAATCCTCTAAATGTTGGCGTGTCTTCCAGGTGAGGTTCACGTGTACTACATTCTGTCCCCAACTATTCTCTACCCGTATACCTAAACTTTGCTTCCATATTTGCATACCTACTTCTTCAAGTATTACTCTTCTATAAAACTTAAATCCCACAGCAAACCAAAGAGAGCCAATGAGCAAAAATGGAAAATTAGCGCCCGCGATCATTTTCAACATAGGTCATGTAATCCCAAATGAAACGTCCCAAATAATAATTATAATAGTAATGTCTCATCTACCAAGGAAATTAATGAAAATGGTCTGGACCAAATTTAGTTTTCCAAAAAGCAATCCAAATAAACATAAATTAGAAACATTAAGAGATTGAGGCTGCTCAGAAGTTGACCAGACAAGTTTATGAATATTATATGATGCCCCCTCCGCTGAACTAATAAGGCGCATGTTTGTATTCCAAATGGCGGCGTCTAACGTGTCTCAGTGTGGAGCATCTATACATGGTGGTTATAACCATCCCACAACCAGGAGCTGGCAAAGCACTAATACAGAAATCACGAACAAGAACTTGATTTACCCTCTCTTCATTTCGTAAGTGCATATAATGATTACGAGGCGCCACGCACCTCTCGTAAGGTCTAACAGGATTGGCCGAGAAAACAATAGAATAAACAACAGAAACAATGGCCCTAGTCCTGAAAACAATAGAGGTGGATGACTCCGGGAGCAAATAAAATTAGAGGTTCCGAAGAGGTGCATGACTACTGATGATTACACATGTACGGAAATTGTCCTGTAAGAGTTCATATGGCAAATTCCCCTCCGCCTCTCAATAGGGACTGGGTTTGCAACGAGGAGGGAAAATTATCACGTGATCGTTAGATCATATTTACTGGGTGGTGGTGTCATTAGGTAGAAAATAACCAAGGAATATGTATATGTACAGTTATAACTTTTCATGGCACCAGGAGTTTATACCAAAACTTACTGTCTTTGTAGAGATGAAGCTGATGCAGAGGAGGAAATATCAAGCCTCCCTGGGCAATACAGGTATACTACAATATAATGGTAATTATCAAGGACAATGATAAAAGGGCTGATTCCAAGATCAGGCCTTGAATTTTGTGTGTAAGTGGTAGCCAATTGGACAGTGTATGACAGACTACAGCCTACATTTATGCCTACATTTATGCCTACATGCATACCTGCCAACCCCTAGAGTACAAAAATCTGGAGATGTCCAGAAATCTTTGCATTGTGAGAATGTCATTACAGACAATGTCCAGGAATAACCTCCGAAAATTACCCAAAAGGCATCCTGAGAGACCGGGAGATTTTAAGAGGGTCGTACAGGGGGTCTCTGGCACGGTTCATGAATGGAAAAAATAAAGTGTCACGGATCACGGACGGATTTTCCCGAATCACCAAAATAAGCAAGTGAGATACTCTTTTTACTGACCTGTTCTTACACTAGAAACAGAGTTTGAAGAAAGCAAGTCAAGTCGAGTCGGGTCAGGTCACGAGTCACGAAGAATAATTTCCTAAATTCACATTTCATGGAAAATAAAATCAGCTAATCACGCATCACGAGAATGCCGCTGTACCACCCTCATTTAATGAAAAACTTGGAGACTCCTGGGAAAACTGGGAGAGTTGGCAGGTATGTACATGTAAATACAGGCCTAAATAGCACTCTGATTTGCCTGAATATCATTTAGATTAAGTCTGAATAGCACACAGGTTACCCTACTTATGGTTAGGTCTCAGTGGTGGATATGAACAATGCAAATCACTGCAGTCTTCAAATGCTATTCAGTGCAATGTTGGGGGATGGGTTGGGAGGGAAGGACAGGGAGTGTAGAGCCACCTGCTTCCTGTACCCTGCTCTCCCGTTTCCTGCCCGAACAAGACTTCATGAACATTGACATGACCACCCTGAAAGAGTTAACTCCTATTTTACTGGAAGTAAGCCTCGGTTTTTTAGCTCAAGGGTGAATTTTCATTTTTGTTGGCCCAGAAGTCTCAAAATAGGTCAAAGTATTTCAAGTAACATTTTGTTTTTTTGTGTTTGAAAGTATTTTAATGCTAAACAAATGATTCCTACCTTCTGGGAACTACTGCTTCCCACCCTTTCCTCTCATGCCTGTCAACCCCTATTCTCTCAGGCTGCCCCCTGTCCCTCTCCACTATACACTGCCAATTGGATACACTGGTCTGACCTCTGCAGGTCTGATAATCAACTACATTTATTTATTAACACTTTGCTTCTGGTACAGTCTAAATATATTTTCTTGTCATTTCAAGATTTGGAGTTAACAACATAGAGAAGATAGTGTCACCCTTGGTAGAGAAAGGACTTAAGGCTGTTTTATTGTTTGGAGTTGTCTTCAGACTTAAGAAGGTACATGTGTACCAAAATATTAACATACCTTTCCAGTACTTTATTGGAGGGTCAGAATTATTTCTAGTGTAATTAGCTGTAGTAGAAATACTTGGTGAGCAAACCGTGAACCAAATGAGTGTCTAGATATCCAGTGTTTGTTCATACTTTGGAGAAAATCTTAGTAGAGACACTCAGTATCGTTTAAGTTAAAGCATCATCATAACAAATCATACCTGCTGTCTGCTGCTGAGCAGTGTATTGCTTAAAAACTAACTTTCTCATAATTTAGATTGGTCCAAAAAGGCAGCTCTAGAAATAAGAAGCAAGTTTCTTTCACTGATCTTGTTTCAACCATTTAAGGATGTTCGCGCCCATTGCTACTGCGCATCTTTAGTGCACACGCAATTCATTAGGCATGTGCATGCCACGTCATGTATTTCAAGCGCACGCACCGAAAATCAATAAAATATAGAGCTGATGACCTTTGCTCGGTGACCCCACTTTTTTTCTAATTATTTCCATTATACTAAAAAACAAATTCTGTACATGGGAAGTTTTAATTATTTCTCATATACTATTCAAATAGGGTCGATTTGGTACATGGATAAAGGTGTGCGTGACTTTGAAGTTGCATTTTTTTAAGGCTAATTCTACCTGATTTAATGACATGTAGGGAAGATCTATCAAATAGACCGATATATGCTGTGTTAAACACACATAACTTAGATATAATTCTTCAACTTAAATATATACAGATAGTAATGAATCTGGCCAGAATTGCCTCAAGTGACTGGAAATCCTAGAAATGCTATGGTCTGTGATTCGCCTTATCTTCAAAACGAGTTCAGTGACCCCGATATTTTTTTATGTTTTTAATCTAATCTTATTATTTTCTACCTGTAGTCAGAGTTAAAAAACCTGCGTGGGAAGTTTTGGGCAAGAATGTCCTTAATTGCTTTTCTTGTTGCAACTTTTTGAACTGTTCCCCTGCAACTAATGAAAACACCAATTGAAAATGATAACATTTGTTCCTGAAATGTCATCCAGGCTTTGTGACACTATGTGTGATACCCTTTGCCATAAATTACACCCAGAAACAAGGAGCCAGCAGATGATATGCCTAGAGGTTTATGTGAGATTATCAGGTGATCAAGGAAGTTATTAGAAGTTTGATTGGTTTATTTTTGTGTGTTCATGTAGACTGATGATGGCTATAATGCTGACAGTGAGGATTCCCCAGTGATCCTGGCCACTAAGAAGCTATCATTGTTGTATCCTGATCTTCTGATATGCTGTGATGTTTGCATTTGTCCTTATGCAACTCATGGCCATTGTGGCAAGTCCTTTCTGTTTTTCCGTAATTGGCTTTCTTTTAGTTTTAATACACATTTTGAGAAGTGTGGTTAGAGGGAATCAAGTTACAAGAAGTCCCCCAAATGACAGCTGCAGTTAATTCCTTATAGCTATTCAAACAGAAATGATTATGAAGTTGAAAAATGGCTACTTAGCATTTATGTACACTTGTTTGGAATTTGATTTGAAATTGTTCTAAACTGAAATGCCCAGTTGTACAGAACACTTAGTCTACTGATTGCTCAATGTGCAAAACTTGGTTTACACTTACTTCCCATCTTGAAATGTTATGTTTGTATTTTGCTCTGCATGTAAATTTAATTCATAGAGCACTCCCAGATTGAGTGAAACAAACTAATTACATATTGGTGCAGTTTTAAATTGAGAATTAAAAGTAATCAGGCAATTACTTTGGTTTTAGGTTTGCTACGTTTTGAGACTGGCTGAGTGGTCTAATTGATAAGTAATTGGTTTGGTTTTGTTTTTATGACACTCAGGTGAAAGCCACCTTAAATTATTGTTCATTCATTTACACACTTCTTTATACACTTTAACTAGGTGCAAACAAAATTAATAAAGTGAGTCTCATTCTGGGATGAAGAGCTCATTATGTTTTAATAAAGTTTCTAGTCTTAACCTCATTTACTGTATATACAGATCTACTACAGTAGACCATCAGATCTAATTAAATACAGTAGACCATTGTAAAGGATAATCTCACTGCATATTAAACTTTGCAGAAAATTCACCTTGAGAGTTTGACATAAAATTTTATCAGCCTTTCATTATATATTATTTTCCTTTTGATGTAACACTGACTCGTTAATGCAGTTTATTATATGGCTAGCTCTGTGAACGGGCAAGATGACCCAAATTGCGCGCTGTGATTGGCTACCTGAGCTTGCCCGCTCGGGCCTACTCGCTGTATCCTGCAAGAAAAATTTCCTTGTAAGCCACATAATAAATCCTTTATTGACCAAGTTTGTTCGGTCAAGATGGCTGCATGGATATTGGCTTCATTCTTTTTTTGCGAGTTTATGGACCCTGACTTCGTCTCAGTCCATAGACACACAAAAAAAGAACTTGGCCAATATCCAGCCATCTTCACCTCACACTTGGTCAATAACCCATATTTATAGAACCACCTAACCTACAGAATCTTGTTCTATGTTATTCTGTAACAAAGAATCACTAGTAACTGTTAGAATTTTAGATCATATCTTTTATGTGTCAGGTATTCTTAACGACGATGGTTCTATCAACAATCCAGCAAGTATCAAAAGAATAGCGGAAATATCATTGTCTTACGCCAAAGCAGGTATGGATATTTAACCCAAATATTCAGATTTTGGTACACAATTAAAATATTTGACAGGTAATAACTTCAAAATTTTCTCTGTGAGTTAATTAGCATTTTGGTTGTTCAGTATCTTGTTTATCTCTTGTCGCACTGGCCTCCGAATTAAAAGTCAGGGTTACCGGCTGTAACTTTTAACTGGTTTCAAGTGCCTTTCTCCATAAAGGACTGTAAATTGGTTCCAATCAGCAATGCTTGGAGATGTTCCAAGAAATATCCATTTCCCTCCCCCATACAAGCACATACAAACAGGGTGGATTTTGATTTGAAACCCCACCCAGTTTAGCTTCATACTTTCCTTTTAAAATATTGGCTCTTTAGACCCCTCTTTTGGAATCCCCAATGGCCTTCCTAGGGGTGGATGTAAATTCTGGAAACACACATTGCTCGGGGCTATCTGCAGTTGATTAGCTGCCCACCTGAAGTAGGAACAATCTATGGTAATTCATTCAAAAGGAACCAGAAGCACTGTCTAGCACTGGGACACATTAGTAAGAGGCTAGCACTCTCATCCTGCCCCACCTTTGCTTGCCATGTCAGTGGCATCAGTGGCAAAGTCGTTTATCCACAGTAGGTTGACTATGTAACTAGCTACAATGTCCTTTGCAGCTGGATTTCTCTTGATTCAGTCTCGTTTAATATCATGTAGGATGTCATGTGATAGCCCCATCAGACATGATGGACAACCGCATTGCAGCCATAAAGGAAATTTTACACAGGATGGGTTATGGAGGAAAGGTAGCATATAATGCAAGAACTAAGTAGTACTTTCTCAGGCAGTACTTCAGAGAAGTGATAGTGAGATGTTTACCAGGTACATGTATTTCCAAATACTCATGTGTGAATGTATTACAAGGTTTACTTTCTTGTGGTTCATGCTTAACTTTGAAAAATTAAAATCGTACCAATAATAGCAGATACCACTTGATGCATGCTTGAGCTACCAAGGCAAGTCAGTTTCAAATCCAACTTTCTTCTAGAAAGTAAAATGAAAGAAATTGATAGTAAAGGATTTGTGTTTAAAATGTTGCTTAATTGTTCCTCAACAATCTCATTCCCAAGGCCTTGATCCTTTTGGTAGAAATCAAGACCTCTGGAAGAAATTCTGAATGTGAACCAGCATTTCTTACAACAGAAACTCTCTCTATGCATGTTCAGAAATCATTATTGAATTTCAATGCATGTGTACAGTCAAACCTGATCCAGGATTTTCTGGTTCCAGTTTTCAATTTTGTGTAGAGCACCAGGCATTTCGTTACTGCTGACCAAAAATGTATGGTTTCTGGGGGCAGGATTGGCTCCTCAACTGTATACACAGTACATATAGTATAGCGGAGCAGATAAAATGTAGTGTGTATTGGAAAATATTCATGTCAATACAATGTGCTATATTGTCTTCTTTTAGGTTGCAGTAATGAGCTACAGTGCCAAGTTTGCCTCTAATTTTTATGGTCCGTTCAGGTAAGCTGCAAGCTAATTTCTTTTCTGATAACTCTCAGGGTCAGTCACCAATCCTTTAAGGCTCTTGTGAAATTGCCCCTCTTTTCTTGTGGTATTAAATACATTACATCCCTCCCAGTTGTCATGTTTAAATACAAACATCAAAATCTTTCCATAACAAACTTCCTTATTAAAGCCTTAAAGATGAAAAGAATGCCCTAGGAAATAGAAACAGTGCAAACTCTGCGTCCAATATGAACGAAAGTCTTTTATTCTTTTTGTTCTAAAAGTAAACCTCATTCATTTCCAGAGAGGCAGCCAAGAGTGCGCCAGCATTTGGCGACAGGAGATGTTACCAGTTGCCATTAGGTTCTAAGGGTCTTGCAGTAAGAGCAGTGGTATGTTGTGCTATGTCATCACCAGTGTAGCTTGGGCTCAGAATTTTACATGCTATTACTAAGTTTAGCCAGTCCTGTACTTGGTTTTCTCTGCATAGAGTCTTGCTCTAACTTTCAAGAATCATTACATATTCTTAATATTTAAGATTTTGAAACAAAGTTCTCTGCATCTCAATATCTCTGATTTTTAATTACCATTTACTACTACATACTTCCATTTGGGTCCGAGTGTGTTAATTTTTTACATCGATGGTGTTACTTAAATAAATGTCTAGGAGCGTGATGTCAAAGAAGGTGCAGACATGCTGATGGTGAAACCAGGAATGGCATATCTTGATATTGTAAGACAGACTAAGGATAAGGTACGACAGGTTTTGATTGTTTTTCCATAACCTATCAGTGACCAAACTATTTTGTTTTAATCCCCACATCATTAGTGTGATTTCTCGTGTCTATCAAGATGAAATTGAAAAAAATTTATCTGTCTGTAGAAACTACTCTGAGCTCTTAATTCTTGCTGTCTATCTTCAGCTACTGCTATCATAGTTACTTTAACAGGAAAGCGTTATATAAACTATTTTAACTTTGAGGTAGCCTTTTATGGTTTCTTATTAATTAATGGCCAGGATTCCTTGCCAGCTTACAGTATAATGGAAATTCATTCAACAGTGGTCACCTCAACCATGAAAATGTGAGTTTTCTGAGGGGAAAGGGTCGATTTCATAATAAATTTCCTGGTAGGTGACTAGATCATTGAGTTCCCCAGTAAGACTACCAGATGACAAACAGATGGGTTTAAAAGTGCATTAACGTGCAGTATATTATCAGCTTGTCAACTTTTTGCAAGGTGAACAATAATGGTAGCACATGTAGATATACCCCGTTGAATTCTTATAACCTTAAATAATTGAAACCTTTAGCCATTTTCCCAAAGGAAAATTGGGAAAGCTTCACTTACCAAGGGTGACACAAGCACATGTCAACTAACTTGCTTGCTCTTGATTAAATTCTAGTTTCCTGACTTGCCTCTGGCAATCTACCAGGTTTGTATACAACATTATCTAATTTTTACATTTGAAACATTTCTGAAATAAAATCTGTCAAATCAGTCAGGGCTGGGTTGTTCAAAGCCTGATTAAGCTAACCCAGGGTTAGCAAGAATTTTGATTTCAGTTTTGTAATTTCTTGGTGAGGTGTTCTGTTTATATTGTTTGCCTTTCAGGTTTGAGCTGTAGTAATCTCAAATTACAACAAATGTTAGAGGTGAAAAACATTTTTAAACAAGAAAAAATAATGCTGCAGTTAACGTTTAATCCTGGGTTAATGTTAAGCGGCTTTCGAACAACCCGGCCCAGAATCTTATGGGCAGCCAATGCTTGATGAGAGCTGGGTGGCTATAGGCCTTTACAGACCTATATTATAAGGTTTTCATCATTCATCAAGTGTGTACAGAAATGTAATTTGGTTTTGTATATCCAGTTGAACCCTGTTGTGTCAAACTCTCAGGGGAAAAAATATCTGTAACTTTACCATTTCTGTAGGTTTCTGGAGAGTTTGCTATGTTGTACCATGGGAGCAAAGCTGGAGCTTTTGACTTGAAGGCCATAGTATTAGAATGTTTAACATCAATGAGGAGGGCAGGTAATAATTATTATTGTACATTGAATTCACAATCTCTTTTTTGATTGAACAAAAGCATTCAGTGAATTTTTAAAATCATCTAGGTGCAGATTATACAGTAATCATGTAATCATGACTCCAGGTCACAGATAATCATCTCATGTACGACTGGGTGCATGATCACTGTGGGTAATCATGTCAGGTTCAGTTGTGTTGCTTGCCGTCACTGAAGAACTAAAAATATGACTTCCATTTTTGCTCAATATATAATAAAACATTAGTACATAAGTTTTTTTTCGTGATATCCAGAATTATTGTTTAGTATCAAAATGACAATATTATTGTTATTGTGGAGTTAGCAGTTTGTTTGTTGCTTGACTGTTTGCCAGGTTTAAAAAGCTGCCAAGAGGGTCAGTTTAGAAAGACCTTTGAAAATGAAAATTAACAGTAAATTTTCAGTGTCCTCATGTCATCACTGTTGTCTGTATAAGAATTTTACATAATTCAAAACAAAAACATCATGGTATCATGAATCTTTCAAAGGCCATTTAAGGTCAACTACTAAATCAATAATATTGAAATGTCATGATCATGTTAATTGCTCTTGTGTTATGTTTCAGGTGCAGATATTATCATAACATATTTTGTTCCACAATTATTGGACTGGCTAAAAGAACACCACTGAAGAGTGATGACCACAGTCAGATCATGCACTCACACACATAAATTATTGTATTAGACTGCTGTATTAAGGCTGTGTTGCTGCATGGCTTTATGCAACATACATAATTTAGAAGGCCCATGGGAAGAATTAATATTAATCACAAATGCACATATTTTGTTATTACAAATTTTCTATTTAATGTGTAATATTTTGTTATCAGAAATTTTCTATTTAAGTAACGGTCCGTGTAAGAAGGATAGCACACGCGGCAAGGGATGCAGAAAGGTGCTAACTTTTGCACAACATTGCTATTGTTATATCATACTTCTGATTGGCTCAATCAGCAAAATCTACCAAAACTTCTGGTAGCTGTATCTTTATTCATCTTTAATTTTTCAACTATTTTCCTTTCGACAAAATCTCTTCTGAGTCTAAATACCACAGTAATCCTATGTAGGGAACATTGGAAAATTGGACGCTTTTATTGTCTTTGTTTACGACTGTTGTGATTGGCTGAAATGTTTTCACACAAAGGAAACTACCTTTCAAAATAGAGTTTAAATACATTTTATTTCATACACCTGCTTCCCATCAATTGATAAATTCTTCGTCTAAAAACACAACCATTTCCTTGTGGGGAAAGCATATTGCCGCAGAACAATAGAAAATGCTATAGTTCTTATCTAGACCATTACTTAATATGGCAGTTTATTTTTAACTAAGTGGGTAGTATTTTGAGAGCCTTCAGTTAAGCAATGCATAGCAAGAGAACAGAGAACAACTTAGTTATGCCATATTGAACAGAAATTGATAAGTGAAATCTTTATCACTTATTTGTTACAGACTTGCACCTTATTAAAACAAGTGACAACACAAATCCCTGCATGAATCTTGACTGCCATAGAACTCCACTCTACAATTATCAATTATGTTTGCTGGATGTTAATTAAAATTAATTCATACTGAACTGTTAGATCTTGGGAAAGCAGTTTAGAAATTAGGCACAGGGGTTAAAATTTGTTATAGATAAGGAGTAAGAATTTGTAGGTAATATCTAGAGGATTTAATTATTTTACTCATAAAATCACCAGAATGAGCCAATGTAGTCAATTGCTTTTTACTTTTCTATTTTTTCTGATTTATCGGGGGTTGTTCATAAAATAACCAACTCTTCAATCTGTTGCTTTTTTTACAGACGCCTTCAATATAAATATTGTTAAAAGAATTGAATGCCAAAACAAGTTGGATAACGTTTTAGGATTTCATGCACTTGTTCTTTCACTTGGTAGTAGATCTTCAAATAGCCATTTCTGATCATATGTACATGTAATAAATTTGTTGTAAAAATAATCTTGAATTGTGAAATGGATAAAACATTCTTTGTAGGGCAAGCCTTAGCTAATTAAACTGCATAAATACATTGATTTTCAGCTTTTGAAGCTTCACACACATACAGCCTTATGATTCCTGGTTTCATGAATTGAGTAATTCTTTTATAGCTGAACTGTCTGTAACATCAAATGGTCGAAAGCCCTCATTGTCGGCAATCGAACAATCTGCTCCAGATTGCAATAGCTCTTTTACTATTGACAGAAAGTCGCAGGTGGCAGCTGTTATTTGGAACAAAAGAGAAAAAAATCAATGTTTTAAACTTATTTTTACCTTGAACATCATTCAAAAAGGGCTTCATTGCTATGTGTGCATCTACACAGCCACATGTAGCACACTACACATGGAAATAAGGAATGCCAGTCCTGATCTAAAAGGAGCTTTGGATAGGAAAAAGAAATAACGAGTTTCATTCCCATGCAACTTACCAAAGTTGTATTAGTTAGGGGTAGGAATGAGAAGAAAAATATGTAAATTATGAAATTCAATTTGTCACATAAAACCCTTCCATATAAAAGAAAGTCTCATTTCTGTAATGAAAGCTACCAGTACCTACCATAATGTAATGGTGTTTGACCATCTGCATCCTAGTTTAAAAAAATCATTTCCAGTTAAATATAAAAGCAGAGAGACATCACTTAAGGATGTACATACTAGGGTGCAAAGAAAACCAGTTAGCCCAGATGTCATTTTCACTAGCCCCAAAAACATTCTTTTTAGCACAATTAAATAATTTGGAATAAACTCCCCTGTTCCCCCAAGGGGCTCATGGCAAAAATTAAAGTGAGTAGACTAATATATTTTTTTTATCACTTGTCTTGAAGTATGTCTGCATTTGAAATTCCTCTTGAAACGATTGTCCCAAAAAAGTTCAGTTGCCAACTGGCCGGGCAAGCAAAGGATAGAACCCATTAGCTTGGCTTTAAAATGCACAAGCCTCAGGCAATCAGAGATTTTGCACGATAGTTTGTGTATTACTTAGCCAAAAATCAATAGAGTCATTTTTCACGTGAAACTAGGAATCCTCAAGAGTGTGTACACAATCCTCTAAAAAAACTACCAAGGAAACAAAAATGAGTTACTTACTAGTGGCAAGACCTGGTAACTACGTGTACACACATTCAAGTTTACTTATTCCATTTTGGCTTAAACTGTCCTCTGAAGTCACAAACACTGGTATTTAGAGTTAAAACTTATGAACTCAAACTTAAGAAATGAGATCACTACCTTGCTCTTTGAAAAAAATACTTTGCCAGTTCTTAACTGACATGGCAGAAATAAAATTCTACTTTTAATTAGTTAATCAGGATTCTGTGGATTCAACTGTTGGTCAAGAAATGTCAGCTGTCAAGAAATGTCAGCTGTTGGTCAAGAAATGACCAACAGATGACAGACTGTGACTCTTAACTCTTTCTAGTCACAAAATCTTTTTGATGATATTCCTACCTGTATGTTTACTCCAGCCTTGTTTTTTATTAGGTGTATCACTACATTTTCATGACCTCGGTCACAGGCCCAGTGAAGTAGTGTCAGCCCCTAAGAATAACAGAATCTACAAATAAGCAGACATCCAGGGCCCTTCTGATTTGGAGGAGTGGGGAGGGGTGGCTATGACCTTATTGCCACAGACAAGTGTTGGAATGGGATAGAAATCCATGAAAAATAAACCATTTGCATAAGAAACAAAATGAGACCAATAAACCTTTTAAAAGTAATACATGCATAGCAGCCCAATACCTGTTCATCCTTACTGTTAATGTTTTCTCTTGTAAGCAGAGCATCCATCTTTTTTGCATTTCCTTCCTTGCACCAATCAAATACTGACTTGTTAGCGTCACTATGAAGTGAAATCAAATCATAGATCTATATTCTAAGAATTCAACAGAAGGCTAGCTTTAAAATTTGTAAACACACGACCCCACAAGCTTTATTGCTTTAAAAATCATTGTATTTAAATAATGATTATGTATGTATGTATGTCATTGCTAGCTCACTGACTACCAGAAATCTAGTCATATAATTTTATTATATGGCTAGCTCTACGAGCAGGTAAGGTTACCTAAATCACACGCTGTGATTGGCTACCTGAGCGGGCAACATAGAGCCATCTTGCCTGCTCAAGACTATCGGTTGTATCCTGCAAGAAAAATCTCCCCAAAAGCCATATAATAAATCCTTTATTGACCTAGTTTATTTGGTCAAGATGGCTGGATATTGTCCTCGTTCTTTTGTTGCGAGTTTATGTTCGTCAAGGTCCAAACGCAAAAAAAGAACTTCGCCAATATCCAGTCATCTTGACCGAACAAACTTGGGATCAATATCAGTATCTGGGTAACTGTACACCTACCCCTCCCCTAACCCAACAGTAACACTAACTTATTAACTTATTATAACATGTTGGGTTAGGGGAGGGGTAGGTGCGCAGTTGCCAGATACTGAAAACTTCTAGCATATCCCACCATTTGAGATATGTAAAGCTGGATTGGCGGGAATGTTGCTGTCCACATGAGGAAAGCTGACTATCCGGAATGTAAAGTCATCCCTCTTATCGTAGAGGCTGATATGGAAAGGTGTGTTTATGTCACCCATCTTGATGTTGGTGTCGAGATAACACACTTCAGTAGATGATATGGAAGTGTCCTTAAGTTGCAATTCTGACGGGTAAATTGCACTGATGTAAAGTCCACATTGTAATACTAAACTGGATAGCAGAATAGTGTACTTGAGGGAGTTACCTCACAAGAATTCTACCCACTGCCTACCTCAGTTTCTGTAGAAATCAGGGCAGTGATCAGGTTATAAAGTAATGATCCTACATTTTTCTTTTCTGAATCAATAGCCATTCACCCTAAATGCAATTTTATTTCAAATCAAGTAAAATTTTACTACAGACCTTATAATATCACCATCATCATCTCCTCGCAAAGTGCTGACGGCCAGGCCCATTGTCTGTTTATGAGCAGGTTTTTCACTTTCCTTAACAGTCTGTGTCAAAATGGTAATTTGAAGTGGAGTCAGATCCTTTAGCAATACAATTCATCCCAAACTTGATACAACTGAACAGAAAACTGAGAATATGGACTTCAATAATACTATTAAAACTTACCAAGTCATCAGTGACAGCATATTTTGCCTCCCATTCTGGGTCTGTTTCAAACAGTTTCTGGATATAAAGCTCTAGGGCTTCTTGCTTGGACATCTCCCCAAGCTTCTTCCATGAGTCCCTTTACAAAATATAAGAGATAAAAGGGTTGACTTATTAATTCACTTGAAAATGGCCAATTCCTCATTTGAGATGCACCTTCAGGGAACCATGGTAGTTGTATTCATCATCTTGAACTGGATATTTAATTTGATGAATACAACTACCAAGATTCTCTGCAGGCTTGTCTCAAAAAGGGAATTGGACAATAGATCTTGGGAGTCCTATATTTGAGCACTGTGATTTCCTTTTGACAAACTGAGCCTGAATGAGTTTTCTTCTCATTTCCTCATCCTATCCAGACAGATGTACCTGTATTCTGAGACAACAATTTCTTTTAATTGATTGAAGTAAGAGTGGTAGCTAGGAAAGTGAGATCTTACAAGGTGACAGGATTCCGGAGAAAATTAAAGTCATTAGATCGCATTGAAAATGTTTTGCTATAGAAAAAACTCACTAAGAAACCAAAGGTACTAGGGAGGTGGGTACTTCAGAGTGGAAAACTGTACTATGCAGCCTTCTGTGAATCCCTAGCTCTACTTGTGAGATAAAGATTGAAAATCCTGCGCAACATAGTTAATGTAAATTTGACAATGTAAAACTGACGCTGTTGGTTTAAGAGGCGTAACATACCAACGTTTTGGGAATGCTGCCTTCTTCGGGGTACAAGACTAAAACAACCTAGCTCTACTTGCTTGCTCAGGAAACTATGCAAGTTGCAAGAAGCTGCAAATTGGTTCAAAATGATTAGAAGAATGGCCAGCTGTAGTAAGGTATGCGAGGATGTCGCTCGGTTGATTTATTCACACCTGGGCAATCCTGAATTTTTTTTCTGCATTTCACTGTTAAAAGTGGAAGTCTCCCCCTGTCTGCTGAGTGGCTCTCTTGCTTATATATTCAGTGGGCTGTTTATATGGTTGCAACATGTAAAGAGTGTTTGTGGATAAAACGTATTTTCTCAACAAAATTACGCAGGGAAATAAAGGGTCTGGAAACTGTTTTTAGGTTGATTTTGTCCAAAAAAGTTGATTCCCTACAAAAACTATATTGCTGCTTATTAGGAATAGTGGAAAAGCATGCACAGTTCGTAACTTTTTTTGTTTACATGATTGACCAAATTCCTGCCATTGTTTCAAACTTGGAGCCTGGCACACAGTCTAAACTTGCGCATACTTATTATGTTTTTCTACTCTGAAAGAGGGTACAGAACTAAGAGTAAATAAAAAATATGCATTAAGTGGAAAATTTAGAACCCAGTGACACCATCTGATAATAACATGTTATATAATAGGTCATTTTACAGTTGTCTGTTCAGTGACCTGCCCTTTGAATGGCAGCAAGGCTGCAGGTGACCTTGTTTTAATACAGATCTCTCTGTTTTTATTGTGAAAATCAAGTTGTTTTTATGCTAACTAGTTTGCATTTACATGAGAAAAGCAGAGAGGTCTATATCAAAGCCAGGTCAACTCCAGCCTCGCTTGCAGTCATAGGCCAGGTAACTAAGCACACAACTGAAAAAAGCCTATTCAGCCACAGTCAAACTATAAGGTACAGGTTTCGTT
>CM042748.1:25483505-25533044 GCA_022496165.2 Catalaphyllia jardinei
TACTGACATCATTTCAGGTTAAATATTGGTTTAAAGCGCAAAAAAAATTAAGATCAATCATAGAACAGTGCATAGAACAGGTAATTTTTTAGGAAGTAAGCTTTTGTCGGTGCTCTACTGTAAAATTATGTAAACTTTAAGCTTAGACTTGTATTTTAGAGTTGTTATGCCGTCGATCGTATATGGTATATCAGTATGGGGAGGTCTCACAAATAAGGAAGGGTTTAAGGCATTAGAAGCACTGTATTGTAGAGCTGCGAGAATTATCTTTGAGCTACCTTGGGAGATGTCCAACGCAGACGTTATGAAAAAGGCTAATTGGTCTTCTTTAGCCTTTATGTATAAAATTAGCTTAGCTAAGCTTATGTATAAAATCTACAATAACCTGACTCCTGACGCTATGTCAGCTATTATTAAGAACAATTATAACACCAAGCGATACCAACTAAGGAAGAAACTGAAAATTGATGTCCCACGTTTTAACACCAACTACATGAGGAACTCTGTAGCTCGTAGAGGAGCAATAGTTTGGAACACGTTGGTTCCTCAACTTTATGACGATATAGACAATGTTAAGAAATACGCGATTATGGCAAGACGGTCAAAGACTCTGTTACACCTAGATTTTGACTGTATCTCCCCTCAAACATTAACCAGAAGGGAGGAAGATTTTAAGTATAATTAGTGTTAATAATCAGTCGATACTAGAGTACCACCTTGTATTTTAGAATTTTAAGCTTTTATCGTTTTAGACTTGTAAGTATTGAGTAGCTATAAAGCTGGTGTACACCCTATTTATTTTTTATTTAATTAGTTGTCTCCGGACTTAGTTATTTAGACACGACCCCACAAGCGAAGCGTCGCTTTAAATACTCATCGTGTATAAATAAAGATTATTTATTGATTGATTGATTGATTTTAAAAGTACATAAGACATAGAATTACCACTTTGCCCTTCCAACAACGTCCCAAAACCCTGGTCTTGACGTATTGCATGGTCCTTCTTTTGCCTTACACACAAAAAAGAACAGAAGCAATTAGCCGAAAACGAATAGAGAAATGTGCTGTGACAGGTTTTCAAAAACATAAAGATTTGGAAAATGCTACAAACAAAGAGGGTATTTACAATAAAATTTAATGTGCTAACCTGTTTGTATAACGCATAGAAAGCAAGCTTTTTCTCGTCGCTCAAATTACGCATAGTTCTGACAAATTCTGTTGCCGCCTGAAAGAGCTTTTCCAAGTCTTCTCCATCGAGAACAACTTCATCAAAGTACTCCGCCATCTTGCCTGTTAGGTAGTATCGTCATGTATGGGTACACCAATTGTACCAGAGCGTAGCAAGTGTGGGGAAAGCGCGGGAGGATCGCGCTCATTTTGACATCCCTTCCCTTCTACAGCCTGCCACGCAGGCTACAACCTCACAACTGACGTCACGTTTACACCGCGATGATTTCCGCGGTTGTTAACCAGGTTCTTGTAGTTCTTGTGGTTATCTGGGGCGCTTTACAGTATAGTGTGTTCATTGTCACGCAATAAAAAATAAAACTAGTAGTAATCATAGATAAAAGAGTGCGTTCGAGCATTGGTAGTTAAAGCAAAAATTCTCGGAACAGCATTGAAGGAGCACTGTCACGGTACTTTGAGTTATTTTGATCATCGACAAAATTACCTGAAAATAATACTTTACAAAGATAGAAAAACACCAAAGATTACCTCTTATGCCTGATGCATGCGAACACAGTAACGCAATCCCCAACAGACAGTGCCAGCACACCATGGCAGATCACGAAATGGAGAGCTGGATAATTTTCGATGGAAGTATTCCCCTCGGTGACTTTCTTGAAAAAAATCGACCCACCTCTATGAAGTTTGTAAATATGGCGGTTTTCGCTGGTGATCCTCAACGACGACCAACCGTGTTTGAATTCCCATTGTCGATTCCCGAACCTCAGAAACAGATGCTTCTTGAAAAGTGGGTAAAATTAACGACAAAGAAACGTGGGAAAATTACCAACGACGATGTGAAACATTTGGCAAAGAAACATTCCTACAAGTCAGGGAAGTGGTTATTCAACTGTCCAAGGTATGACGAAAAGTATAATATTTTTCTTTGGATACAAGCAGCTATTTCTGATCAGTTTAATTCCTTTGCAGGCGGAATACCAATTTGACCGGAAGCATGGAATTCTCGAAAAAAATCGAGATGTAAATTTACATTAGTGGAGTGCGCTCGACGGCTTCAATTGGCTTCACTTTGGTTGACTTCGTTTACCGAAATTCAACCTTTCTTTATGTTGAAATCGACATTCATGCACGTATTCCCTGCGGGGTGTGTTGCGTGACACAACTCGATGCTCTCGCAAGGAGCTTTAATGGTGATGCGAGCAACGTCCCTACAGGGAAACGTTACCGGGGATAGAAAATATTTTTAGCACACAAGAAAGATAAATAAACCCTTGATATAGTATTTTTACGTCATCAATTTAATTACTTAGATCTGGAAGAATAACTGAGGTAAACGGCCTGTAATCTATAACAATAACATTTCCTCTCTGTTACAGCACAGAGATTGATGAAATTTGGACAAGTGTTGCCAAAGCAGTAGTCAGTGGCACCCTAGGAAGTGCTGCCAATGTGTTTTTGAGTGACAACCAATTGATGGAGTATACTATTCTCGTCTACAATGAAGATTTCACAAAGAAAGAGCAAGTGTGGGATGTCGAGAGAAGTCTCAGGACTTTAGGAGTGACATTTACATTACGCTACAAGCCAAATATTTACACAACACTGGGAATTTATTCTGGTAACGAATGGCAATTAGAACCAACAATATATCATTCCTGAATCTGCGGAAGAATGTTACTTGTCGATCAGATGTGCAGTGGCTAGCAACAAGCCAATGTAGACCGTGATCTGACATAAATGGGTGAATGTTGGTAATCCGACTCCATAAATTTGCTTTATAACTAAGATAACAAATGTTTATTTTCACTCGTTTCACATGCAACTACATGTATGCCATAGATTTTAATAGTTTTAAATACAAAATTGTTTTAAAAAAATCAACGAAATCAAAATAAAATATGAGCACTCTATCAACTAAGGATGTTCCGTTTTCTAAGTGACGTATAAATAAGTTAGCAAAAGTGAATAACGGTGTTGTGTTGCCATACTCAGGGTTCAACTCTATCTCATAAATAAACTCATTCGATAAAGAAAACACATAGAAATTCACACATTTTCAGCTGCTGGAAATTTCAAGTTCCTATCTTTGGGGTGAATTAAAACTTCTAGTTTTCATCTAAGACATACGTTACACCATTGTGAAAAAAAAAACTAAAATTGACATTTCTTCCTGAGCTGTGGTTTGCCTTCACAGGAGTCCAATACGCACTGGAACACACCCATATTTGTCGTGGAAATGCATATACTAGATGATAGAAAAAGAACAAATGTTCAGAGAATACAGGAACAACTAAAAGAAACAGCTGTAGGGTTTCAGATTGCGTTTTGGAGTGAAAATTTAAAATGAAAATTTTAATTGGCACTCTTGGTAATATCGGGACTAAGTGGAACTTTCCAAAGAGTTTGTGCTAGTTGTGGTTAGACACCCAGGAAATGAAGTTGAATCCCGATGTGTGGAACAGAAAAAGTCAGATACAAAACAAAGTTCTGAGAGAAAACCTGCCCTATTCCTTACAAGACGCTGAGTGGAAACTGAATATAAAAGACATAACAGGACATAAAATAATACTATAAAGAGATTGTGAAACTAACAAACCTTCCATCGTCCCACACACTGAGATCCGTCAATGGACCGGCTCCAGCACAATCGAGAGTGGTAATACATTCTGAAAATAAATAAAAGTCTTTGGTAACCTCCTTTAAAAAATTATCTTGGATGCATTGCACACTGATGACTGATTCAAACTTCCATTCAAGTTACTGATTAAGCTTAGAAGAGACATATTCTTGAATCAAAGGAAGAATGTTGGATCAATTAGAGAATGTGTTTTCAAAAAAAGCTGTTGGAGATTTCTTTACAAGAAGAAGTAAATACTCACGAAGCACACAGAATAGAATTGGATACTACTAAAAGTTGCAAGGGAAATGTTGGACATACTACTAATCTTCTCAAGTTACCTGTTCCTTCTCTTTCCCATATTTTCAATGTTGAATCGTGCGAAACAGTAGCAATTCTGACAAACAAATAGAAGCAATAACAGCAGATTTGTAAAACAATCAAATGTTATTTTTGAATACAATTAAAACATCACTTTACTTTGTGCATAACTGCATGATTGATTGATAAGTTAATGATGACATGTATTACTGTTTTCAGGTCTTTAAAACCATTTTGTTAATTGCTTTTATTTGCTCTATTCCTAGCAAAAGGTTTAGAAAACTGTCAATTGTCTGTTGGTAGGCTGAACTGAACTGAACTGAACACTTTATTTGAACACGGACGGAGTATTCAGCAGAACTGATGGAGTCATCAGTAGCTTGTAGGCTGGTAGGCTGTCAGTAGCTTGTTGGTAACCTGTTGGTGTTAAGCTGTTAGCCAACAGTCTGTTTCAGAATATTTTCTTCACAGTTACCTGTCATGCAGGTGGTTTGCATGACATCATGCTAACATATTTTTCAAAATTTGCAAAAAAACTTTTAAATTTTCTTTAAGTTTGCATTTTGTTTATTTGAGAGTTCCTTGCTGTCTTGCTTGGTGCTGTTTGTCCTTCGTAGTCGAAGATGGCCATGATATCTAGTTGGCTGACCTGCGATGTGTTCACAGATGGCTGATAAGGCCAATCCAGGCAAGGAAGCCTCTCCCACAGGTAGGGCAGAAGTGGGTAGGCACTGCGCTGTTGGTGCTGGTGGCTCTGGCCTAGTGTGCTGCATATTTTGGCTCCTTTGATGATGAGCTGGCACCAGGAGGGTCTGTCCGAGGCGAGTGACTCCCAGGACTCAATGCTATTGTTTAAGTCTTCCAGGGAGAAAACAATATCCAACAACAATATACAACTGTGAGAATAATCTGTTTCTTAGTATACTACTTACAGATCTCTAGACCAGACATGTTCCAAATAAGGAAGAAAAATACAAGCTGATGTAGTTTGACAGTGGCCAATGTATCGACAGATCATTTGCTGTGCTCTCACATCCCAAAGCTGTCAATCAAACAGATATAATATAGTTTTTTTAATAATAATGATACTAAAAATCTGACTATCCTAAAACACCAAAATACATCAATGTGGAATATTCACAGAAGGAAACAATGTGCTTTGAGAAATACATGTATTAAACTCATGCCAAACTTATACTGTTCATCTGGCAAGCCTTTACTGTGGAAATTAATTTTTGAGGAAAAGTGACCTAAAGGCTAAAAAAAAATTACATGTTCCAATTAAACTAACTTCCATCAATGTTAAAGAAAAAGGCTAAAATCAAAACTAAAAAAAGACAACTTACAGTATTAAAAATCAAAGTTTCGTCCAAAAAAAGAGAAAGGAACTAATAGATGATAATAGTAATAATAATAGTCAGAATAATAGTGATAATAATAGTTACTGTAATAGTATCAGTAATAGTAATACTAAGTAACTGTCAAAGTCATAGTCAGTCAGTGATAGTGATAGTGAAAATAATGTTTATATAGTGCCTATCCAGAGAGAGAAGCACTGTCATGCCCAAAAATACAATGCAATAAACCCAGCCAGGGATTGAACCTTTGCTAACAGACAGCTCCCATAACTGTAATCCTCCTTAAGTGGATACTTAGTAATGGACCAAGCCATATACTAACACTGCATTTTTAACCTCTCATAAGTGGACACTCTTTCTGCTCCACTTACATGAGGTTCATTTCTAATATATCATTTACATTCAGATAGGACACTGTACATGCTCTGAGGCTACAATAGTGTTTTATCAATGCCAGCACAAAACAAAAGTGTCACTCACAGTGGCTTCACAGCCTTTTCCATTGAATCCATTGCTACATGTCAAAATAAATTGCCCATCTCTTGAACAATCACAGTATGTCTTCAAAATAAATGCAATAGGCACCAATATTAGGGGTAGCAAAATGTAAGAACATCTCTTGACATGATCTCAAAATCCTTTGCAGTGACTCTCATTTCAAAATCATCCAATTCCAGGTCTCAGAGTTTCAAACAAGGTTCACTATACCTCAGTGAGTCTTAGATGTTACCCATGTTACTATTATTACGTATTTATTATGCAGGGAACAGAGCTATGCAAGGTAATTTCGGTCAAATCCATACTTCTCTTATTGGTGAAACCTCCAAAATGCTGGTTTAAACCAATGAAATAAACAAAACAAAAACCAAACACAAAAAGCCAGTAGCAATAGAAGTCCTACAGTGCACAGAAAGGACCACAGATACAAAGCTCTATTTGTATATTAAGTGCCTGCCTACAATACCAGGAGAATTACTGCCTAACATCAAGGCCTGCAAAGGTATACCAAGGGTGACAGTTACTGAGGTCCACATACTAATAGCTGAAGGCCATAACAAAATGTGAATAAAAGGATAGCAGGAACTTATGGATTGCAAAATCCACAACTACACAAACAGTAACTGACAAACAGATGCTGTTCCCTTAATTATGTATGCCAATGGAGTATGGTGTTGAAAGTGGATTTGTTTTTTTTATTATTTTAGCAAAATTCCCTTTATGCAATTACTTGGATTGTGTCACATTAGAGAATATCATCAGTGGTTACCTAAAGTTGTTTCTTACTATCATGCACTGAATAGTTACTGATCTGTAAGGTCAAAACACTCTTGAGTTGAATTTAAGTTCAGTTATTTTTGCCAAAGCCACACCTATACACAGATAGATGTGTAAGGTAGATACCAGCAGTTAACCTCTTCAATCTTCTGAGAGATTATATACCTGAAAGTACTGCTGAGCAGGAAATGTAAATGCAGGTTGCATGTTCCTCGTATCCCACACTCTGGTGTAAAAGACAAAGACACTTTCAGTTTCTACCAAAACATGTAGATAAGTCAAAAAATACATATAGTTTTCTTTCTGTCTACTGTAACCAAGCCAAACACTGAAGCATCTTATAGTTATGTAATTATAAACTACGATGAGTAGTAGAAATAAAGGAAAACTCAAACTTAACAGAAAGAAAACATAGTGCAATTTTAATTGACCTGATACCCCAAATGTTTTCTCATATACTATCACTATATACTCTGTACCTTAGCATTTTGTCTTCTCCAGTTTGAGCAACTTGAGTCTGAGTTCCAGGAATCCATTTCACACAAGTCACCTATAAATATAACCATTAGACCACAAACCAAATCAGAACATACCTCATGATGTTTAATATCTTAATTTTAAACCCAACTCCCCTCCCAAAAAAACCTTTGTCATGAGATAACTTTCATATGCCTAAATAACAAAACAATTCTCACCAGATTTCTCGACAATTCCTTTTCACTGACTCCTGTTTTTCTTGTGGTGTCCCAAAGCCTTACAAAGTTATCCCTTGAACCAGAAAATAATAATGTTCCATCTACAAATTAAAGTCAAAAGCATAGGATGGATATTAAGTCATTTCTTCTGAGACACTGTTTTGGTTATTTTTGTTTCGATCACAATTTGACTACAAACAAATGTAGCTTTACGTATCAAAGGTTTGGCAGCTGACTTCTTTCAAAACATTGGCGAGAGGGAATTTACAACTGCTCAACCAAGATGAGCAGTAGAAATAAAGGAAAACCCAACCTTGACATAAAGAAAACATAGTACATTTTTAATTAACCCGATTTTCCCAAATGTGGCCAAACACAGTACCTTCACCTCTTTTTACAAAAGAAGTAAAATGATAATGATTTGTTCAAAATCATCATGATCCTTAGCAGACTGTTTGTGACTTGTAATAGTACAGTTGTGTAACATGTGTGATTCTATTCTGCTACATGTATGTTTCTGAATGACGGCAACCTTGACATTTTGATTAATAGTAACAATAATAATAATAATAATAATAATAATAATGAGAAATTGTAGCAAACACTGCTACTTATCGTAAACATGTATATATAGCTAGCTGATAAGTTTGTCCTTCATTAAATCTGCCTGATGAGTGAAACGCACGAAACTCAGAGTTGCAGGGAATCTTGTGTATTTTCATTTAGTCATCTAATTCTAATAATAATAACAATAACAATAATAATATTAATAATGATAACGATAATAATGATAATAACGATAATAAAAATAACAACAAAACTTTATTAAGAAATTCAAAGAATCTTAAATTTACAATAATAATAATAATCATAACGATAATAATGATAATAATAATAATAATAAATTCATTTATTTCCTAATCCATACCAAATTATTTACACATATTAAACCTATTCATGACAAACTTCTCACACTATCTAGTAAAGTTATGAGCTTGGCAAACTCATGACTATTAAGGTCAGTGAGCATGCCTTCCCCAAACACACACATTTAAGCAAATAACTAAGTTGATGTCTTACCATCATTTAGATCTATAGCAGTTACCACCAGTCTGTGGCCTTCAAAGGTCAAGAGAGGATCATTTTTCTCTTGATGCCATGCCTTTATTGTTTTATCTCTAGAAGAACTATACACTGTGGCACCTACATGTTTTACCTGTGGAAAATAGGAGAAAGACATAAGTATTATCCCTCCTTGAACTAATGTATATGTAATAGTGGCAAATTAAACATTACTATTATTATCAATGTTGTTTCAACTAAACTGTAGATAGATAGTTTGCAAGTTCAACTTTAGCTAGATAAATCAAATTATCTACTTCACAAAACCCACCAGGGTGTACAGCAACACATGCAGTAATAATACTGGCGAATATGTGAACATATGACCAATCTTCTTTTTTGACAGAATAAGTGTTTGCACGAGAGTCACAACTTATTGTACAATGCTCCGTAAGTCTCAGAGTCACTGATAATTTACACTGTACATTAGTCAGGGCGTCTCAAATTATCATTTATCACCACCCTGTGTATCATAAATGGCATGCTCCACTAGTATATTGATAAATAGCCATACTTTAGTGACATCTCTTGTGTGACCAGTCCACTTATGACGTGGGATGCCTTGCTTCCAGTCAAACAAAACCACTGACTGTCATATGGTAAAAAACAAACAAACAGTACAAACATTGAAGATTTTTGAAGAGTAGTCTAAGCAGCCATTAAGTGTTAATCTACTGATCTGGAATTATAATATATTGTCCATCGTATTTGAGTATCTCTACATGTACACAAATGCTTCTGATAACATATGATGTTATTTATATGCCAAGTATTTATGGTGACCACAAAAAGGAAAACTGGTCACCTCACCCCAAGACAAGAAGTCCTTAGCCAGTCAACTCCCACCCTAAAGTTGATTAGCCCCCAAAGGTCATCTAGCCCCCTATTAAGGGCCTATTTACAAGGAGAGAGGGTTACCCTAGCAAGCAGTAATGATAATAATGAGACTTTGTGTCATCCAATTGGGTCTGTAATCATTCTTGCAATAAAAAAAATCGGACTCCTGCTGCACAGTCATCCAATTTTGTTATCACTCGCATGATTAGTAATAGTAATTGGGCCTCAAGTTGTACAATTCAGGCAGTAATCACGGAAGTAATTTTGAAATTACAAGCATGATTACTCCCTGCATTGTACAACATGAGGTCCAATTACTAATTAATCGTATCTATAACAAATTTTGGAGTAAATATGATATGCGTGGACATTTAATTGCATAGACGGAAATCAAATAGATTGGCGTAGGCGGACGTCAAATTCCCTCTGGCTCACAATGCATGCTGGATCCACATTCTCTCGTGGCAGCCATTTTTCTGTTGGAGCGTAGGTCACTGTGCAAAGAGAACTCGGTATACGGAGCAAGGGAATTTCTAACTGCCGCTCGCGAAATTGTATAGTTTTGGTATGTGTTATACCTAACAGAGTCCCTTATGAGTTGAAAGTCAGTTTTAAAGCACAGGAAAGAGAGGAGACAAAATGTGATAATGCCATTTAGAAGACGTTTGTTGCTTTTCTGATCCTCACTAGACTTTTCTATTCCTTGGAATGTTATTGTTGTTGATAGCAAGTTATTGCTGTTGATCACAACAATCAAAGAGGACAAAAATTATTTAATGGAGATATAAAACTAAATATACTTTGTCATCCTCACTGTTCCTGTTATAATAATTTGGTAATGCCACTTAAGATGAAGTATACAGGATTTTTGACCGTTGCAAGACTTCTCTCTTCCTGAGAATGTTATTGTTGTTGATCGCAAGTTATCATTGTTGTTGTTAATTGCAAGTTATTCAAAGAGAACAAAGAAATTAAATTATTAAAATCATCACACTTGCTGTTGCAATGATATAATGCCACTTCCCTGGGGGTACTCCCTTATACATGCTATATAGGTGTTTTGCCCCAAACATTATGGTTTTTAAGCCATGGTCTGAAAATGGGTATGAATTTTGGACATTTTGGCCTGAAATTGTTTTTTTTCCTGCTTGTCTCAAATAGGGTATAGATATAGATATTTGGGGTTTTTTTTACTCAAAATGGTTGCTATGGCAACCAATAACATGAATGAGTTGGCTCACAGAGCCTTTGATTTCAAACTTAAACATCTCCGGAACTAATGCAGATATTTGCTAACGGTAAAACGGCGTTTTTATCTTTCATGGAATTTTATGTGATACACTAAAAAAATCAAGGGGTAAAAATTTGATCATAGTACCACTTTAAAGAAATACTTACGTAGTCTTTACTCCCTGTAACACAAGTTCCAGGTGCAAATGCTTCGATACAAGTGACGGAATCCTGATGAATTGGGTTGTATTCCGTTACCACTGTTTGCAAAGTCTTGCTCACTTCATCAGTCGAAGTCACACCATCATATCCTTCGGAGCGCCGGGGCTTAGACTTTCTCAGACCCATGCACAAACTGTCAAAACATTGGAAACAACCTGGCTGCATGGAAACGGTGATAATCCCATCAGTCAAGATTCTAAAACTCTGTAAAATCGTTAGAACATTGTTTTGTTTATAAGCAGGCGAGGGAAGTTTGCAAACTGCATAACTGAACAGGCAGACTTCCAGCAGCTTCATAGATGCACCGTAAGTATGTGGTGTAACATCATGTAGTATACTTAATATAAATTTGATTGATTTTCTGGGGTAGGACTTGGTGTAAGACCTCACTATTATGTCCCGAGCAGTGCCACCTATTGGTTACAGTGCGTGCTGCTATATTGGTTATAGTGCTGCAATACTAACTATAGTGGCCGTCGCAGCCGCAGTAGCTGTAGTAGCGTACTACCCATTTTCTGAGAATAAGTATTTCCATGTTTCTCTCTGTGTGGATAGCGAAAAAACGTCTCTTTACTATCCATGCTCTCTAGCTCTGTCAGTAGCATTAATATTTTTAGAAATTCCTTGGGAATTAATCTGGTGTCGCCTCCAATCAGTCATTTTAATATTTTTTTGGCTTTTTGGAAAGAAATATTTTTTAATTCTCATCATAACAGGCGACAGTGTCCTCCGCTCCTCCAGATCAATCCCGGTCACCCGAGTTCAACGCAAAAAAAAACGGCTGGTAAAGTTGCGCCAACTAAAAACTAATTCAACAGATTAATCTTCTCCTGATCTGTTGATATACTAAAAAAGGTCTTCAGTTTTAGTGCAATTCTAGTAATTCTTAATCTGCATAATTTTATAGCAAGCAATTTAACAGAGTTTCCTTGAAGCGTTTCTTATGAATTCCTCGGGTCGCAATGGAAAGTACAAAATTATTGTATTATTGTATTATTTGATTATTTTTTATTTGTTTATTAATGAATTTATTATTCATTTGCTTATTGGCAACTGAGAATCACCAGATTCTCCTGAACTCTTCTGAAACGGCGAATGTAATAACAAATAATCTGTGAGGAGTTAGCACATCTTCCAGGCCGAACGCACGCGGGGTAAATAACAAAGGGAGATAACAGCATTGTGAATCCAGGGACAGAAAATCATAATTACATGCACATTCTGAACATACAGTGACCATATTTTTTATTATTACCCAGCAGGCGTTCGACACCATGTGTACGATAGCTAATTGTTAATGTATACGGTACTGAGGAACCAGTTTAAAATCCGAAAAAAAAAATACTTCAAGGAGCTGTCGTAATGAAAAATAGGCGGCTGTCTTTCAGACAGAAGCCAAATCTCTAGGCTGCAGCGCCGTAGCTAGTAACAGGCAAACAGAGGCACTTGCCTCGGTAATTTGTTTTTCGTTTTTATTGTTTATAGTCGTCATAAACACCCTAAATACCTAGGAAGAGAATTTAACCACGGACACTGCCTCAGTCAAAATTCTTTCATGGACATTGCCTCAGTCTTCACTCTTTTCTGGCTACGGCCCTGGGCTGCAGCCAAACTTGCAGTTTCATGCTTTCGTACGTCGTTTTAAAATTATGTCCCTTTCTTCGTGGTAACTTGCAGTCAATACATTTATCCTTTTAGCCATTTCTGAGAATCCTTGCTTTAAATTGTTGGTGTCTTCCTGAATTAGTTCAACCTGTACTCGAACGTTTGCAAGTCTTGATAGAGTCGTTGCAAGCGAGCTGTCAGATTTAATAACGTGTGACTTTATTTGAGCTTCCTCCATGCTGAGTCTAGTTCGGCTAAGATTAACTTCTCTAGGTTTGCTCCGCGACAAGGTGTGTACGTATAAAAACCAGAAAATTATGAAGTCCCTTTGGAATATCGTCTTTTTTGAGAAAATCGACCAGTCAACTACTCCTCAACACCGAACCTCACGGCAGCAATGTCGACTTCTATGTCGAAAAGTAGGATAGATTAAAATCTGGCTAACTGAAATCCCCCGCATTCAATACGACAAATTGTTGTCAAACTGAATGCCAGTTCGCTCTCTTGTCCACACATAAAGCAGCGTCCTATGGCGTTGTGACGATAAACAATTCATAAACTGAAAGCTGCGTGCGATGTGCCGACTAACACCTGCTAAAACGTGCTTAGTATTCTCGTAAATTTGCATAGTTATCGTTTGAATTTCCACTGTTTTCTTTTAAAAACGTGTAATTCATCCTGTGGTTTTATGTTAAGTAGCTTTTTTGAAACGCTACCGAAGGCTTATGGTTCCACTCAATTAGATATACTGACGGTGTTTATTTCAAGAACAGGTAGAACCTGGGTATATAGAGTCTGTTTAACAAATTACAGCTCAGTAGAGACGAGACCACAAAAGATACACACACAAACCGCTAACCTCGGTAAATACTGATGTTTGCAGGACAGTGCTACTCCTTAGTCACAAGCAAAAAGAACTTCATTTTATTATTTTTGTTTGCATGTGTATTCAATATCGAGGAGTGTTCCTAATTGCTTTAGATTCAGCTTTTGTCATTCTTACGATTTTTTTTTAGTGTTGTTTGGATTGTTATCTCCACATATATGTTGCATATCCAGATCACCAATCAACGATTTGAGGATAAAATTCAATAGAATTAAGAATCAGTGGAATTAATATGTATTATTATAATTATTTCTTTGTCGCGTTGAATTATTCATGTCATTATTCAGTTGAATTATGCATGTCAAACTTAATGAAGTGCCACTCAAGGGCCGGAAATCTGTGACGTTTTCAGTATATCAGGTTTAATTTCACATCAGATGCTATGAAGATGTACAAATGTTCTCACTGGTCAATAAATAGAAAATGCGTGCACGCTGATTGGCTACACGTGAATCATGTTCAATTCATGTTCGTGACCAAAGCACTTGAATTCTCTAGATATAAACTTTATTTAAATGTCGATGTCTTGTAACCTGGAAAAATTCCATACTAAATAGAGGACAAACAAACTAAGTCAAAGAGAAACAATTACGTCGCTCGATGCTGATTCCAGAAGCGACAAAAGAAAGGAAAGCAATAGACGCAAATTGTGTCTTCAGTTTCAATCCAAGGAGTGTTATGTTCGCTCGGTACTTTAGCGCGCAGGTCGATGGTAGTGCAGCGTTCTGATACTAGTTATGCAACTCTTTCGAGTGGTATACCATGAAAATACAAGTGACGCGAGGCATGCTACGACAAAGCGCACAGCTATTTCATGTCATGCTATAGAATATACACTGGTCAACATTATCAGAGCGACCTACACGCAGTGCTCGATGGGAAGGTTTGGTGTTATACCATTCCTGTACTCCGAATGGCTGTGTTTTTTATGGAACATATAATTCTGATAATTATATTAACCAATCAGAGCGAGCTCAAGAACAGTTCACTGTTGCATTCTGATGGTTAAAAAAGGTTTATTTGATTTACACATTATCCTTTACAGTTCCTAATAGACGTTTCCTAATTACTTTTACTTAAAGTTTCATTCGGAAACCTGTCTTGTATGCTCGAGTTGTCAAGATACAAGCGGCTCTTTTTAATTATTTAATCTTCTCACTGCAGGAGATGCAGGTATTTAACTCGTCTTATTATGCAAGTTTGTCATGTAAATATTTTATTGAACAATATTACGACAACCGAAAGTAGCATCCATGAGGTAGGTTGATGAGAACTAGAAAGCTTTTTAATGCGACACTTTCCATTACATCGCCCTTAAACAAAAATATGATCCGTTTTTTTTTCAACACAACTTTAAATCAAGAGGTTTCTGGTTTTAGGCTAAAAACTGTATGTTATATGTACTTGTTTAATCAATTTTCACACCTTTGCGAGGACAAGCTAGGGTATATTTTTATTCATCGTTGGCTGCCGCTTTAAATATTCTCTCAGAAGCGTTGCTTGTTTCGTTGTTTTAGACAACAAATCTCAAGTCAACTGAATCTCGTTGACTTAGCACTTAGCTTGAATCGAAGTAAGGTCTTTACGCATGCAAACCCGTACGGAATATCATTTGATTTTCCAATTTTTTCAAAATGTCTTGCCATCGGACTGTGTTCTATACTAGCTGATTATACTAGCTGATTTACCAAAACAAAATGCATGTTTGCTGCCAATTCTCCAGACAGAGTTAAACATTTCTAATAACCTTGATGTTAATTACAATTTTAAAAGGAGATACAGTAGGTTTGATTAATTTCTCTCGTAGAAGTTCACTGCATCAGACGTTTGCTTTAAAATGAGATACAACAAACATATTGCTTCATGGATTTCCAACTTAAGTATTATACTCTGGACGACGCGCAAAATTCACGGTTCATTTGGTAAGTGTTTTAAAACTGCAAAATATTATTTTGTATCGTGAACGCTTCAATTGTAAAACATATCTCATCCTGTCTGCGCGTATCTGGCACAGTTTGTTTATAATACACATGTTGAAGCTTTTCTTGTTTCTGGCCAGAAGACATAGCAATACTGGGGCACTCCATGTATAAAAAGCTCTAGGTGTTTATTATAATAACTCGATTACGTATTACAGAGTGAACATGTATTTTATCTAACTCTTAAACCTGACAGCATCCTCATATAAGAAAGTTAAGATAATCAGGGGAATAATTTCTGAAGTTACAAAACAATGAGGACAGGGAACTGAGTTAGACATGATTTACCCGCCATAATAACATCCTTCGATTTCCCGCCACAGAAACCGTACATTTAAAACAGCAGTGAGAAAATATTTATTACTCTTCGTTTTATTTTTATTTTTTTCTGCGTGAAGTCCAGCTAAATGAAATTGCGTAACCTCGGATTGTTAAATTGAATCTCCAAATTATATCATTCTAACCAGTCGCCCGAGTCTGTCATCTCATATCTGCTCAATAACAACTACAGACGAGGCACTTGATTCTGAAAATTACCCGGCGCACGACTGACATGTGGAGGATTACAATCATACTGCAGTGACAAACATGACAATAAAATGGATTCTAGTAATTAAGGAACTAAAGGGAAGCCTACCCTAAACGTTAATATTTAATATGCAAATTTTTCTTAGCTTCTGTCATTGTTATTGTAATTAGTTACTTATCTTAGATTAAAAATTTAGTTGTTACTTCTATTCTAAACAGTCATCTTAGTGACTGTCTACGATGGCCTAAGAAAAATAACAATTAGAATCATATTCGTTTTCCCCTTTCAAATAAAAATACCCCAAAACAGAAGGCGTACGTTTCCATTGTGTCATGTGTGCCACACCGCGCGTTCTCGGTTTTTTCCCACTCGCATGCTTAGCCCCCAGCCCTGACTTGTCTTGTTATTCCTAATTGTGCATGTGTTCAGAGTCTGTATTTTTTATCTTTTTTCTATTCCAGGATCTTCTAGCCAATGCAAACCTGAAACGATTCAATATAATGTGAGTATAACTAAAGGAATTCTGGGAGAGTTCCAATATCTGGGCGAGGTGTCCAATATAACAGAATGCATTGAACTTGCTTGTAATGAGAGAAAGGGAGAGCTAGCGTTTCAAATGGACGATAGGTGTTTTTTGGTGAATTGTGACACCACGTGTGACCTGTACAAGGCTCCAGACGCCGGATCTGCAGCGGCGCGTCTTAACCGGACAGGTAGGGCATCCATCAAGGCTAGAACACTTAATGTTACTAGTTTTTGAACTACTAACATTCTTAACCGGCAATGGGGTTGCATTGTTAGAACACAGGGTAAAATATACTGGAGTTATTTTTAAACGCAGACAAATGAGTACAAACAGCTGACGTTCGTGTGACTATGGCGATTGAAGCGAACAATTTCTCAGTATAACGCCTGGCTTCTTTTAACATTCATCATAACATGATTGGTTTAACTGGCTCGTTCCCAGGTGCTCTTCTGTCGTAAGGGGCGACAATGGTTGGGCTGAAAGTGCAAAGGTCCCACAAGTTCACACCACTAAAGAGAAACTGCAATACTTTAAAAGCTTTGTTAAAATTCCTTCTTCCTTAACAGGGTCTCGATGGAGAGGAGAGTTCTTTCAAAAAGCTTTCCATTTTCTCGTCATTAATATATCATTTCCTTGATATCGTCACTTTCTCTACAAGAAAGTCAAGAACGTAACGATAATAAGGGCGGTTAAAACATACAAAGATAGTTAATTATACCGCTCAAAACACTTGTACCCTTGTGATAACTGTCTAGACCTAAATACGACTTCTCCCTCATTAGAGTTCAATGTTTATAATTAAATGAAGAGTTAGAAGCCTTCTACGGCAATTACAATAATAATGATGATTATGATGATGACGACAACGATGATGCTGATGCTGATGATAATAATTATAATAATAATATTGATTCTGCAGTATTATTTCACCTTTCAGAGGTACAAACCTTGCCTCCAAATAACATTGATTCTACAACTGCTTCAACATACCCGATACCCACGGAAAAACCTTTGGAAAAACCAACGAGCACTTACACCCCTGCACCAAGAGGTATAGCATTGAGCATAAAACTACTCAGCCCACAACTGTAGTTAATTTTACAGATATCTACGGTTTAAGAAAGGTTATTGAACGTTTACAACACTCTATGATAGCTTCTAGGGTGCTCTCGATCGTGTTTTTGATTCCCGCCATAGTTTGACATGCAGTTTAATTTACGGTTAATAAGCTTTGATTTTGCTTTGTTTTAGTTAAGCCGGGAGAGAAGGGTCCAGATAATAAAATTGCAAAGTCAGCAGAACATCGTCTTCTTCAAGATTTGATTTACAGTGAAAGTTACAACAAAGAAGTTCGACCAGTTCTCCATGAAAAGGATGTGGTAAAAGTCTCGTTTTCTCTGAGCCTCGTTCAGATTGTGGATGTGGTGAGTCACAATTTTTCCTCACTAGATAAGTGAAACATACTGACTGACTGGCTGTCTTTCTGTCTGTCTGTCTGTCCGACTGACTGCCAGGCATGCCACTTAAACTGAAGAAACGAAATCATTAAACTTAATAGTCTTGACTAGCAGACTGGTTGACTAGCTAACTGTCTGACGGACTGACTGACTGACAGGCTGACTGACCTTTCGTCGGAAACCTTTCAAAGTTCAAGTGATCCCAAAACTCCCAAAGATTTTGAACCCTTATTGGAAGGCCAGTATGTGCTTCTGATCTCATGTCCGTAAATTTCCAAGCATGTACTGACTTCTTGATTGCTAGCGCTCTCTGAAGACGCGTACCATACATCGTCCGATACATGTATATTTTCTTGTTCGTTTTACTCTCTTGACGATATGGACGTTAATTAATGCAATTAAATTATGCTGTTCCTATAGGACGAGAAAGCAGAGATACTAAAAGTTAATGTTTGGACAACACAGGTTGGTGAAATATAATTGATTTGTTTTTAGATCGGGGTAGATATATACTTTTGTATCAAGAAAAACGAAAATGTCATTTGTTTTTCTCTTTCTTTCTCAGAAATGGAAAGACCCTTTCCTGCAATGGAACCCAGACCATTACGAAGGAATCAGCCAAATCAATGTAGAACCATATTTAGTATGGCTGCCAGTCATAATCCTCTATAACAAGTGAGCCTTCCTAGCTCTACCCTTGAACACTTAGACACTGCTACCTGTTTCTATCTGGATTTTGAGGAGCTCCGTACTTTCCATACATCATCATCATCATCATCATCATCATAATCACCATCATCATCATCGTCGTCGTCATCATCTCTTCTCATCGCGCCAGTATGCACATAAGGCTGTCACACTTTCAGCCCAACACTGTTTGCCTTGGCTACACCCAGCCATGATCCTTTCTTTCTCAGTAGTCTTTCCCCAAGTGGTCTTAGGTCTCCCTCTCGCCCTTCGACCTTCTAGTGTCGATCCCAATGCTGAAAAACAGTCATTTAGACCCTTTCTCCTAAGTGCGTGGCTTAAGGCAGCTAGATGGAAAAGTATGCTCGAATTAAAGTACGCAAAAGTCATTAGTTCTTAGCTAATAATTTCAGTATGATATATTTAACAATTAGACTACGAGCCCGAGTTTTTTACGAGCAGATAGTCAACGAGGCGCAGCCGAGTTGACTATCGCTCGTAGAAAACGAGGGCGAGTAGTCTAATTGTTTTAGTATAAATTTACCGTAGCCTCATTGCATAAAAAGAAAAAAATGTCAAGTAACGCGTAGAAAAGAACTGTTTTATTACGTTAAATCAGGTTCAAACGTGATGCGCGATGTGCGGTGATGCGTGACTGATGACTATCAGCAGATAGTCATCAGTAATTTAGCCAATCAAATTCACGGATTCACAATAGACTACGGTAAATTTATACTAAATAACAATTATTCCATGAGCCCGCGTTGGATATGAAGTGATAAAATAACCAACAAGCGCGTAGCGCGAGTTGGTTATAATCACTTCATATCCAACAAGGGCGAATGGAATAATTGTTTTAGTAAATTCTCAAACCGGGTTTTGTCGCCGATTTTTATTTCCACAATTTTACAAAGCGAAAAATTTTAAACTTGGCGCACTATTTTCCATGACGTAAAACTCCGACTATTGGCTCATAGTCGGAGTATTTTAGCCAATCAAAAAGCTAGAAATGCAATAGTCGGAGCTGAGAATTTACTAATTACTAATAGTTTTCTTCCTGTGCATTTCAGCGCTGCCAAAGGTTTTGCTGGTGGTTTGGAAAAGTACAAGACCAAGGTGGTGATTCGCAGCAACGGCACGATCACGTGGTTTGCTGCCACGCAGTTCACCTCATCATGTAAACAGAACATCCTCTTCTTTCCTTATGACGAACAGTTCTGTTACTTGAAATTTGGGTAAGCATATCCGGACCGAAACATTGCGATATTGCACTTGTTTTGAATGCGCTTGTCTATTGGATTGTGAATGGCGCCTCTGTTTTCTCCAGTTCGCTCTCAAACTGCATTCCATTGAGTTCATTTCACATACTATGTTCTGATACACACTAATAACAAACAGCGGTCATGGATCGAGGACTGGGCCCGTGGATCCTCTGCCCTCCCTCCCCATCTTTTAACTATAATAGGCCTTTTGCATGATCCAGTCACATGGTACAGAATAAATTACGCTGGGACGCAAATGACACAGTGGGACTTTCAAAACAAAGGAAAGTCACGCTGGACTGGTGAGAGTTCCTTTGTTTTGGAAGTCCCACTGCGTCATTTGTGTCCCAGTGTAATTTATTCTATACCATGTGACTGGATCCTGCAAAGGGCCTATTCCGCTTTTTTATGTGTCTGCGACAAACTTGCTCCAGTTAAGACTAAACGCACGCGACCTTTTAAATCTTACACAAAAAAAGAAAACAGTCTTGGCAATTAATAGCGAAAAATTTACTCAAATCCATAAGGTGATGTGATCACCACCATCAAGATTTGTGGTGCTGGTGAAGAAATGCCCTCTCAAGTTTTACTTTACTTTGTCAAGAATTTTATTCTTTTAGATCTTGGACCTACAGTACAAAGTTCCTGGACATGACCACGAGTCAGACGAAAGCCGACATGTCGTCTTACATTAAGAACGGTGAATGGGAAGTGATAGATGTTCCCGTGACGGAGAACAAGCTCTACTATGTGTGCTGTCCAGATCCGTACGCAGACATCACCTTTACAATCCATATGAAGAGGAAGGTGCTGTATTACATCTTCAACCTGATCGTCCCCACCACCATTATCGTCACCTTCATCCTGGTCGGTTTTTGTCTTCCGCCGATCACCGGTGAAAGGATCACGTTAAACATCACAGTGCTGCTGACCATGACGGTATTTTTGAACATTGCGTCGAACACGCTGCCCTCCACCTCGGACGCCATACCCTTGCTTGGAGATTATTATCTGATTCTGATGATCCTGGTCTGCTTCGCAATTCTCTCCACGTGTATTGTGCTGCGATATTACTATGCTGGTCCTACGCGCATGCCCGAACGATTGCGCATAATCATCAACGAATGGATTGCCTCGTTTCTGTTTTTCGTCATCACTAGGAAACCCAAGGGAAAGGGCATCAACCAGTGGTGCGGCAAACAAACCGAGCAGGCGTGTTACGATTACGACGAGACTAACAATCTGATGGCTGCGCAGAGCTACATTGTCCAAAACGAGAACCACACTGCTGGGGAACGAATTGCACTCATCGAAATACATCCAAAAAGTCCCGTCCTGCGGGTCAACGGGATACAAGGCCAACATCAGCGGGCGCCATTGGGTGCAGCCTCGTCACCAATGAAATCAAAGAGTGAGCCGGCTATTAATCTCTCTATCGGACCCTCGGGAGCTTCAGAGAAGCGAACACGACGGAGAAAGGTTTCGATCGTTCCCAAACGGAGCAACGCGCTGAATACAGTGCAGAACAGAGTTATGGACGGGCTTGGTGTTCTGACCCGGAAAGTTAAAGAAGACAATGAACGGGAAGAAATAATTGAGGAGTGGGAGTTCGCAGCCATTGTTCTTGATCGCTTGTTCTTTCTGTTGTATTCTTTAACGTTCGTGATTCCGTTGCTTGTTTTCTTCTTGACTGCTCCGGCCCCGAAGACCAGCCTGGTGGAACCATAGTGACGGGCGTAAGCTGGATTCTGACAGCACTACAACCAAACAATAGTCTACAAAAGGAGGCAGCGTGGCCGAGTGGTTTGGGCACCAGACTCGAAATCGGGAAGTCGCGGGTCCAAGTACCAACACAGCTGGAGTTGTTTCTCGGCAGATCCTAGTTCAACTCCTTGGTCATGCTTGTAAATATCCAACTGGTCTGCCTCCCTCCAGTTGAGAGTTATAAGCCTATTACTTTTTTTAAAATATATTTCAGTGTGTTTTGCAGTTTAAGTGACATGCTTGTAAATAGGTGTAGCTAAGAGCTTTGATCAATATAAACAACATGTGCAGGTAAATACAAGGACCACACGTTTGAACTGCAGAGAAAAATGTAAAACAATGTATGATGATCGCAGCCTGGTATGTATACAACTTATGCGCCTGTAAAATCAAAGCCTGAAAAAAAATATCAGGCTTGAACGGGATCCGACCCCTGACCTCTTCGCAACCCATAATTCAGGTTACCTTATGACAAAACATTTATTCATGCAGTTAATACTCCACGGTCATGAAGAAATCATGTACAGTAAGGATATAAGAAAATGCACCGCTGACGTCAAAAGGGACTTCTAAATTTATATTTGGGTTAATTTTAAACATTTTGTTCAAGTTTGTTGTTTATTGTATTCATTTTGTTTTTCTGGGATTGAACAGCGCCCAAGTAAACTTCGCTTACTTCACTTTAACTTTGACCCCCTCCCCCTGGGGCTAATGGTCATAAAGAAATTGTAGAAATCTGATGGTAACCACTGCAGAGAATTAAAATTTTGAACTTGGCAAGGATGCGGAAAATGCTAGTTAAACAGGCAAGTGAATCAAAATATCGGCATGTCTTTATTAACTCTTTGTAAATATATTACAATAAAAATCATATTAAAACTTCAGGCTCCAAAACCAATAAAAGAAAACGATTAAATGCATTTTAGAAATACAGCAGGCACAAAATTAGCTTTTTAAGCGAAAAAATAGACATCAATATAACAAAAAAAAAACAATATTAATTTCATAGTTATTGCTTAATTATAAAATGAAATTCCTAGTATTCATATTAAGAAAATCGCCATGCAAGGAGATCAGGAGCGGGAATATTTCGCGGAGATAGGCGTGTGCTCCGATATATTACAAAAATTGAGAACGTTTTGAGTTATTAGCTATAAAAATCTATAACGTTTCGGGACTTTGTACACTATTTACATAAATATAAAAATAAACGACGGTGATTTAACTATTTACCTCTCAGAAATCCTCTTTTTCACGTATGAACTTTTAGCTGGTACGGGTGTCAGTCAAATTATCTGGTTTTACGCGCGGAATATAAAATTAGAAAACCGGTGCAAAAATGTCTTGCGTCCGCAGAACAAGGCCCAGCGTGGTTTAACCTTATCCTCAGCTGACGCCAATCATCAAAAGGTCAGTGGAAAGTTTCACTTCTTTTGGGTATTTCTTGTTTCATATCGTCATACTCCACGATCCACCAAAGTGAAGACGGACTGTTGAGAGCTCTAGATGAGTCGTTCGTCTTTCTCCAGCTGTGCCATGGAATAAGCTCCATCCTTGAACTCTTCATCGGACGGGTAATACCTGCCACTCATTTTATTCATTTGTTTCTTACGGTACAAGAACACCAACACGGCTGCTACCAACGCCACCAGCAGCACAAATCCTATCGACAATCCAAGTTCCAATTGCTTGCTATGCTGTCGTTCACTTGCCGAGGGGTCGTCCAAAATCGGTAGCTTGTCTTCGCACAACACTCCTGTGTAGTCAGGCGCGCATGTGCAGTTATATCCTCCATGGTTGTCTACACACTCGCCGCCATTTTGACATTCGTGTTCACCAGTTTGGCATTCATCCACGTTGATATCACAGCGAAATCCTTTGTAGCCGGTACCAGTACAGCTGCAGTAAAAACCATTAACGAGATCAACGCATCGGCCATTATGAATGCACGGGTCACTCGCGCATTCGTTGATGTTCACTTCGCAAGTTTTCCCATTATAACCCGCCACGCACGCGCACTTGTAAGAACCTTCGCTGTTTCGACACGTACCGCCATTAAGACAAGGCGTCGAAAATATGATACACTCATTCACGTCAACTTCACAATGACTTCCGTTGTACCCAGACCCCGTGCAGTCACAGAAATATGAGCCCACGGTATTGTTACAAGCGCCGTGAACGCACGGAGTGGAGGCGCATTCGTCGATGTCAAGTTCACAGTGTGAACCGTTAAACCCAGTCCTTTCACAGTCACAGTGATAGCTGTTAACGGCATCCGAGCAAATCCCACCGTTTCGACAAGGAACTGGAGAACAATCATCTATGTCGACTTCACATCGTCTTCCGGTGAATCCTGGAACACAGCTACACGTGTAATTATCGATTCCGTCATGGCAAGTAGCGCCATGCATACAAGGGCTGGAATTGCACTCGTCGATATTAATTTCACAGCTTTGTCCTGTATAACCTGGCAAACAACTGCAAGAAAACTCTCCAACAAGATCTGTGCATTTGGCTCCATTCTTACAAGGATTCACAGCGCATTCATCGATGTCCACTTCACAGTTTCTTCCCGAGTACCCAGTGGCACAGTTACACGTATAATTCGCTAGGCCGTCCACACACGTGGCACCGTGTTTGCATGGATCGAATGCGCACTCATCTATGTTGGTGTCGCAGTTTCTCCCCGTGTAACCCGTTACGCAAGAACAGCTATAGTCTGCGATCAAGTCTGAACACGTAGCGCTGTTTTTGCAGGGATTTGGTGAACACTCGTCTATGTTTATGTCACAATTCCTTCCTGTGAAACCCAAAACACACTGACAACTGTAGTTGGCTACCAAGTCGGTACACGTTGCTCTGTTCTCACAAGGCCCAGAAGCGCACTCATCAATGTTCACGTCACAGTTTCTACCAGCAAACCCAAACAGACATTGACAACTGTAGTTACCTATCTGATCAGAACATGTAGCACCATTTAGACAAGGGTCACAGGAACATTCGTTAATGTTCACTTCACATTCTTTACCAGTAAAACCAGTGGCACAATTACAGCTATACGCTCCTATAAGATCAGTGCAAGTCCCTTGGTTTTCACATGGGCCAGATGCACATTCATCGACTTCCACGTCACACTTTTGTCCTGTAAATCCTAAAGAACAACTACAGTTGTAGTTTCCTATCAGATCTATGCAGGAAGCGTTGTTCAAGCACGGACCAGAGGAGCATTCATTGATATCATCTTCACAATTTCTACCGCTGTAACCCAAGATACAGCTGCAGGTGTAATTTCCAATCATATCAAAGCATGTACCGTTATTTAAACAGGGATTCGACGAGCACTCATTGATCTCTGTTTCACAGTCTATGCCGGTATAGCCAGATATGCAATTGCAACTGTAATTTCCGATAAGATCATTGCAAGTACCATGATTCAAACAGGGATTTGAGGAACAATCATCGACGTTTGTTTCACAGTTTCTGCCACTAAACCCAAAAACGCAATTGCAGCTGTAGTTTCCAACAAGATCCGTGCATGTACCATGATTTAAACAGGGACTTGAAGAACATTCATCTATGTTCACGTCACAATTTCTGCCGGTGAAACCAGAAATACAGTCGCAGCTATAATTCCCGACAAGGTCTATGCATGTACCATGATTTAAACAGGGACTTAAGGAACATTCATCTATGTCCACCAGACAATTTCTGCCGGTGTAACCAGAAACGCAGTTGCAGGTGTAATTCGCGACAAGGTCTATGCATGTACCATGATTTAAACAGGGACTTGAAGAACATTCATTGATTTCTATTTCACAGTTTCTGCCGATGTATCCTGAAACACAATTGCAGCTGTAGTTTCCAATTAGATCCATGCACGTACCGTGACTTCCGCAGGGGTTTGGGGTACACTCATTCACATCTATTTCACAATTTTTTCCAGTGAAACCCAAAACACACTGACAACTGTAGTTGGCTGTGAGGTCGGTACAAGTTGCATTGTTCCTACAAGGCCCAGGCGCGCATTCGTCAGTGTCAACTTCACAGTTTCTACCATCAAAACCAAGAGGACAACTACAACTGTAGTTTCCTATTAAATCAGAACAGGTTCCTTGGTTTCTGCACGGGTTTGGAAAACACTCATTTATGTTAACTCCACAATTTCTCCCTGTAAAACCAAGTGAACAGTGACAGCTGTAGTTGCCAACTGAATCGGAACATGTGGCATTGTTGAAGCACGGATTTGAAGAACATTCATTGATATCTACTCCACAATCTCGTCCTGTAAATCCATGTAAGCATTTACAACTATAATTGGCAATAAGATCCTCGCAGCTACCTTGATTTAAACACGGGTTCGGAGAGCATTCATTAATGTTCGTGTCGCAGTCTACACCGGAAAAACCCGGCAAGCATTGGCAACTATAGCCACCCGGTTTATCAACACATGTTGCGTTGTTTTGACAAGGATTAGGACTACATTCATCAATATCTACTGTACAATTCTTGCCAGTATAACCAACAGTACATGAACAACTGTAGCTTCCATTGCCATCGCTACAAGTACCCTGATTCAAGCACGGATTCGGAGAGCATTGGTCGATGTCGGCTTCACAGTTTCTCCCACTGTACCCCACGGGACAACTGCACGAGTAGTTTCCCACAAGGTCATAACACGTCCCTCGGTTTACGCAAGGATTCGGAGAACATTCATCGATATTAACTTCACAGTTCTCCCCTGTATAACCTACTGAACAATGGCAGCTGTAGTTTGCAACTAAATCAGTACACGTAGCGTTGTTTAAGCACGGGTTTGAAGAACATTCGTCGATTTCGAGTTGACAATTCATTCCAGAGTAGCCCGGAGTACAAATGCAACTGTAGTTACCAACCAAATCAAGGCAGGTTGCATGGTTTCTGCATGGATTCGAGGAACACTCGTCGATGTTGGTCTCACAGTTTCTGCCAGTAAAATCCAGAAAACAATGACAACTGTAGTTGGCAATCAAATCAAAGCATGTTCCTTGGTTTAAACAAGGATTCGGCGAGCATTCATCCACGTTAACGTCACAGTTTCTGCCATTAAAACCCGCAGGACACTGGCAGGAGTAGTTGCCCGTCAAATCAGAACACGATGCGTTGTTTTTACAAGGGTCACTTGCACATTCATCGATATCAGTTTCGCAGTCTTTTCCCGTAAATCCAACAGCACAGTCACACCTGTAACCTCCTGATATTTCATGACATGTTGCACTGTTCTTGCACGGTGTGGACTGGCAATAAAATATCTTGTCCTCGCAATACGGACCCGTATATCCCTGGGCGCACATGCACCTGAAACCGTCCGTGACATTAACGCATGTTGCGCCATTCGTGCAGTTATTTACTGTGCAGTCGGGAATGCGAATATCGCATTTGTCGCCCGTCCAACCCGGGTCACAAGTGCAGTTGAAACCATTCCATGATGGCACGCAAACACTGTGGGCTGGGCAAGGGTTGGGTGAGCAGGTCGAGTTTCCTTGACAACCTACAGTGACGCGTTTCTTGGTGACGTCGAGCCCCTCTTGAGAGCTGGGCGACAGATAATGAACACGTCGTGAGTTGAACTTGATATCCTTCAAACAACCCTTGAAAGAGTTTGGTGAAGTAAGGCCTACAATGAAAAGTTTACATGTTATTAGGTTTTCTAAAGTAAAAAAATGGGAAAATAAAGAATGTAAGCAACCGATTATAAAAACGCTTCTGATAGAATTCAGCTATAAAAAAACTGCTATAAAGTATTTTTACAATCAATATTAAAAAGGCTCAAAAGCTAGACTATGTTTGGACGTTTTCACAACACCATTGTCGAGTCAAAAAATTAAGAAACTACGAAATTAAGAAATAAGTTTAGAATTGTAAATATAAATATTAATTTCCAGTGAACAATCCGCCAGTCTTTTTTGAATTGGTTTTTGGGTCGCTGGGTGCTGAACCAAGTAACGGCTGGAAAGTCAAAGTAGTATACGATTATACCATCTAACATGATATTATCTATAACTTGATAGCATGAGTTTACTAAGTTTCCCAACAATGTCATTAAATAACTTTCAAAACTGCTAAGAACTATAAAGTAAAATCCATGGTCATCACGTTAAGGGTGCAGGTTGAGTTTTACCGTTGGAGAAAAAAAATCACACAGTACACAGCTGGAACCAGACCCGATATAAGTCGAATTCCAGTTTACCTTTAGCCTGTGATACACCAGCCGGTAGTCCTCCAATATCAACAGAAACCACAGGCTCCTGTGCGATATTGAACTCTGTATCTGATCCAGGCAGGTCTGCCTGTGCCATGGACGCTCCATCTAGCGTGAGTGTAATGCGCTTGTATCTTCGGGTCCAAGCCACATGATGCCAGTCGCCATCGGCCACGGGTGTATTGATCGACACCGCACTCGATCCTGAAATGCAACATCCTTGCTCTGAGTTGTAGCAAATTGAAATTAAGAATTGGAATTTTAGACAGTTCAATCGGACGAATGATTTTGTAATGTCACACTTGTGTTTTAACAGGGCAACAAAAAAGGGACTTTTGGACGATCAACTTGAATGTTAGATGTGATGCAGACTCGATACCCCTCAACAAGGCCAGGGTAAAATTTGCATTGAGTTCAAAGAGAACGAGAAGTCTTATCACTGGCATTAAGTTGTTTCGTATGCGTTCAAAAACAAAGTGTGAAGACGGTCGAATTATGTTTATTATTATACATTGTACTCACTACCAGCATTCTGATTGGCCAAGAGACCCTACTTATTTTGAGAATTCACGTGATTTTGTGGACAAGCATGATTAGGGTATAATCTGCTATCCAATTATACGTGCAGATTGTACCTCGCGCAGTGCGCATGCGTAATACACCTTTGGCTAAAGAGCGCGAGCACTTGAATGGTTTCGAAAGTTGCGGCCGCTTGGTGCGTTTGTCCGTGTATTTTTAGAAGCGCAAATAAAATCTACTTGCATTTCACACATATTTCCCATAAAACAATGTATAATAAAACAATAATTGAATTCGGTTTTTGTGATATCGGGGGATAATCAAGGTCTCGGCAAGTGTAATCAGCCTCAGTCTCCGGCCTCGGCTGACTACACTTGCCTCGACCTTGATTGTTTCCGAAATCACAAAAACCTCATCCAATTATTGTTTAAAATCCACGTGTAACACACGTCACTTACAACTGAGCTACTGTTGAAACTAGAACCATACCTGAGCCAAGGTCAGCGGAAAATCGAGCTTGACCGGAAGTGACATCAAGAAGAAGGAACTCTGAATTTCCGCCCCCAGGCTTTCGCCCGGCGTACATCAGCAGAGCATGTGTTTCGTGAGTCCTGAATGATAGAGATCCACTCTGACCAAAGGTCCAATGTGACGAATTCAGTGACAGCTCAACATGGCTGTCATTCGACAAAAATGATGTCTCAGACACTGCAAGGAAGGAACAACATACAAGTCAGCCAGTAGTTGCAGTGCGTGGCAGAATGCACTGAAATGTTTTAAGTATCCAGAAATGGCCAAAACATGTCGTAACGACCAATAACGAGATATCTAATATCTCTTTATTGATAAATAATTGTATGGGAGAAAAACTAAAACATTGCACTACAGAACTGTTTCGAAAGGGCTTGGTGGTCCTCTCTCGTCAGGTGCATGAAACACTGACTAACTAACGTTCCTTTTATAAGTTGAAACCACCACGCGACTTTAATTAGAAATGAGAACAAAAGGAACGCAACCGAGTTGAGTAAACACATCTGGTCCATAAAGGAGACCAAAACGGAATTTGCTGTGACCTGGAAAATAATGGCTCGCGCCAGGCCGTATTCAAATGTAATAAAGAGATGCAATCTTTGCATAAGAGAAAAATTTTTCAAAATATGTAAACCGGGAGCGGGCACCCTGAACAAAAGGAACGAACTGGCGAGTGCGTGCCAGCACACAGCCAAATATTTGATAAAACATTCTTGAACCATCCGGCAACTTATAAAGGGAACGTTAGTTAGTCAGTGTTTCATGCACCTGACGAGAGAGGACCACCAGGCCCTTTCGGAACAGTTCTGTAGTGCAATGTTTTAGTTTTTCTTTTCCTATACAATTAAATATAAAGCTCCATGATTGTAGAACAGTCTTCAACTCAAAGATAAGATTTTTACATTTCTTTATCAATAAAGATAGATTTATTAGATATCTATCCAGATAAGATATATATCCTATAATAACCATTTTCCCAATGTCTTGACTGTTTTCAGCAGATCAGTTTCGTACACCCATTGTTCCCCATGGCTAAAAAAACAAAAATAAACAATCCTTTTTCTATTTTCGACAATTTCCTTACCATTTTGACACTGGTTGCCGACAAAATCATTCAAGCAGCGACACTCAAACCCAGTCCACGTAGCATCGCACTTTCCTTCATTGGCGCAAGAGCTTGGTGCACAATTTTCGTCTTTCTTGCAGCTCGGTTTCGGCAAAGGAAATCCTCCACTTTTTTGTGCGGTTTCAAACGTAATTTCTTTCTCATTTATTCTAACACTTCTTGAACAACCACTAAACGTTACAAATTGGTTGGTCAGAGTAATCCCCAAAGCTGAAAACTGATTCAAAAGTTCTCCCATGTATAAATTATCACCAAGATCTGTGATGGCCTGGGAACCTCTCGGCGGTGTAAGGACAGTTTGAAACGTGTCTACGCCAATCATGACATTGCCGGAAGTGACGTTCACTTGCACTTTGTGCCATCTACCATCAGAAAAGTTTTGGCCAATCACATCGCTGCTTGTTTCGACGAAAGACTTCACGTATGCTGCTCTTAAACGTCCCTGGTCCAAGGCCAGACCAAAATCCCCTTGGGATGACTGAAATTGAAGTTAGACATCATAAATTATCCAAACCGATCTCTATACACTTTTACAAGGTAACTCTGTACTAGCGAGCTCAAAAGTTCTTCGCTATATTCGCAAACTAGTTCTGTCGTGTTGGCCACTAAACGTCACTGCCGTCCAAGTGTATTCGAAAGCTGTACCAAAAACAAGAACCTGTGATCCACCCTCTACTGATGAGAAATTGTGTTCGTATGAAATTTCTGCCAAGTGCTTGTGGAATGCCAAAATAAAATCGTATATTGCAGCTGAGATAACCTCGGCTTGGTGATTAGTTCCCATTCTCTCTTAACCCGTGTACCATGCATTTTCATGCATGAGTCAGTCGATATCGACTACCCTTTTTTAGCAAAGTTCACGCTAACGCGTTCTTTAAATATTTAAGTCTAAAACTTGTTTAAGAGACGCGGTCGGCAGCCGGAAGAGAGCATTTCGCGTGCTAGGACCGTATTGTCTCCCAGATTTTTATACTATTCATCTCTAATGGAGAAAAGATACTTAGCGATGGGAACGTGGTTGTGTGAGGGCAAGTTAAAAGTGAAAATAGCTCACTTCCGGTTGCTGTCCGCGTCTCAAAAACGCGCGTGGTTAAGCTCCCTGGACGACGTTCTGGCGTTTCTTCGCTTCATTATAAAGTCAAAAGTAGGAATAACAACTGGAAATAATTAATATAATAAAACAACAGATAAAATTTTTGTTCCCTAATGGATACAATCCCAAAGGTGAAATGAATTCTAACACGAATTGACTGTTGTTACGCTAAAAGTAGGCATACCCCTGTAAATGCCAGCACTCCGCTGGGCAGTGCAGGATCAATTGAAAACTCCAAAGAAAATGATGTAATGTTAGCGTCAGCAAATTTAAGACCAGACTTATCATCGCTATCAAACGTGGCTGTGATTTGATGCTCGCAGAAAGAGCCCACGAAACCTTGGGGACAGCGACAACTGAACTGGCTCCACTCATCCACACATGCGCCACCATGTTTGCATCCATGGTTACTACAAACATCCTGTCTCTGGCACCCGGTGGAGACCTGGTACGATTGAGCAAAAACACCCTGCAGACCGGAATCCACATTGTTGTATAGAAAGTCCTGAAAAAAAGAACGAATGCGAACGATGTACGTCGATCAACTCGGCGCATATTGTTAGGAAAAAAAATGCAATTTAATTCTAGGGATCTCAGAGGGCATAAATACCTTGATACATCCCACAAACGAGCCATCAGTTTCAAGCTGTTGTTTTATCTGTGGGACCAGCTTTCTCACACCTCCGAAGTAAGGCAGGCCAGAAAACTGTGAGCTAGCGTCACTGGTTGTACTGACGGTCACTGAGGGGCACACTGCACCACAAGTGTCCTTGTCCGTAAATAGAGTGGCCTGGGGACCAGATATATCAACGGTTATCTGGTGCCAGGCCCCGTCGTTAAGACTGTTACCTAACTTGCCTGTTGCTGTGTCAAGGCCAGTGTTGAATGACAGGCGAATTGAACCGTTTGTTAGTTCTAGGATCACATGGTCTGGGTGCTCCTTTGCGAGATCCTGGAAGAAACAACAAAGAAACAAATTCAGTTATGATTAATCAAATGCAAGGAAGAGAGGACGACAGCGACGAGTAAAAAATGTCAAGGGCGTAGCCATGGGGGGTCCTAGGGTGCCCATGAGCCCCCTTTGTAAGCCTACATTTTTGTAAGCAAACAACCTTCAATATTCAGGTGACAATCTGGTGAGTACCCTCTCTATGACTCAGTGTGAGCCTCCACCCCCCGCCCTCCTCTTTGAAAAATCCTGGCTACGCCCATGAATGTTGTCTTCAACACCAATATAGACAACCTTAAATGTGGGTAATTTCGATGACGATAAGGTAAAATGATTAGTCCGTTATTTACTTACTGCTCCCTGGTAGAATAAGAGTCCATTCGGAAGAGTAGTGCGGAATCTAAATGAGAACACTTCCGTTGGATGCAATCGAAAATTCAAGGCAGGAAGGTATGATCCAGGTTGAAAACTAACAGCAAACAGCACTTCACAATTTCTTCCTCGATATCCGTCAGAGCACTGACACAAGTAACCATTTACATTGTTGACACACATGCCGCTATTTTTACACGGATTGGAGGAGCATTCGTCAATGTCAATGTCACAGGTCAAACCGTTATAACCCGGTTTACACAAGCAGCTAAACCCATTTCCACCAAGCTGGCAAGTTCCTCCGTTCTTGCACGGTTGCGCAGAACAGTCATTTAGTGGAACCTCACAGTTTTTTCCAGAAAAGCTCGCAGTGCAAGTACACCTATAGCCATTAACTAAATCCTCGCATGTGCCTTGATTCTGGCAAGGATCATCAAGACATTCGTCCACGTGTTTATCACAATGTACACCCGTGAATCCTGCTAAACAAGTGCAGTTATAGCCACCAAGCATGTTGTGGCACGAGCCCAGATTTCCACATGGTGACAAGCGACATTCATCAACATCAATATTGCAGTAAGAACCAGTCCAACCAGTTGAGCATGTGCAGTTCAACCTGTCGCCATGGAGGCTGCACGTGCCATTGTTTTGACAAGGATTGGGCTGACACGAAGAAGTACTAAATTCACAGTGGAGACCTGCAGAGAAATAAAAGTGATATAAGATACAACTATGTGTCAAGACAAGATTATCTAACTGAAAAAAAGAAAAGCTGGACTGTGTGCTAAACTACTTTGTACGGTGCTTTACAAAAACTATGACACATAAGTTACTAACTCCAGATCCAAATCCGTGACAAAAATATATTTTAAAAAAACTGTTTATTACAACAACAAGTTAAAAAGTACAAGACCTACAGTGACTTTGCGACATTTTAATCTCAGTTTCAAAGGATTCAACCATATTCCTCAACAAAGTTTTTAAAACTAGCTATTTGCATGGCGGAGGAAAGGCCTATCCATAGGTCTCTTTAATTGATCTGAAGTAAAACTTACCTTGAAATCCTGTTGGACAAGAACATGTGTACCCAACTAGACCAACACTCTCTACACATGTACCATTATTTTGGCACGGGTTTGACAGACACTCAATGATGTTGGCCTCACACTGATTGCCAATAAACCCAACAGGACAGTCACAGGTGAAGCTGTTCAGTTGGTCCTGGCATGTGCCACCATTGAAACAAGGTTGTGAGGCACACTCATTTGTATCATTTCCACAAAGATCCCCTTCAAATCCTGCAGCACATGTGCAGGAAAAGTTCCCTGAAAATGTCAAAGCTAGTATTAATTGGGTCTGAAACAACATGTTTCATTTATTCAATTGCCACTATTGGTTAGGCTCGATTTGGGAAGGGTAGACCAGACAAGAGAGAACGGCAGAAATCAAGCCTAACTATTGGTGTACCATTTAATGGAATGAAGTAGAAATAACAAAACCATTAGTTGAGTCAATAAGAACTACCCTTAAACCTGCAAGAATATTCTTTTACTAGTCTTCGGAGTTCCTGGTGATGGCGAGGAAAACTCTAATAAATTATTGCTTTTAAGTTTGGTTTGAGGTACATTTTATCAAGACTTACCCTGCAAGGCTGAAGTTAAACCCTTTGCACTAAGTAGACTGAAAGGATTCTTCTTAATTAAGTACAGTAAGCAGCATTCAGGGATGGTGGAGCCAGGGAACCTGGAGCCCCCCTCCCCCCCATAATTTCAAAATACATAAAATAAAAATTTTACAAATATCTCCAGACCCCCCACAAGTTAGCACTCTGGCAGTTGCTTCTCAGCCCTCCTCCCACTTCCCAATTCAAAATACACTGCACCATCCCAGTAGCATTTCATTTATGATATCAAAACTACTAGTTTTAAGATCTTGGGACTTGATTAACTAAGATAAGCCATTGGAGTTACAATTTATAATGTGCACTCACTATCGACACTCAAAAGCTCACCTTGAAGATTTTTGCATGTTGCACCATTTAAACAAGGTTGGTCAGAACAGTAATCAATGTAAATATCACACAGTTGACCAGTTCTTCCAACAGGACAAACACACCGATAACTGTTAATTCCATCAACACACTGTTCAAACAGTCGACAACGGTTAGGCAAGCAATCATCAATGTTCTGCTCACAGTTTCGTCCGGTGAAGCCAGTGACACAAGTACAGTTATAGCTGAAAGAAATTTGCTTTTTTGATCAGTAATGAAAAACAAAATTATGTAGAGGTTTCATTAACCAATTAAATTTTTAACTTCATAAAGAGACACCAACTAAGTTTCCCCACCATTCACTCATTATCTCACACTTAGAATGAAAAATGTTCTGTGTTTTCACTCTTCACTGATTTAATAACTTTTAAGTCATAGTCTGGTAGACTTTATTACAAGCTGCAGGTATACCAACTACATAAAATCAAAAGATTTTATTTCCCTTTGAATAGCAGAATATTATAATTTTACTGAAAATAATATTTAATTTCATATTATATTTGTAAACTCTTATTGTCAATAGTTGTACTTTGTAGGTATTTGTTATAGTACATCCACATCAGTCTTTAGCTGCCTTTTTTTAAACCAGCTAATCGAATAATTAAAGTATGTGTGTATTTAAATAACATCAAGACACACTGAGATAGAGTAGGCAGCAAGTTCGGTTGACCTCCAGAAACAAGTGGCATGCACCGGGATAGTGCAAACTGGATTGGATGTGAAACCTTCTGCACCCTTAAACAGGAAATGGAGTAACAAGATAAAGATGGCTGGAGATGTCAATTATGAACCCTGCATCACTAGTGTGATGCATGATGCTCTAGCTACTGATGAAAAACCACATAAAACAATATACAGTAGTATCACAAGCATGTAATGCATGGCAGACAGACAGACAGACAGACAACCTTTATTTAAGGATGATAAAAATTAAATCTCAGTAGCTTGTAGCATCATACAGAAGCTCAAAGCCAGGTTGTCTCCAAGTACAAGTATTTACCAGAGTAGGCAGCCAATTTTGCAATCTTTTCTAAAGGTGGAAGAATTATTAACCCAGCAGAGAAGCCCAATAAGATCATAAAATAAATTATATAATTTGTTTGACCACCAAACTTCGAGTGCATGGAGGGCCACACCTGATCAGATGCACAAGTTAATGAAGCTATGTACAGCTCTTTGCCCATATATATTGCTGGCCTATGATACTCATAGTAGTAATTCTTATTGCTTGCCTCAAGATATTTTCCACACAGGTTGCACCGTTCTGACAAGGGCTGCCGCCACACTTTGTAACCGTTACATTGCAGAAAGGCCCAGAGAAACCAGGAGAGCACTGGCAGGTATAGCCATCAATGCCATCAACGCAAGTACCGCCATTATAACAGGGAAGAGCTGTCTGGTTACACTCATTTATGTCTGTCTCACAATGAATTCCTGAGAAAATAAAACAACATTACTATCAATTAACTTGAAAGTATATTTAGAAACATACCTGGGCAGGGGAGTTAGGGGGGGGGGGGTGGGGTGGGGTGCTGGTGGTGGTAGGGAGTTAAAATACCCTAACAACTCCAGTTTGTAACCCATTTTTAATGACCGGTACTTATCCTGGGCTGAGACAGGTCCTAGGTAACTAAAATCACTAACTTGCCCAGGCCAAGGATGCAATACAACAACAACAACAACAACAAAGGATTCAGTACAAGGGGTTTCAGGTTACAGGTACCACATTCATTTTGGTTGTGACAGAAATAACAGCTAGTGATTGAGTTTGGAGTTCCAATATTGATATTTTCAAATACTCAACAACACTCACCAGTAAATCCAACATGACAAATACACTTGTAACCTCCAGTCTGAAATCTTTGACACACTGCATTGTTCTGACACAGGTTAAAATGACACATGTTTATCACAGCTTCGCATCTATTCCCTGAATGTGATTCAAAGGAATGGTACAAAAGAAGTAAGTTTGAGATAAAATCATATACACAAAATTGAGGTTTCAATAGCTCTGCTGCAAACATGCACTTGTAACCTGACATACACATGCACACCATGTGAAAAACTTGATAAGAGGAAGAGGAGAAGGTACATGTAACTACTTGGTGTAGGCACTACTTACCATATTTGATAACTAACTGTACCATTATGTGAATGACAATTTTGCATTAGTTTCACTGCATTTTGCTTCAGTTAGCTTTCATTGGTATGTTAGGGTAACTCTAGTATATAGTTTATTTAAGAAAATAATAGAAAACAATTTGTACTGTGTTTCTGTCGTGTCAAAGAAACAAGAGTGGGAATTTGGGGGAACAAGAAATGCTGTGGGAACACGAACTGCAGGCGAGTGTTTCCATGGCTTTTCCGCATTCTCCCAAACTTTCAAAAGTGTTGTACAATCTATAACTCAATAGAAACATGGAGTACATGTTTTCTATTTCTTTTACAAAACACCACAACAAGAAAAAGGAAAACAATTTGTTAACTGTGATTATCAAAATGTAAATTCTCATTGCTTGCGCCATCATTACATCAACAGATTGTGCTAGTTCTGTATCTCTATCAAGTTATAGAAACACGATTTTCAACCAATCAGCATGTGTATTTTCTTAGGCCTGTTTTCTAAAGTACTTTACTGTAGTTTAAATGTAACTGTAACTACCTGGACCTTAACCTGCAGTGCAAGCCTCTTAGTGGGGCAATCACGTTAGCCTTACAATCTTGCGACTGCCATTTTGACTGCCATGTTAGACGGTGGAGGATGGGGGAGGGGAAAAATGAGAAGACCCTTACGTTAGTGCCTACACCAAGTACTTATGAGAAGGAATGTCTGATTGCCCAAGGTCATGATCATGAGCAGTGGACTTGACAGTCATACTGCCAGGCTAAAGTGCATTCTGTCCTTTGGTTGTCAAAGGGCAAGCAAAGGATTTTTGGGGAAGATTCTTGACAACATTCAAATTATAGAAGTGCTTCTAGTGTAAGTAATGCTTTGGGGGGACTTATACATACATACATTTACATACGTTTATTTTATTTTGTTTACAAATTAAATAAAAAATTTTAACATGCCCCGCAGATAGCTATGTACTAATCTATGCAGGTCATGTTAAAACAAATGGCTTTCAGGCTAGTGCCTGAGAGTCATTTCTAATCCTGAACAGATCATTTTCTTTTTTTTTCTTTTCATTCTTCCTTTCCTTTTGCCATCACTCCCATTCCACCCTTCTTCTTTCCCATTGTTTTTGTCCTTTCTTTCATCTTGTCTCTCCCACCTTTTTCATCTCTTTCTTTCAACTTGTTCTTCTTTTGATTCAAATTATATTCAAACTGTTATTAGATACAATACAAATATACTAAAAAAGTTATTTGCAGATGCACAGTATATGGTCACAACGCTCTCAGAAACTGATTACATATTGTATCACTTGTGACTAATAGTGCTTTTGAAATACATGTGATGATAACATTAGTAGTGTGGTGCCGTGATCTAGTCTCACCTGTGAAGCCAGAGGAACAGTGACAGGTGTAGTTATTTCCCCCACTCTCAAAGCAGGTGCCATTAAAGTAACAAGGATTGGAAGCACACTGCTGACCAGCTACAGTGTAGAAACCTACAGGATTGTGTTTTTTTAAGTTAAGTATTTTCTAAAAAGTTAAAAGACGTTCTCTGGTTAAAAAGTTTTAAAAACTAAGCTTTCGACTGCCAGTCTGCAATCTTTAAAAAGTGAAGTGTAAAAAGCAGAGATAAAATATATATGTACAAAAAGGTGAGAGAATAGCGAATGAATATATTAAATAAATACAATAATATAAAAGAAATACTTGTGCGACAAGAAAATGCTAATAACAAGGATAAGATTACAATAAAATTGAGTATTGTCTTGGTAGCTGCTTAGAATTGTTGTCTGCCTGGCTGGTAATTGCAGTGTGCCAAGATTCCAGCGTTTTTCTTATGCATGAATTGCCTCTGTCGATGACGCGTGCATTCTCAAAATCAATAGTGTAGCCTTCGAGCCACGCATGGCTGGCAATATTAGAACCACTTTTAAAAACTTTAGTGTTTCGTATGTGTTCCTTTTTTCTAGTGTGTAGGCATCTACCCGTTTCTCCAATGTAATTCCATGTGCAGTCCGCACAGGGGATTTTATAGACAACGTTCGTTTGCCGATCTGATGGAGGTCTTGATTTGGGAGACGCAAATTCCTGTTGCAAGGTCTTAACCGGTCTGGTGGTGGCTCGGATGCCGTTGTTCTGGAGAATTCTTATAAGTGGTTCAGTGACACCTTTGATGTATGGTAAGACTGCGAAGCCATTTTGGGAGTCTGGTGGGTCTGTACACTTAAAAAACATTCCCACCAACTCTTCAGGGGAAGGAATGACTTCAGAGGTGGATTTCTTCTTTAAGATGTTCGAAATAGTTGCTGATGGGTAGCCTTTTTTGGTTTTAGCACGTTAGAAACGTGGGTCAGCTCTTTTTTTACTTCTTCAGCGGTGCTCGGTAGGTTGAGTGCCCGATTTAGAAGGGTAGAGGCGGTACTTATTTTGTGTTTTAACTCGTGATGAGAATTAAAATCCAGGTATCTATCAGTGTGTGTGGGTTTTCGATAAACACTGATAGTAACTGCACCATTCTTCCTTGTTATCAAGGTATCAAGGAAGGAGATTTGGCCATTGTTCTCAGTTTCGATGGTGAAAGATATCTTAGGGTCAACTGCATTGAGATTGTCATGGAACTTACTTACAAAGTGTTCTTTGATTATGACAAAACTGTCGTCTACGTAACGTTTCCAGACTTTTGGCAGTGTTGTCGAGGCGGCGATTGCCGATTCTTCAATTACTTCCATACAAAGATTAGCTACGACGGGGCTAACTGGGCTCGCCATTGCACAACCATGTATCTGTTTGTAGACAGATCAGAGTCATTAAACATGAAGTAGTTGTTAGAGAGGGTGAATTCCAAGAGGGAGATGATTTCATCGGTATTGAGCTTCGTTCTTAAGTGTAGCGTGGTGTCCTTGTCTAGCTTTTTTCTGATGTAATCACAGGCCTTATCAACCGGGATGGCATGGATGAACAATGGCCAAATCTCCTTCCTTGATACCTTGATAACAAGGAAGAATGGTGCAGTTACTATCAGTGTTTATCAAAAACCCACACACACTGATAGATACCTGGATTTTAATTCTCATCACGAGTTAAAACACAAAATAAGTACCGCCTCTACCCTTCTAAATCGGGCACTCAACCTACCGAGCACCGCTGAAGAAGTAAAAAAAGATCTGACCCACGTTTCTAACGCGCTAAAACCAAAAAAGGCTACCCATCAGCAACTATTTCGAACATCTTAAAGAAGAAATCCACCTCTGAAGTCATTCCTTCCCCTGAAGAGTTGGTGGGAATGTTTTTTAAGTGGACAGACCCACCAGACTCCCAAAATGGCTTCGCAGTCTTACCATACGTCAAAGGTGTCACTGAACCACTTACAAGAATTCTCCAGAACAACGGCATCCGAGCCACCACCAGACCGGTTAAGACCTTGCAACAGGAATTTGCGTCTCCCAAATCAAGACCTCCATCAGATCGGCAAACGAACGTTGTCTATAAAATCCCCTGTGCGGACTGCACATGGAATTACATTGGAGAAACGGGTAGATGCCTACACACTAGAAAAAAGGAACACATACGAAACACTAAAGTTTTTAAAAGTGGTTTTAATATTGCCAGCCATGCGTGGCTCGAAGGCCACACTATTGATTTTGAGAATGCACGCGTCATCGACAGAGGCAATTCACGCATAAGAAAAAACGCTGGAATCTTGGCACACTGCAATTACCAGCCAGGCAGACAACAATTCTAAGCAGCTACCAAGACAATACTCAATTTTATTGTAATCTTATCCTTGTTATTAGCATTTTCTTGTCGCACAAGTATTTCTTTTATATTATTGTATTTATTTAATATATTCATTCGCTATTCTCTCACCTTTTTGTACATATATATTTTATCTCTGCTTTTTACACCTCACTTTTTAAAGATTGCAGACTGGCAGTCGAAAGCTTAGTTTTTAAAACTTTTTAACCAGAGAACGTCTTTTAACTTTTTAATTATGCCTCCTGGTTATTCATCAATTTTTATAAGTATTTTCTATTATAATCCATCAAATATTTCTGCTCATGTGCGATTGGTCTAAATAGGTCATGTGACCTATATTCCCCAATTTTCAAAACTGCATAAGTTGCGAAAAAGCCTCCATTTGGCATTAAAATATGCTCAGATATAGATTATGAAATATGCTCAGGAATAGATTATGTCCAAGGACAAATTTTGTCCTTGGACATAATCTATTCCTCGAAGCTCACAGTTTTCCATTAAGAGCAATTAGCTCAAGGAAAACTGTTCACTTCTTGGAACAGAGAATGTCCACAGACAAAATCCTAGCATATTTTTGCAACAAACGAAAATTTGTTTATATATTATTATATGACTTGCAGTGACTTAACATGTATATTTTTAAGTTCTGAAAAAAATCGGTTCTTCATATATGTCTGTTTTGTATAGTTTACACATAACTTGCTCTTTAGTTGTAAAATCTCTAACAGTTAGCTTCAGTGCAGTGGGACGTTATTATAAGCAAGTTTATCAGTCTGATTTCCTAAATTTTTTCCAGGAGAAGTCAGATCAATGGCATTATAAATTTGCATTCATGATTCCATTAACTAGATGGGTTGCTGATGAACTTTATATGGTATTTGACATGTGCATGGTCTAAAACATTTAATCTCGACTGTTAAATAATTAACTAATTGAGTCGGATAATAAACTTGACCATACCAGCAGTGACAACAACCCAGAAGATCCCCAAATGAGACGTTATAATCTTGTCTTTGATCATCTCTCCATTTAATATCTTTGCATTTATATTTCACAACAGTTAAATATGGTTTGAAAGGTCAAATTCAGGTCGCTTTGCATGGCTGACTGTGTTGGAAACATCCTTCAGATACCCTGACACAACAGGAAGAAAAAATGGGAACAAACACTATCTTATGCACGCTCGCGTAAAGATGAATTACAAAGCGGTCTGCAGCACAAAATAATAAATACTAATAAATTACATACTTATATAGCGCAAAAGAAAATACACGTGAATATGCTCTAATGCGCTCAAAATCATGCTAAAAGAGTGTGATCTCGCTCGCTCAATTTTTTCATTCCTTATTTCAAGGGAGCCGATCTTCAAGTTATTAAGGACACCTTGTGTGGAACGTAATAAATTCAAAATGCGGTTAACTTACCTGTTTGTTCTCAGCTACAAACACCTTGAAATAAAGTAATGAAGTTACGCTTAACTATTTTCTACTAAATAAATATATAAGCTTGCTGTGTTACAGTTAAAGCGTCACCGGGAAACTTAAAGTTAAGCTGGGTTATGGAACATCTGTGTCACCCAGATTTTCATTTTCGAATTATTTTCAAAGACATTCACCAGAAAGCGTCTTAACCCAGCTTTGATTCCGTTGAAAAAGTCACTCGAACAAGAATGGAATCGAACATGTGCCTCCTGTCAGACACTTACCTCGCTAAAATCCACGACTAAGACCAATCGCACCGGATCGTACCGCAAACAACGGCGAAATGTTTTACTGTGAAGTTTCTTATATCCAAATTTTCTCGTGTGTGATACCCGTCGAACAGCTGCCTCGAGAGTTTTCAAACAAAGTCCTTCAATATTTGTCCTTCAGCGAGTTTCTATGCCAGCACAAGATCGAGGCTACCTCATCGTTATTTCTGGAACACCTGACCACCAATCAGAGACTAACATACTGACCCGCTTCCGTTTGAAAGAGTAAACAAACAAAGAATTACAATATGCCAGCTTTCCAAATTTTCATTTTGTCTTGTTTTGGGAGCGTTTTAATGACAGAAGAGTCTCTTCTATTATCCATGATGTGTGGGGTCATACGAAGATAAAGAAGTTAGCCTCTTTGGCAGAGAAACCGTGAAACGAGGTGGACAGTAGCAAAGTTTAAAAGTGCTAGAGGCCTCAGGCAAGAAGCCTGAAGCTATATTCTAAAAATAAACGAGACGACGAAGTTTGCCGGAATCTCGCTGCCCTCAAACTCCGAAAGAAAAATACTGGGTAATTGTTCCCTCCCCCCCCTCCCCAAAATATAGACCTAAAAGTATCCTCTCCCCATCAATTTAAGTCAAAATAAATGTGAAGGATGTATGTGAATTCAACAGAAAGGTAAGAACTCCTTGACACCAGACAGATCAACGATTCTGCTAAAATAGAATGTATGTATTCCTACTTGCACGGAAATTTACCCTCAGTCTTCAAAGATTATTTTTCAACAAATGATACAATTCACACGTATAATACCAGATCTTCAAGAAAATTACACATAAACTACAAAAGAACGAATTATGGAAAGATCTCAATTAAAAATAAAGGAGAAAAATATGGAATAGTTTGCCAGCCATACTAAGAGATATTAAATCAATATTTTTAGCAATTTATTCAACAAGAACATGATTTTTACCTAGAAGAAGCGTAAGGGCAAATACGAGCTGTTTAATTTTTCTTTTATTGATTGAACAATTGTCGCTACACCTGTGTGTAATCAAGCCACCATCCTAGTTAGTATTAACACTTTGTAGTATTGTAAGAAAAGCGATCACAAGCTTGCAGAGATCTTCCTGCTACTTGATATCTCTAATATTCTTTTGAAGTGATGTAAATATGATTTGAGTGGCAAAAAAAATTGGAGTTGAAGTTGAAATCAAGCCTTGAGTTACCATGGATGGAGAAACTTCTAGAACCCACGCCAGAAATTCCTAGACTTTCTAAGGTCATATAACGGCTGCCAGGAAGTCCCGACAGAAAGGATGAGCTCATCGTCCAATACCAGGTTTTTCTGGTCCAGTTTTGACATGGCCATCTCTCTGTCACACAACCCGAGAGCGTACGGTTGCGTGACTGAGAGAGGATCCGCTTCCCCGGACTTTTTTACTCTCTGAACCCGGTTTTGCTGACTTGCTCTCAAGTTTAGAGAAAAACTGGATAATTCATCTGAGAAGTAAACCAGCAAGCTCATCTAAAGGGTCTTTGGATGTTATGGCTGCCCCCAAGAGCGAGATGAAGGCCCAGAGAGGAGACACTATAGTAGTGAGGTTGATGATCTAAAGTGCGTCTTTTAGCTGGAACAGGAACAGGCAGGCGATAGTAAAATGAGTGATAGGAACCTCTTTCAAATTTGAACATTTGGGGGGTATTTTCGTAGACCAAAAAATAAGCATAACACTTCTAACAGAGAGCTCTGTTTATTATAGCTGATTTAACCCCTTTCATATTATCCTCACAATTATTTTACACTATATCTATTCAACTTGCATTAACAAATATATTAGTTTCCAAAGGAAGTCGCAAATAAAACAGAAAAACAACAGTAGTCTGAACTCTACAAATATAACAACAAAGGTGATCCTCCTTTGTCTGCCATGCTGTATTCACAAAACGTTTCAGAACCAATTGTACACAGTCTCTGAAACAAATATTGTACATAAGCAATTGATTCAAAATTAAACAAAAGCGAGCTCCTAGCTCCAAGTTCAAGCAAGGATAATTTTCTCAATAGTCACCATTTAGGCCAAACTAATTCTTACGACTGATCTTTGAAGACTTGCAAAATGACAAGTTGCCCTTCTCATTTGCAGCCACCTAAGTCGTGTTTTTTTCGCCCATTTTTCAGCCACCCAAATGTCTCGTCTACGATTAAAAGAGACTCGCCCACTTCAAACCTCGTTCCCAGAGTATTTCCTGCATTGAGAACGGGCAAAATAAAAAAGACCCTGGAAACAAGTCTATCATATATATGGATTATTGACCAAGTGTGAGGTCAAGATGGCTGGATATTGGCCAAGCTCTTTTTTTGCGTGTTTATTGGACCGAGATGAAGTCGAGGTCCATAAACTCGCAAAAAAAGAACGAGGCCAATATCCAGCCATCTTGACCGAACAAACTTGATTGGTCAATTTAGCGGGCCGTACTCTCCCGCATGGCCCACTAAAATTTTAAGTTGTTTGTGTTGCCAAACTGTAGCGTGATTTATCGCCAAAATTTCTTAACTTATTAAGCAAGTAAAGGTTTAAAACTTTCTTTTACTCTAAATTGTGTGCTAAAGCATAGTAACGGCATAAAAACGATTTCAAATTGACTCGTTTTGCTTTCGACCTGTTTCAGAAATTTGACGCCATTCCTCATGGATAATAATCGTCCCCGAACTCGTCAGACACACAATTAGAGATATAATAAATATCTTACTAACCTCATCTTCTCGTTCCGTACTGTAAGTTACGGATCCTTGTTTTTTCCCCTACGATTTATGGCCCGCGCGCTTTGTGCTTGGGCCATAAATCGAAGGGGAAAAAACTCGGTCCGTAACTTACGGTACAGACCTCGAACTCGGTTAGTAAGAGGTATTTAATAGCCCTTTTCACGGTTGGCTTCTCTTATTTGCATTACCATGTAATCCAACGTTAATGCGAGGCAATTTCAGGCTAAAGCTACAAAATAGCCCGAAATTGCCTCGCATACACGCTAGATTTTATTGTAATCCAAATGACCAAAATTAACCGAGAAAAGGGCTATTCAAATAAACCAGATCCCGATGCATTCCTTGATTGCCCTCTGATGATTCGGTCAAGAAGAGAAAAATAATACTAGGATAAGACTTTGTTTTTCATTAACGCCTGCCCTTTATTCTTGTCCGATTAAATCTGACAAAAAAACTCTTAATGACTGGTCCTAAAGAAAACAGTTAATTCTGTTTCCTGACTGAGAAACTCAACAGAAATATTTGCTGTGACCAGGTGGAATACTGCTCTGAGATACCCAAAAAGGTTGTATGCCTAACTGGATAAAACTTGTCTCAACAGCTGATAAGTACACTTAAGACCTTCTAAGAAAAAAGAAACGAGCATTTCAATAACTACAAATCTCCAAAAAACAGATCAGTTACACTGCAGAAATTCTCGCATATTCATTGGCTAATATTCATTGTCAATAAGTGGACAGACACATGAATTTATAATTCACTTGATGCGTCAACGAGCGAGAGCAGACAATTTGGCGATCTGTTATTCTAAAAAAAAAAACCAAATCAATGTCAGTTTTTCATGCGTCTGTTCTGTCAATGACAATGAATTTTCTCATAACATTGTCAAAGTAGCTCTCTATCTGCAATAATAAGACAGACGCATGAAAAACTGATGTCAATTTGTTAAATCGTAAAGGAACATGCCAGCCGAGGATACCAAATAATATCAGTTCAAAGAAAGTTAGATGTTTGTCACTTATCAGACATCGCGTTTACTTCCAGTCAGGGAAACAACCGCAGTTTTGACATTAAAATCTTTCTTGAAGAATGGCGCAAGCAATTAAGAGTCAGCTCTGAAGGTTGGCACGCCATAATGGCTTGACAACTTACTTTTCAATTTGGTAACCAAACTTAACACCCCAGTCCAATTATGAAGACAGGAATTCTCCATCAACTGGCGACTGTTTCCCCAACTGATTTAGGCCACAAGACTATGAACATGAGCAACTCGCAACACTTAATCACTTCCCAGCATCTTTGACCAAACTAATTCTCTTGAACCATGATTTACTTTCACCAGCTGCAGCTTCAATGGCTGCAAGCCTGTGCTCCAGGTCCTGGGAACGACACTCGGATTCCACCAGGGAAAGCTTGGTCTGTGCCAGCTCTAGTTCCAGTTCCCTAAGGCGCTGCTCGGAGTCTACCACCTTGACACTTGTCTTAAAGGTAGCAGTCTGGTTTCCATCTAGCGACACGTGACCTTCCTCTGAGAACAGGGCAGCGCAGTTTTCGCAGGATCCCACCCGTCTCTGGAAAAGAGAATAGTGAGTGGCTATTTGTCTCGGTTCAAAAGGGTTATTGGCATCTGTTCAACCCGAATAAGACACTTAAAATCTGTATTTCCAAAAAATCGACAGGTGTTTATAAAACTTCATCTCATCTGATGGTAGAGGGGGTGGGGGAGGGGATATTTGTCTTACTTGTCACACGGAGGTCGTTCTGCGTGATCACTAAATGCACTTGCAAGACTGTATCGGTTGTGAAAAGTAGTTGACATGCGTGAAACTTTGGCAAAGGGAACAAGAGCGTGGCTATAACGAACAAAGCGTGGGAGAGAGGAAAGGGTTACTTGCTTTGTTTATCCCTGCTGCAGAGATAATTTAGAGTTTGCTTGCGAAACCAATGTAAATACTTCATAGCAGAGTAGTTAAGAGAGCAGGACATTTCAGAGTTAAATTATACCTCTGTTTGACAACAAGTCTTTGTTTAAAACCTTTATTATGAAAATAAGTTTGATTTGCATAAAAATGAACCTGAAGGCGGAACTCATTTTCATATGAATGATTAGATTTTGCAAGAAGCCTTGTTTTGATACAGAGGCAAAAGGCAACTTGGAAATGGCCTGCTCAAGATAGAGTACCTTGACTTCTAGAAGTTCGTTCTGTAGATCTTCCTTTAACTTCTCACTTCTTTCGTCCACTCGAGAGCAGATCTACAACATAAGGCAGTCAGTCAATTACTACATAAACAAAAAAAAAATCAAATTAAATTCAATTCGATTTCACAGCTACCTTTTTGTATTCCTCTATGATGGCGGTGTGCCGCTTCCTCTCTTCTTCTGCAACTTCAATGTTCTGACGCCACATTTCTTTTACCTATGGGAAATTATCATTCGATGCATTTGTTCTTTCTTTTCATTGGCCTAGAGCCAACAACGTGACTTGCAATCAACTGCCTACAAAAAATGGTCTGTTCATGCGTAGTACCAACTAAATGTGTTTTGCTACAGATAACACTCTTGTTTGAAAAAAGGAAGATTGCTTCCCTAAGCTGCTAATGAGTGATTTAAATATGAAAACAAACTTGGTTATAGAGTGATAAACCAATTATTGAACTCAGTCACCACTGACAAATCATGATATTTTGCACAATATTGTCCAATAAGCGTTCAATATTCATTAGTCTCGTTTACCTTTTTAGGGATAGGGACATTCAATTTTACTTGCTCACTTATTTTTGTTTGCTTGTTTGCTTGTTAGTGTACCTGAACTCCCTCTTCTTTGAACTTTTCTCGCTGGTCCTCTGCTTCAGCCAGTGACACAGTAGTATTGCTGAGAGCCTTGGACAATTCTTCCACCTTCTCCTCTGCCTAACAAGCAAAACCACAAGATATGCAATGAACCCCAAAATGAAGGCACGACAGTCTCAAAATTCATATTTTTCGCCGAGTGGAAAATAAAATTATCAGTCGCAAGATCAATTTCCAGTTTCGTAAACTTGTGTAAATAGCCGAAGAGCTTCTGAAATTGCACTTGCGAACACATCGAAGATAGACGTTTCACACAGTGTATGCATGATGTCACAACAGTCGGCATACCTCTGCAAGCTTGCTGTGTAATTCCACTTTAGTAGTCACCAATTCATGAGCTAGGTTATCATTTTCCTGTTCAAGTCTCATGTTGGCTTCAAACAGCTTCTTGTTCTCTCGCTGAAGGAAAGGGAAAGAAAACAATGAATGAATGAGGTGCTCCGAACACTTACATATTCAGTTATGTATACCATGCAAATGATGTTAACGAAAAACACAACAGCGAAAACATGTAAATAAATCTTCATCAAACTTGATGAAATCAAAATTTTAGCATAAAATAAAGGTTGGCAAGGAACCATTGTATTACATTGTATGAACTCTCATTTACATGTATCTCAGATATGTCAAGGATTAAACGCTAAAGAGATTCAAATTCCTTATGATAAGCATCACAAAGCGTCCTCATTGGTAAAAAGTGAATAAAACGCACACAATTCAGTCAAATATGAAGTAACATGAAAGTGTCAAAAACCCCTGCTAAATATGAAGTGTAATTAAAGAATAATTGGGTCCAATCCTGGACATAAGTTATTTATCTCTGCGGTCTTCCTCTCATGTGATCATCCATATTTGGGGGCAAGTCAATCAATTATTACACGACTCAGGCACTCAACTGGGGCCAATAACTAAGATCAACTAATCAAAATGCTCTATTGCCGGTCCAATATTCTCTAAGTATTGGACCAGGCGTGGTCCCGAATGATCCCGCACTTTTGAAAAACCTTCAAAGCTTCTTCATGCAGTTGTGTAATAAATCTCTTATTAACCAAGCTTGCTGGGGACCACACTGGGAGAATATCGGCCATCAGTCTTTTTTGTACTGTCAAGACCTCGGGCCGATATTCTCCCAGCACTTGGTTAATAAGATATATGTATTGAATGCCATGCGAGTAATCATTTCACCCTTCTCATAACACTGCTGTTTTTCCTTTGCAGCAAGATGCCTACTTCTCACAAATGACACTTGTGAAATGAAGGAGAGCAGAAGACCTCATGCTGGTACTAAACTCTCTCTCGCAGATTCCATGAAACTGGCCCTTAGAATACGAATTGAGCCACGTGGCAAAAAGGGAACAATAGACAACAATCACAAGCTATCTAGAACCTGAAAAGAACAGCTATAAACAATGCAGAAAGGTTAAACACACACACACAAGTCATCACAGTTAATACTTGGTAAACCTAACTGAAGAAATTGAAGCCTGTGCAATTTACCTGGAGTCTCTGTACCGGATCTTCAAGCTGTGCCTCTTGTTCTTTTTTTAACAAATACTCCTTTTCATATTTCTTCATTTTTCTATTGGTCACCTGAAATTTTGACCAGATGGAATTGCACTACAGTCCTCCTAGCTAGGTTACACTACTGTCACCTCAGCTAATCCCAAGTGACGCCTTACATTTCTACCACAGCCACCCCAGCTAATCCCAAGTGTCTAACACATACACTGCAGCAGTCCCCCCAACCAAGTAACTTATGATTACACCAAATTCACCCCAGTTAATCCCAAGGGACGTCTTACATTACTACCTTAGCCACCCCAGCTAATACCAAGTGTCTACCACATATACCACAGCAGTCCTCCCAACTAATTCCAAGTGTCTTACGCTTACACCACAGTCACCCCAGC
>CM042748.1:25533054-25585192 GCA_022496165.2 Catalaphyllia jardinei
CCTTACGCTTACACCACAGTCATCCCAGCTAATCCCAAGTGCCTTACACTTGTACCAAGTCTACGTAAACCGGCAGCATTTTAGTTTGTGGTCCTTTGCATCATTGTCTTTAGACTGTTTGTATTTTTGTAGCCGTGGGTCTTTTGAGATCAGATACGCTGCTCATTTTAGACATGGTTTGGCCATGATTTTCCTGCAAAACAGTTTTTGTCTGTCCACAGTCTCCTTATTGCGACAATGACATGATATTCTGGATTTCTCCTATTGTCCTTTTTTAAGGCGTCTTGCATGTGACATTGGCCAATCTGCAAAAATCTGGATTTGAGTTTCATCTGGGGTCGTCACTATCTACATTTGGTGGATAACTGGTCGATCAACCGATTATTTGCTACACCGTGCTGACGAGACACAACGTGGTCAAAACAGCTGTCCACGGTTGCAATTCTTGGCTTTCAGTTTGGACTCTATCATGTCACTGTCCCGTTAAGCTTTCTACGTATTATCAGCCTTGCATCGTTTTCTAACCTCAAGTGCCTTACATAGACACCACATCTAACCCCAACTTATCTTCTGTGACATCATGCAATGCCTCGAGAACGGGTATATTTAACTATTATTCCATGAGCGCACGTTGGATATGAGATGATAGATAGCCAACGAGGCGTGTAGCGCCGAGTTGGCTATAATCATTTAAAAAAAAAAAAAACAAAAAGGCCCAAATAATCACGCATACGCTCGCCATTTTTGTAGATCATGGTATAATGGCTCATATACCATGATGGCTAAGCTAAGCCAATCAAAACTCTCGAATTGCATTATCCAATAATCCAGTTTTTAATAATATAGTTTATGCCCATGACTGATTCTGAGTGGTTTGACAAATACTTGTGGGAAAGGTATCCTCTATAATATTTGTGACATGTTAACCCCTTTAAAAACTTAAACCTGGAACCCGAAACAAGTCATTTGTTCTACACATTTAATGCCCATTGTAGAGAGAGGATGTCATGCCAACTGGGTGAATATATAAGCTCAAAAGTCTTCCTACGATAAAGAGAAGATCACGTACCCTGAAGCCCAGAGCAGAGTTAAAAAGCTTTTTATATTCTTCTTCTTCTAAGTATTTTTTTGGCATGGACACTCTGAAATACTTCAGAATATCTTCAAAATCCATTTGGATGAGCTCTCTTCGAGACCCCTGTGGAAAAGGAAAACAAAATTTCACCCAATGAAATGATTCGAAGTGTCACATTCTATTACCATTTACATGAAACAATCCAGCCTTGTAACAAAGAGGCAGTTCATAATGTTACTTAAACAAAGATTCAATTTGCGATGAAAACTCAGGTAATTGAGAACAGTGCAAGAAAATTAAACAACGAGTTGTTTTACCTTCAAGAGGCCCAAGGCAACTTGAAAAATGACACTCATACCCTAAAAGAAAAAAACCACGAGGAGCAATAGGCTGAATAAAGCTGAAATACCAAAGAACAGGCTACAATCATGATTATAAGTTTCCGCCTTATCGCATATCTAGTGTACGGAGAGTAACTGGCTGTTAGTTTGTGCAAAACCATCTCAGCTAAAGTCTGCATATGAGCGAAGTTGCACATCAGGCCGACGCTTATCTCTAATTTAAGTACATCTGTAACATTAAGCGACTAGGAGTATTTCCAATCACCCTCGGATGGAATGCTCATCCCAAAATTTCCAGAAAATACTGAAAATGTTCAGAAAAAAGTAATATCCAATCAGAAAATAGAAGGTCAATGTGGGTTGCCCATAGCATACATTGTATTGCCTAGTAAAGTCCCTGCCGAAAACTGCGGGTAAAAGTTTTGTTTTTGGAAACAAAATTCAGACTGGCAAATGTGCAAAGTACTTGTTTACAGCCTTATCAGTAAAAGCGGCAACTTTGGTACAATTTCTTGCGAGTATCTATCCTCTTTGATTATTATTGCTAATCATTTACTGAGTCATGACTTACATAACAGAGGAAGAGATCCATAATACGGTACACCATTGGCAAAGGAAATTTGGCTGTAAAAAGCGTCAAGAACCACTGGGAAGCATACATGTGGGTCTGGATATCATTGTACTGAAAATGGCTGTGGAGGTCTGGCATTGAATCCTGCAACAAACGAAATATAGTTACCCCAAGTTTATGTCTGTACTTTGTCAGTTTAAAAATGGCACCCTGATGACAAAATAGCCACATAACCAGCAAAAGCCATGATTTACGGTTTACTGTGAATGTTGACTGAAGTCCTTTGTAGTTACACCCCTGTGTCTTCACAGCTTGCACCTGTTGCACCAGTTGCACCAGTTGACCCCAATTGCCACACCCAGTCATACATCAGCATCACAGTGGAAAGAAGAACAGCAAGATAATGTGTGGTTGTGCCTTGTCAATCGACACAACATAAAGTCTGACAGATTCAATCTCAAGATTCGTCATGCTTACTTACTTACAACCACTACAACACTGTGTTTTGCAAAAAAACATCAACAACAACAAAAAAATAGGACCTCCCCCCGTCATGGGGGCATTGCAAGCTAAAAATAATTTATTCCTCAGAGAACAATCACCTCAATCATTCTATCCAGTTGGAAAAACTTTAGGTGCAGCTGTTCAAAATCTTGCTTAAAAATCTCTCTCAGTCCATAGTCACTCATTATCTTCACCAGCAATGCAAAGGCTTGCTCCTCTGGAAGCTACAAATGTAATATTCGATCGGTTTTAGTGATACAGTGTGGCAGATAAAGATTTATATGAAAGAAATAATTATCATAGAATATAGCCAATAGGATGTGAAATAAATTTACATGCAAGAGCAGCACAGCTGATAGGAATGACAGCCCTTGGCAGTAACCCACTTCTTCGTCATAAACAGAATAAGCCTGACAAGAAAAAAAAAACAAGAATTATCATATAAGTATCCCAAGGGTACAGGCAAAAATGTGCTCTGGTTGGTTACCTATATGTACTGATTACATATTAACTTATATCCAAACGGCACAAAACTGTAGGGAAAATGAATGCTACCTTTAACAAAGAAGGCTGTTGATACATAATCAGCATTTTAAATAATCCAGGGCATGCTTTGTGATGAAACAACTACTCTTATTGTACATAACGTTTTGCCAGCTTGGTGCTACCAAATACATGTATGGCTTGCAGGGTTGTACACTTATGACCTGTCAAAATTCCATGACTTTTCATGACCATGACCTCTGGCAGTAGTGTAAAAACAATGATTTATTCAACTGAAATTATTTTTGATTTTTGGACCCGTCAGTTAATTTTTCAACTTTGGATCTCATTGCCTTTCATTCATAGAAAGCATACTGATTTTCCATGACTTTCCATGACTCACACCTAAATTAAATGACTTTCCAGGCCTGGAAAATGAAATTATAAAATTCCATGACATTCCAGGTTTTCTATGACCCGTACAAACCCTGCCTTGCTGGCTAGGAAATTTATGCTTCAAAATATTACAGTCAGACTGTAATTTGATAAACTGTCTACTGAGCTACTGACAAGCTCAACAGACAGTTTCTTTGAAGACCTCTTTACACAATAATTTCTAATCAGTGAAAAAAGGTAAATTGAAGGCTTACTTTGCTGATCTTATACAACATCTCCTGACCCTCCCCTCCGGTGCTCTTAAAATAGTCATGAGCTGGGAAGGTACGGTGAATGTCCCACATGATCACCTGTTCTGTTGGGGATTCCTGACAACAAAAATAAAATAAGAATATGAAATTAATAGAACATAGAAGAGGTCTCAAAAAAATAACACTGAACAAATTATTTCATCAACCAATCATATGAGATAAGCAGCCCATCAGGCCAGAGCTTGTCAGTGCTCCAAGCTGTGACCATTTTGCTTGCCATGGCAAGTGAAAATCATTTGACAACTAAAATTTTGATGAAAGGTGCCAATTGGTGCAGTGTTTAAACTAGAAATTAGCCAAAGTGGGTCATATTCCTCATATGACATTTTAAATTGGGTCATTTCAAATATGGTCTGGGTCAAACTATGATATTGGAACTTGGAAAAACTGACATCATCCAAACTATCACCAGTATCTTATTGTATTTATTCACATTTTTTATTCATTTGGTGTAGTTAAAAGTCATAATTGTAAAGCTGAAACATTATTTTAAAAAATGCCAGACCAATTCTGAATAAAAGGTGACAAAAACACTCAAACACTTTTTTCATTTCATGCTAAATCTTATCACCTTAATGAACTGGGCGTTGACTTAATATTTAACTGACTGACTGATTTTCAGTTTCAACCGCCATTCTCCTTAATAATCAGCGCTCCAAGCTGCGACCATTTTGGTTGCCAAGGCAAGTGGAAAAAATATTTGGTGACTAAAATTTTGGCGAAAGTCGCCAATTGGCGACCAACAGAATAAAAGAGAAACTTACTTGAAAAATTATCAATAATAGGATGAATTTAATCAATAGTACAAGCAGCGGCATCACCTGTCTTTCTCATTTCCTCCCTCGTCGTTCAGAAACTCGACATAAATACGTAAACTTGAAGTAGAAAAGTGAACTGCTGAAAATGTGCCGTTCGGCAGTCAGTGTTAGTAATTTCAAGAGGCGTCTGTATAAGATGCTCATTAAGGATTCTGTATCGCACTAGGATGTTTATGTTTTCTTATGGATGTTTTATTTTGGCTGTATTTTGTACGTTTACATTATGGGTTTAAATTAATTAGTTGGTTATATATACAGATTTTAGATTGCTGGAGATTTATCTATGTCATAGGCTTTGTAGTATATATAGCTTGTACATATATTTATTTATTTATTATATAGATATTTACATATTTATATATATCTACATACAAGTACATATAGTATATATGTATATATATATCTCTTCTGGGGGTCAGCTTCATATGAAGATTAAGTTCTTCCCTGTTGGCACCCTATTTGCATTATTTTGTACTTTTGTTCCTCTAGTGTATGCAAATAAAGTTGTTATAAATAAAAAAATAAATAAATTAGCCCTCGTGTAATATGTCATGAAGTGTCCTCCCCTGCAGGTTTTTTATTGGCGACTGAATTTTTTTAAGGCGACCATTACACAATTAAAGGTCACCAAAAGGCAACTTTTTGAGAAAGTGAGCTTGGAGCGCTGCCTTTGTGTAAAAAAAAACTTTGCTTTTGTTGTCATATCCTAATAAAGTGTAAACAAAAGAACAAAGTCAACAAACGAAGCATGAATGTAAGCTCCAGTCTCTCGTGGAATTGCTTGGAATGGCTGACACAAAAAGTACTCATATGCATGTAGTCTGAAATGCCAGTCATTTCATGCACTCATCTCGGGCCTATAAGCGCACATGTTTGTTTTCATTTTCTTCAGTCTATTAAGACCTGCTGCTCTGAAAGTACTTATATACATCTATGAGGTAACTTGTGTGTTTTTTTGGTTTTTGTTTGTCTGTTTTTTTTTTTTGTGTCAGTATGACTATGATCATTTCATTTTGCATCAGAATAGAACATTTCTGTGTCATGTTAAAACATGGCCTACACTGAACACTGTTGATGATCAACAGATTAAAAATGAAATTTACTTGCAAAGTACAAACGACGGTAATACCTATCTTTTGCAATTCCGCTGCTCAATAGAAATGCATAAACCTAAAAATGTTTCATGGTCGCCTCAGAATGGAAGATCAAGGTGTACACCTTTCTAATGAAGAATTTTTACTTCCTTCAACCTCCTCGAAAACAGGAGAGATCGGTGTGCTCTCAAATATTTTTGAATACAGATCGTGGATGTAAAGCCGCTTCGTGGATTTAAGAAAACAAAAGTGGCAATGTACAGTATTATTGGTTTAGCCACGGCCAAATAAAATGACTGCAAACCTCGCCAGCAATTAATTTATACATTCAGTCATCCAGCAAAGCACGTCTGTGAGATTTTGAACATTTTCTTGAATGAAAATTTATTGTTATTGAAATACATGTCACATTTCTTTCATTTAGTTGCCTTTTTTGGGGGGAGTTTTAGGTTTTAAAAGTAAACAGTATGCCTGCAGGCTGGATTTCTGCACTGACTTAATTTACAGAGAACTCCACAGTATATTCGCTTCGTTCAAAAAAAATTATTCAGCTACTATAGAACTCCTGAGATAAGAGCTAAATGGACACTAATTTAACACTGTTGAAATGCAACTTATCTCAAAATAATTGTTTTTTCTCTCGTCTTTTTGTTACAACACTTCTATCTTTGTTTCACTGTGTCACAGGCAAGAACGTCCCCTAAATTTTTTGCTAAAATCGAAAATGGCCAAAACAGCTCCAAACTTTGCATGCTGATTTGTTTATACCTGTAGAAAACTGCCTTGCACTTGTTACCCCTCGTTTCTGTTGCGTATATACTCCTAAGGGTAAGAGTTCCCAGTTTTATTAGAGTTGGGGTAAGGGTTACCGCTCAAAACTAGGGTTAGCATTGAAGGTTAGGTTTACGGAACAAGGTTAGGGGTTAACACTTCGGATTAGGTTAAAGTTAAGGTCAGGACATGTTAGGTTTAGCGCAGTGTTAGGCCAAGGAAAACAATCTCGACTTAGGAAATCTATTGCACAAATCGATATCTAAATCAAATCAACATCAGTGATTTATAAAATTTTTCAAGGTGAAAGTATTTTTTTGGCCGGTACAAAACTGCTTGTTCTATGAAATGGTTAATTCTGACAACACAGAAAAAGGAAGCCTTAAGCTAACACGCTGCTCATGCTGAAAAAAAAAGCGCATGAAACGGAAACTTTATCAGCAAAGGAACGCTGAAATACAAAGCAAAACTTACATTTGAGCTGAAGTTTTCTTCTTGCTAACCTGCGATCAGGCATTCTTTGTCTTCTTTTCTTTGCGGCGGGCTCAATCCTATCACAATTCAAAGTAATCATCTGCTTGGAAATCCACCACACACACTCACGGAATGCTTGCTTGCCAATTTAACCGACCTGCATACTTTTTGGCCCGTAGAGACGGCTTTGAATCTGTCAAATTAACTTTTCACCTAACACAGGTCAAATTCAAGGACTTTGCTGCCTGGCCGCCTTTCTCACCAGTTCCCGGCCATGTTTGAGTCACATTATAAGTCACACACGCTTGCTTTACGTATGAAAGATTATTATGGGATATCCAGGAAATTTTTACAGTGAAGGATGCTAGATGGCTGATTTCAAGAAAATAATAAGCAGTTCTAATTTCCAAAACTGACACACGCCGAAGTTTAGCAAATGAGCCCTAAGTCCACAACAAATGCTTTGCTTTGGAAGAAGAAGCGTTTCTAGACTCTACCGCCTGGCTCACTTGCTCCTCGATCAATGGCTAAGTTAAGCCATAATCTGGGAACAAAAACACACCTCGGTTCTTTGAGGCATGCTGGTGACTCATCAAGGGTCAAAGGCTTAATGAAGCCAAATCTCCTACCAGGCGGGCACAAATATTCCTTGAACAAGCATTGAATATCGGTGGAAATAACGAGCAAACTATGCTTAATGGACAGGTAAGCTCTGAATTTCTGTTACTGCTTTGCGCGCCAAAAGCGTACGTCACAATTCCAGCTAAAAACACATCAATACCAGATCCTAGCGAGTAAAAACGGCAATTCAATTACGATAGATATGTTGGTTTTTGAAAGCCTCGAACTGGCGTCATGACAAAACAAATTCGAATCAGCTTCGTTCAGCGCTTATCCACTTGAGCCAACGAAACAACAGTGAGAAATAATTCATACTTTAGCCAAACAAAAGGTTGGAAAACCGAGTCAGTTTTGCATATGTTATTTCTAGATAACAGAGACCCTGCGAAACAAACTTCAGAGGAATGTTTCTCAGGTAAAACGAAGCCCACATGTCAAAATTCAGCTACTTTTGAGCACTTTGAAAATGGCCAGCCTTTCAATTGATGGTCACATAAAAGAGACTTTTTGAAAAAGGGAGCTTGAAGTGCTGCTTATCCCACTTTCTGTAGCATGAAGTGACTAGGAGTATTTCTACTCCCCTCTGGATGGGATGCTAGTGCATCACAGGGTTAATCCCGGCATTACGTTAGCCAGTACCCATTTATATTCCTGGGTAGAGAGACGCACTGTTAGAGTGAAGTGTCTTGCCAACCAATTAATCCCTCCATTAATCAATCAATTAATCAATCTAAACTGCATTTAGCAGACTGATTTACCTTCTTAATGAAATGCTTGTAGCCCTCAAGAAGTTCATCATTTTCTTTCAGACCAGCCATCATCTGCCAGACTTGTCCTCGGAGAGGATCAGGTATGCCCTGAAATTTATACCAAGAGAAAACAGAATGCAGGACAACCTGGCTATATTGCAAGATATTTTATATAACTAGCATATTATGTTAATTCAGAATGTGGCAGAGAATGCCAAGTTCCCATAATCAAAATGAGCTAGAGGGTAGCAGATTACTGCAATTTTTGTAACTAATAATTTTGTTAGCTTCAGAGTATAATAATAAATTATTATTTCAACTCACTGAAATATTATGTTTTTTGCCTATGTCATACAGTTTTAAACTTTGTAAACTTTGGTAATGCTACATGCATGATCAGTTTCAGAATACATCTCACCCTGTTTTCCAATTGCGGTGAATACTGTCCAAATAACAGTACAAATGTAAAGGGATATTGAACAGTTATTTGTACAGTAGGTCAGAACTCACACAAAAATTGTCACACTCTCTCTCTTTCACTGATCAATTTATTGACTACAGCAGTTGGATAATAAATCTCTCATTATATTTTTTGGTGTATAGTAACGCTTTATGTTTTTACTTGTTGTTTGGCACACCCTATGAGCTCATCAAAATATGGCACATGCCCTACAAGCTCGTAAAAAAAAAGCGCAACTCGTAAAATGTACAGTGATACTACACACCAAAACATCTTATTATTTCATATTTAAATTTTTTATATACAAGAAGTATCCCCAAGTCCTTTTTAGACCCCAGATGCTTAAATACCGGTAGTTAGTCAGTCAAATGGCAAGAAAGTGTTGTATCAAGCAAAGCACATTTGACATTTTTTAAAACAAATTTCAGCAGGTGCTTAATTAAATCAATAGAAATTTTTAAGTTTCATGCAGTGTTCCCCAATGTGACCTGATCTCAATAGTAATAAGTAAAAAAGCATTCTCGACGACCTAAAATGGCTTTGAAAAAAATCTTAGACAAATTATACCACTCATGCTTTCCTACTTTATTTCATTCTCAAAAAGGGCCCACCTTTCTTACAAGTCCAGGGAGTTGTCTTGGCCTAAGAGTGACATCCTTCCATTTATTCAACAGTTCTGCCCAGCTTCCCAGCTCCTCCTCTGTGCACTCTTTCTGCACATCACCTGATCCTGACAGCAGTGGTTCATCATCTTCATCATCATCTGTACATTTAAGTACAACAGAGCCTTATTTAAGTTGTCAACCTCAGGAGCAGCAAAAGATGTTTGAAAATCTGTCACTAAGATAAGTAAACTGCCCTACATACTGCACTGGCCTCAGAAAATAAAAATAGGCACCAGGTTGTTTTTCAGAACAAGAAAAAATAGTCATGCTCTCTTTTCCATTCTCATATTATATCATAAGCCAATTTATTTGTACATTTTGATCAGTTTTTACCTGTGATATATTGAAGGACAGATGTACAGATGCACAGTCTGAAATAAACTGTTTTTAGGCAGGCACCAACTGGCAACTGAAATTGTATTTCCAGTCCCCAGATGGAAAAATGTGTTCACCAAAAAGTGTCAATAAAATTTTCCTTCACAGCAAAACACAAAAACACAAAGTTTTTCAAGACATTTCTTTGCATGAAAATATTCCTACATCTGAACAACTGCAAGAGTCATATTCCAAGTGTAAAGGCATTAAAACATTGCCTAGCTTACAATTTAGTTGAAATGGAATTTTTGCCAAATAGATGGCTCTCTTAGTTTGGAGAATGAATATAACAAAATTTCTTCTTATATGCAATCAGTATGAAGCCTTCCAGAAGCCATGCACAAATGCAAGCGGCCATGTTGCTCAAAAGGAAAGCATGCGTTCCTGCCATGTGCCCACAGTGAGGCTGGCAGTTGAAAACACTGAAAATATGGCAGTACTAAATGCTGATTACAGGGCGTGGATTGTAACTGTTTTGGAGGTCATGTAACCATAATCTTACATTCATTTTTGACCTAAATTATTTTCTGTGGATTCAAAGTTTAAAACTTAAAAAAGACAAGGGGTAAGTTTCTTGCTTGAAACCAATTCCTTGAACGCTGGTTCAAGATGCTAAATGTTAAGTCACCTTCTTGTCACCAATATTCAATTTATGGTAGCATTGGTGACCAGTGGGTCACAATTTAAAACCCTGAGATGGCATCATTAACATTACTTTTCAATTATTTATTATATAAAACAGATAGGTTCCATATTGCCTTGCATCAATATAGTAGCAGATCACCCAAGACATCAAAATGTAGTATGAACATCAGTGACAGGCTCAAATAATGGCTCATGGGCCACTTTTACTACATTTTCTTACTACATTTTGACGACATCTCTGATGCATAACAACATGGTCAAGGGTTTGATATCTGTCGGGGACTTGAATATTTTTCTTTGTCCCACGCTTGTGTAATGTTGATCAGCTCACTTTTCACAACACATTTATACTACAAAATTTGCAGTTTGAATATAAGGAGTCTCTTCCAAAAAGACTGAGAAACACACATTGACAGAGGTTAATGCAAAGCCTTCAGATGTCAGATCTTACGTGTAATTTAATTTTCCTCAGAGAAAACAAGACAGTTGTTGGATGCACTTGATTACGACATTCAAAATCAATCTGTGGTTAAAAAAACCCACCATCAGAAGTCTTGTTCCCTCCAGACAGCTGTCTTGTCAGGTTGGGTTGCCTCTTAGACATATTCTTAGAAGCTTCTATACTGAGTTCAGTTTTGATGCTCTTCACTTCACAGCTTTTCTGTCCTGTCTCAGTGTCAATAACCTGTAATGAAACAATGTTCTATCAAGCGAAACAAAACCAAACATAAACGCCCAAGTACATGTATGCTTAACTTAGAGACTATGATCAAACTAATATCTTAATAGTAAACCCATTTATAACAGTGGTTTACAGTCAACGCGCTTCACACATGAACGCACATCTTCAAACATTCATAAAATATTTCATTCACCGATTTGATTTTTTAATTATGAAATGATTCTTCGAACCTTCAATTGCACATTGTAAATCAAATTAAAAGTAGTAAAACACTCGTGGTAAAATTGAAAATAAGAAATCTGCAGTTATCACAGATGAAGACTATTTTCAAATTATTTTTCGGCCGAGTGCCGTTGTTTTCACGCGGGAACAAATGAGCGACTGTGTCACTGCCGCGTTGCGTTGTTAAAATATGCGCTTGTTCGCTCGTGGTTTCATGAACCCAGGTTCAGTGAGACGGACTTTTTGCTGGAACTTTGAGTGGAAATTTCCAGAGAATCCTTCTTTTCCAAGGTATTGTGTACTTGAATTGACAAACTAAATACTTTGCCGCTCTCTTCCTCTCCTATGCACTTTTGAAGATGCAGTTTTTCTTCTTGGATAGCGCTCACTGGAATTCCCATTCGAACAAACATAAAATTTTGAGGCAAAAATTCTCCTACTTCAGAAACGATGTCCTGTCTTATTTCTTTAAGCGTTTTGCTTAAATAAGGTTGTGTTAACGCAAGAGCGTTGCTGTTGCTCTTAATCTTTATCTCTATGAGAATTTCTGCCATTTTCAATCATTTGAGCGCGAAATCTTCAACTGAATGATTCGATTATTTGAAACGTGATCTTTATCTTTCAATCTCGTGGCGAAGGCATGTCAATCAAATTCATTCACGAACCATTCACCTGAATATTGGAACCTTATGTCGCCGAGCGTTCATGCGTGAAGCGCGTTGACTGTAAGAATGCATTATGGAAAGCAAGCCAAATAAGTGACAATGGCAGGCTTATAGTTTACAAGTTCTTGAAAATGAATTTTCTAGACTATCTACCAATGTCTATGTATAACTCTCTTATTTTAAATATTTCAAAGGCACCTAAATAAAAACACCTTTATTTTATTTCAGCCTGCCTGATTTTCTTTTTTCATTAAAAAAGTGATGTTTGTTTTAATCTACTTTCTGTCCTTTTATGATTGCAGTTCAGTCAGGACCTAACTATTTGCATTTATAGCCCACATAATTTGTTCCTAACCTCTTTCAGTTCCATGATAAATGTTTCATGGAATTTTGGTTTACTGGGACTCCAGAAGAATTTCTCTCCACTGGGGAAAATTTTAGCTTTTGTCTCCACAATGAACCTCACCGGCTCTGTTACTCCAGTGACAACTAAGTCCACAGCTATTGTCACAAATATTCGTGAATCTGCAAAAAATCATCACCATAATCATAGTAAAGTAGTTTTTTATTGCTTGTAGAGATTGTGATAGATAACAAAAGATTAAGTTTGGGGGGAGCAGGGATGGCATAGTGATGAGAGTGCTCGCTTCCCACCGATGTGTCCCGGGTTTGATTCCCAGAGCCGGCATCATATGTGGGTTGAGTTTGTTGTTGGTTCTCTTCCTTGCTCCAGGAGGTTTTTCTCCGGGTACTCCAGTTTTCCCTCTCCTCAAAAACCAACATTTCCAAATTTATATTCGATCTGGATTATTGTCAAGCACTTGCTTGGGTGATCACAGTGCACTCCCTGTGTTTAACATTAAATTTACATTTACATTTTTACAATCAGGTGGAGGAGTTTTGGGCCATTATCAGCCTAGGTAATGGTCAGCAAGTATGGCTTCTGTGATGTTTTCTCAAACCTTCTTAGCAACAGCAAGAAACCAAGAAGCTCAAAACAGCATGGAGTATCAAAGAAGATGAACTGGTGGTGGCAAAGCACTAAAATTTTATTTGAGAACTGGACACATTTCAAAACTTAGCAGCAACAACAGTGTTACATCAGCTACCGTATTTACTTGAACTTGTGTATAAGTCGACCCCTCATTTTCCAGGTCAAAAATCAGATTTTTCATCATTTATGGTTAAAGAAATAAAATTTAGACCAATGGAAATCTCCCAAAACATCAATCTTTTCTTCCTGAGAATGTATTGAAGCCACGGTGAATTAAAAAAAGCAGAGGTGTAATCTTGTGCTGTGAAGTTTATCAAGACTTGTTTAATCACCATTTAAGCACATACAAGCTCTTTGATTTACTAGTGAAGTATTTTATGATGTTTGGGAGTAAATCGCATTACATTTAACTAACCTTGATCTACATGAGTTTAAAAGGAGATTAAATAAGAAGACCAAAGGAACGCAGAAGAGCTTGGAAAGATCGCTCAATAAAAACAACGCCATCTTGGAAAACTTGGTAACCAAACTACAAATTTGAGGGGTACTGGAAACTAAGATAACTCCACCTGCTTTCTGAAGTTTGCCAGGTCACTAAACTACAGTAATCGTTAGATGAAAACGAAAGTTCAGCACCATAAACAGCAGCGAAGCTCTTTTAAAGAGAAATGTATGCTCCACAGATCAAAAGACACAGTAGAAATCATTTCCAGTAGGTTTATGTTTAAAGCATTTCACATTTATTATTTCACACTTTTTTGTTGAAGAACACAATTAGAACTTGTTTTGTAAACTCAGTTTTCCAAATGCACTTCAGGCAATTGTTATGCTAATTTCTTGGACTGCTCTGTCAGGTCTTTGTGTATGACTCATGTATAAGTCAAGGGCGATTTTTGGGCTGATTTTTTTGTCATAAAAGGTCAACTTATACATGTGTAAATATGGTACATGTACGCAGTCATGTAAGTTCCACTCTTCTCTTCGAGGGCAAGCAAAAAACACTTTTTATGCAGTTTTCAAATCTAATATGTATTTAAGACAGTTCTCCCTCTAAGGTGAGTTTTCAGTCCATACTATTTTCCCTCAGATTTAGACAGATGAGTAGACAAAAAAATTTGAGATGAAAATCCTGTCCTTTACCACATTCATATCAGATACGTTTTCAGCCTGAAGATGAGTTTCCTGTGAAGTTGAAAGTTTTCTTAATTTTCCTCACCTGCCTCATTGATGGTGCACAATATTATGGTATCAATGGCCCTTAATCTTACAAGAATTGAGGTTTTGATCACATTCAAGAGTCAAAGGGTTTTTTTAATTAGCACGTTTGACTGACATCTACCTTTTGGAGTTTCTGTGTTTAAAACTAACAAGTCACGCACAGCTGGATTCCATAACCCACTAATGTAATAGGTTTTGCCGCCATCTGCAACTTCCATTGACACCTGAAGGAAATTCAAAAAATACTTTACTTACATGTGGCAATGATCAGTTCTTCACTTCTGATATATGAAATTACACGATAGATAGGTTTTATATACTCTTTTCCTAATTTGAAATACTTTCCTTTGTTATTTTGCTAAATTTTAACAACTATGATATCGTCTGTGTTTGTTTAGACCATATGGTCCCACAGATGGTCTCATTTTGAACCCAAATTTTGTCAGAAATCAAGCAATCTAGGATCTCAGTCAATAATAATAATAATAATAATAATAAATGCAGTTAAATGCAATTTAAAGGAGTTAACAACGGTTTGTTAGATATGCGCATGCACCAGGATTCCTTGTGCTCTTGGTCCATAGGACATTGTAGCATTTTGTTGGTGTTTTAGTCAGCGTTTTTCTAGCGTTAGCGTTTCTCCTGAGCATGGGGACTCCTTGGAGGCTGTCTCCCCTCGCTTTCTTTCTACTGTTTTATCAGAGTGTGACAGGTGCCTGTTTTTTCTCCTTCCACGTGGGGTTTATGGCTGGATTACCTGGATTTGCCAGCTATGGGAGCAGTCTCCATCTAGGAGCTGGTTGCCAATAGTGGAAGCCGCTGGATGTATCAGGCACCCAACCTCCACTTTGCAAGGCAGTTGTTAATAATAATATAATCAATAAACATCCACACAAAAACTTTTACAATTCTGTGAATTACTACTTTACATGGTGAGTTGTGTTTGTCTCCCTTTTTTTTGCTGAAAAAATTAAAAATATGGATAAATTCAAAATCTAATAATCTGATAAATCTAAAAGTGCCTAAAAAAAAACTATCTAGAAAAGTGAAAAGCGAAAGGCGAATGGCAAAACTGAAACCCTATAATAATAATACTAATAATAATAATAGTAATAATAATAATATTAATAAGTATAATAATAATAATAACAATAACAATGACAATGACAATGACAATAATAACACTGACAATAATAACATTGACTTTATTAGCAATACTCCCACAGGGTGGCTCTTCGCCTACTAGTAATTAACTCATTAAATTATAAGCTATGAAACGTCTACCAGGCTACATGTACATCCTTGAAAATAAAATCACAATAATATCAATATCATTTTAGAAAACAGTCCTAAGAAAGCACGTGCGCTGATTGGTTGAAAAGCCTGTTTGTATAACTCGATGGAGACACAGAACTAAGCGCGCGCTGTTGACGTAGTGATGGCGCGAGCAAAGAGAATTTACATTTTGATAATCAAAGTTTACAAGTTGTTTTCCTTTTTCTCGTCGTGGTGTTTTCTAAAAGAAATAGAAAACATGTACTCCGTGTTTGTATCGAGTTATACAAACACTCGTGAAAGTTTGGGAGAACTCGAAAAAGCTGTGGAAACACTCGCCTGCGGCTCGTGTTCCCACAGCATTTCTCGTTCTCCCAAACTTCCACTCGTGTTTGTATAACTCGATACAAACACGGTACATGTTTTCTATTTCTTAAGTATTAAATGATATGATCACAAGTAAGAACACAGGGGGCGCATGCAAGCAGTGTGTCTGTTAATTATGTTTGAAATATAAAGAAATGTATGGGAGAATATTGAAAAGTTAATATTGTAAACGTATATCGAGAAATGTCTAAGTTAAAGCTCGCTTGTCCCTGTCTCCCCTTCCACATGATGCATTTATAAGTGGGCATTTTTGAGCTTCATCCAATCAGCGTGGAGCAAAAAGCGTGACGGTTGCTCCTTGGCACACGAAATCTGTGCCGCGGATGCTGATCACTTCGAAAGCTGCATTTCTCGAAAATTATTTGGCGGTTAGCGCTTGGATTTTGAATGGATCTTCGATTGAATGCCGTGAGAAGAAGCATCAACCTTTCAGTTTATCTGGTGTTTGATTTGGAAGCCGGGCGATTCTAATTTCTGGGTGAAAATCGGCTTCGCGATGGATTGGTCGAAAACGAGCTTTCCACCCTTGTCTCCTTCTTATAACGTATAGTAACAGTCAACACAAAACCCACCAAATCGCTCAAATGCATCATATAGAGTCACAGAAACGACAATGCACGACAACTGAGGTAGGTTCACATTAATATTTTATTTTGAGCTTTAACTTAGACATTTCTCGATATACGTTTACAATATTAACTCTTCAATATTCTCCCATAAATTTCTTTATATTTCGAACATAAACAGACACACTGCTTGTATGGGCCCCCTGTGGTAAGAATACCATAATTGTACACATATATAGTATATCTTCAATGAGAGTATTAAATCTTAATAAAGGTAAGATCAGCTTACTTTTATTCAACTTCATGAAAATCTTCCGTATGAACAAGCAAACTAATCATCACTATGGTGCTTGATTTTTACATGAAGTAACTTTTAACTTGCCTCACTCAATAGGTGCATGTCAGAATACCGAACATTCTTCCCAGGACAGATCAGGAGTCCAAAACACCTGAAAAGGAAAATTGTAATATAGTACTAAAAGATGTCAACAACTGGTTAGCTGGAAATCCCCATAGAAATAGAGATATCAATTACCAGTGAGTGCACAGACACTTAATAACATGTGCAGAGATTAACATCAAATCTGCTGCTTGTCTTGTTAGAATTTGCTATTTCACTGAGCAGAGGGTTTTTTAAGGGTCTATTTTCATCTCTTGCTTCTAACACACATTCTTTCAAGGTTAAAATAAGAAAATAAAAATTCAAAATAAGAGTCAATGTGACAGAACATATGAACATTTCAGTCAAGTTTATTTTCTCACTTCCTGAAGAAGGCCAGTTACATGTAAACTAGGCAAAAAATTAATTTACAATCAGTTTTGACCTCAAAAGAATCCCAATAAAGAGAAAACATCCATTACTTTTCTTTTTGTTGTTTTTGTTGTTGCTAAGATAAAAACAATTATTATTACAAACCTTTCCACAATAAGATGCTTGTTTGTCAACTGTTGCACCATTATTAAAACTTTCTTTCTCAAATCTTGTCGAAGTTTAAAACAGTTTTTGTCCCTAGCCGCAGAGGAAAATCCTTTGTTGTCTTCCTCAAGAATGTCCAGAGTCACATCAAATTTGAAGACAAGGTTGCTAATACCAGTGACCATTGTAGAAGTGTCAGCAGATGACTGCTGTAACTGCTGTTTCCTCTTTGAAAGAAAACAAAACAAAAGACAGGTTTAGGGATTTAATTAGTATTGAATATTGTCAAAAACACTAACATGTAATTTTAAAGCAATATGTGTAATAATTATTATGGGAAATTATGTTTCATGTCTTTAACTATTTAATCAATTTATAACAAGGTGTCTCCAGGGACAGCCTGTTTTTAAATGGGCAGCAAAAACCTTCCCTTAGTATATTTGATGCATAGCATGTATGTTCTTGCTAGCCTAATCAATAAGTTATAGCCTTCAGATACACAGTTTCAATTAACTTGGTCAACAAGAAAGGAAACAAAATTAGTGTTCAGGTAATTCAACAAAGGATAACTGCAAAAAATTAGCTGATTCTTCACTTATTAAACAAACACTCACTAGGGAATATTTGTCCTCCAGAGAGAAAGCATGTCGGAAAGCGAATAAAGAAAAACTTTCTAAGAACAGTGGCAGAATCAGCAGTTAATGGTAATTTATTTGAGACACTTACTGTACAATTACACAATCCTCTCTCCAACTTACAGTAGATCTACTAAAACTGACTTGCCTAAAATGAATAGAGCACTTTAGATATGAAATGACTGTAAGCTCAACATTATTTCAATCATTGCAGACTTCTTTAGGTTCAAGTTTTTATTTTGGCCTGGTGTTCTGATTGTATATTAATTTTCTGGTGTTTTTTAAACATGGTTTAGACTCAGATACTTAATCTTATAAATCATAGGTTTATCTTCTTATAAGTTCTAAACAATCATTATTCTAATGCATAGAGAAGTTCCTGTCAAGAATACTTTGACAGGAACGTTTTAATGCATTGACCAATATTGTTACAAAATATTCCAATAAACTCTTCCCTTTTTTATTTCCTTGTTTCTTTCTTTATTTCTTTGTTTCAATTGGTCATTTAATAATGAGCACAAAATAATGGAGCAAACGAGGAAAATAAACAAAAATTACGTACATAAAGGTACTTAAATGCATTAACAAGGAATTTTTTTCAAAAGCAGTAAATATTGATTTAATATTGATGTGTTAAGGTCCAATGATTTTATGTCATGGTGCTCAATTTGATAGGGCTGGTAGTCGATCACAAGGTTAACCTCATACCAACAAGGTACCCACACAAATTACTGAAATCAACACTGCATGTATCAACAGACAACTATACATAATTTTGCAATATATGCAGGGGCTTAAACTTGCCTTTAGTTTAAATTCTGGATCCATTTTGATCTACATTGTTGCGTCTTATAATTATTATAAGAATAAAACGAGCCATATATACGACTTGTAAAAATAGACAGTATGTTAAAAAAAACTCCATGTGAACAGACTATCACGCTGGAGTGAGTACTTCTACAGTATAGCCTGGCTAAGTAATGGCCTGATGTGACTCATGCAAGGGAAGGGTAATACTCTGTGTATGGCTACTCATATCAAATATGTCATACTAAGATTTAAACCATAACATTTTCCCTTACTGACAGTTCAATTTCAAACTTATCTCTACTCTATGTACCTTGCATCAAATTTTAACATCACACTCTGCATTCTGGGCATTTGGAGCTATCATTTATCACTTCTACATGTACATTGAAATAAAAATATTATTGTCTAAAGCTGAGGTATGTAATTCAAATTGTGAAAGCATAAAACTAAACTTACCTTCCTGTGTCTTCTAAATGATAACGCAAATGTCTTCAAGATCTTTCCAGCCTAAAAAAAATAAAAGTAACTTATTACCCATAGTCAAATCAGTTTTTTTACATTCTAGGGTAGCAGCTGACACACACAAAAAACAATACATTTGTGAGTCTAAAGACTACAATTTGTGGGCTTAAACCTTACAAGAAGTAATTTACACACCATACTTTATTAGATGTTTTGACTCAAAATAAGTGATTGAAATCGCTTGTTTGTATATCTACAGTCCCTTGTCTTGAATTCAAGTTACAAAGTAATACAAACACCAAAGATTTCTATAAAAGAAGACACACCACTGAAACACAGTTTTTAACGGAAAGCATTCATTAAAGATCTGCAGTAAAATTTCTACAGTGACAAGTTATCACTGACAATAATGAAACTATGCTAGGTGAGAACAATGGATGACAATCTTTGTGAACCTGAAAAACCCAAGAAATATACAGTCACATACAGTATACAATCATAAAAAAAATTGATTTACAGACAACTCTTTACTGCTTATAATGTAGAGAAACTTTACCTTTTCTGGATCTTCACACTTGAATACATGGCAGTGGAAGATATCTGAGTCTCCATGGACAGTATTGAAGGCAAAACAGTCTCTTTCTTTCCCTTCGGCATCACCACGACCACAAAACAAAATTCTCTGTATGCGGTAAGTTGCAATGTCAGCCTGCGATCCAGGTTCCTTAAGTCTGATCATGCTCTCTGATGTGGAACCAACATAGAGTAAAACATCAATAGTGACTTCTGTCTGTTCTCGCAGGATAGACATTGTTCTTTTCAATTCAATTTCACTGACAGGTGCGTTCACAGTCGATGATCCTAAATAAGTAATCCCATCAAATAAAATGGCATTATCATCACTTTCGTCATCAGAGTGTCCTGGATGAGAGCTTGATCTGGCTCGCACTGCTTCTCCAGTGGTGAGATCAGAAACATGTTCAGTCTGAGCTGTGTTGGCCTCACCATCTGATGCAGATCGCTGCCTTACCATTTCTCCTCTGGGATTGCCTTCTTCCGTTTGTGAATCACCATCCACAACAAGTGGATTCACAACATGATCATGGTTTTCACTTGGTATTACATTACCTTCCTGAAGATCCATTCCTTTGTCATGATTGGGAAACACCTCTTCTTGTGAAGCAGAGAAGTGTGAAATATCTCTTTTTGCATCTTCCACCAAGTGTTGTACCTCTTCCTCTGTCGGACCCTTCTCCAAGGTAGCCTCCATGTCAGGAGTTATAACATCAGCAAAACTACTCACACTACTCCTCTGAGATTTGCTTTTATCCACAGAAGAGCCTGACAAAGCTGATCCAGAATCAGATTCAATATCAGGCACAGCTAGCATGATGTACTCATGATCACTGCTTGTTGACTTTGAACCTGGACTCCGGGGTTGTTCAGGACTGCTGCAATTGCTTTCTACTTTTACATCTTGTCCACTTGTCCCTGTTTTCTGATCTGCCATAAATGACTCCGACTGTTTGGCCAAAGATGTTTGAATTTAGCTGGGTAAGTATTTTTCAAATGAAGCGAGGTCTCGGAAAAACGGCTTCTTTCTCTGAGCAAAAAAATGATATTTTCTCGTTACAACGTTAAGTTGATCTGCACTCTGGTTCAAATAAGTAGTTAATATTTTATACACGTCAAACGAAACCAATTCCAACAGAAGACCACCTCCGAAGTCCAACTTGTCAAATGCCTTCAAAATTGACGATAAAATTATCAATAGATCAGAATTCTAGATGCCGCAAGTTCCCTGGCGAGGATTATTTAAGGACAAGTCTGCGACCACCACAGACGACGTTTACTGAACAGTGAAAACTGTCAAATGATGTGAGCCGTTCTCGCCGGTCTGAAAACGAGAAATACTCTTTGTCCTCCCTTGCTTGTAAATGTTCTTCTGAAATGTAAAACGATGGTATCAAAAAGGGCAAAGGAAACACAGATACCCATAAAAAATACAAAGCATACGTTCTCACCTTCGTCCTTTCTAGAGTTGGCGACGGATAAAAGAAGACCTTCGGTCGTCCACACATGAGCTTTATAACTGAAAGCTTCTCTTCTTCAGTGCGAGGAGCCAGACCAAACGTGACGTCAAACAAGGGAGGATTCCAACTTATTTACCTTTCAATAATCCCTTATTGGGTGCGCCTTTTACATTACTACAATCGCATGCCACAACGCTATCTTCAAATGGACAAAATCACTTCCTTCGGCCCAGATGCACGACAAATATATAAAAATGAATTTTGACGAGATCGATCAAAATACAACCAAGTTTCCTCTCGCCACCCGCACAGCTCGCTGGGATTTTTGGTTACTGCCATTTCGTTACATGAAGAGGGTTTCTACGTTTCAATATGGCGGCGCCACACGGGATGAGAGCAGTTTGCAATTTCTCATGTGTTAGAGGTATGGTACATCCGTTTTCCAAACAGGTGGAGTTCCTAAAGTGCGTAAAATACTTTTCTTCTATTTTCCCTCCAGTAAACCCAATCATCTCAACTCTTTTGGCGCCAGTGACAAGATTGAGACAGGCTTGTTCTATTCATAGTTCTGCTCTTTCCAGTCAGTTGTCAGATAATAATCAGTTCCCGTCAGAAAACCGTCCTCCTGTTGAACATAGTGATGTATTAAAACCAAGTGATCCTGGTAAGAAAGCTTCCAAATGGCGAAAGGATAAATTATGTGCTAAAATATTCATTTCAAGAAGCATTAATATTGCAAATAAACTAAGGTGATCTGCCTTCCTGCCTGATCAGTTGATTGATTGACTGACAGACTGATGGACTGACAGACTGACTGAATACCGGTCATTTCGCCAACGAGTCAGTTTGCCAACGTATGAAGTCAACTCGCCAATGTCGAATGTCAGTTGGCCAACGCTTATATGCCAGTTACTTCGGGAGCCAACATCCAAAATACTTTTTTGTTTAATTTGGCTCAGCAGTGGATGAAAGAACGAAGAATAAGTTGTGTGGCGTTAAGTGTTGGATTCATATATTTAGCGGCTTGTTTGGCTTGGCAGCGGACAAAAGAATGAGGAATAATTGATATGCGTGTAAGGGCAAAAAGTGGCCCTATATTCTGCAGTTTAGCCGTGTTGGCAAACTGACATTTGACGTTGGCGAATCAACTTCATACTTTGGCGAACTGGTCGTTGGCGAAATGACTTGTTGGAAACAACCGGTTACCGACTGATGGACTGACTGACTAACTGATTTACGGACTGACTGACTGATTGATTGCTTGATTGACAGACTGACTGACTGATTGACTGACTGACAGACTGACTGACTGACTGACTAAGTGACTGACTGACTGATTGACTGACTGACTAGGTGACTGACTGATTGACTGACTGACTAAGTGACTGACTGACTTATTGATTGACTGACTGGCTGATTGATTAACTGAGTGACTGACTGAATGACTGATTTTTTGATTGATGGTCTAATTCAAGCATTTTACTTCTCTAGTCAATTTCTACTTGAAAAAGAAAATGTAATTTTTTGTAGTCTTATGGTAGAAAAGTTAATCCTAACACATCTTCCTTTACATGCAGATGCTTTTGACATTCCAATGGAAAACATCCTGGAACATCCAGATTTCTTTGAAGTACATAAACTCTTCACGTTGAGAGATCTATTCAATGCCAATGTACATCTTGGCCATTTTGAAGGCTGTTGGGATCCACTAATGAAGCCTTACCTCTATGGCATAAGAGAACATCATCATATCATTGATCTCAACCAGACAGCGGTGCACTTGAGTGTATGTATATTATTAACAATCGAATTGATGAGGTGTGTTATCTGGTATAATCAACCTTTTTTGGTGGGTTAATATAGTTATTAATTAAAAACATTTTGCACTTAAGAGTGAATTCATTGGTTCCTTTCATGCTCCGTAATCCAAGTGATCTTAGATCACTGATCCTGATTTTAATCACCCCAAAGGAACGCACCATAGTACTTTGATAAGCTTTGATCTTCAAGGCATGGAATTTGAAATAGGAAAAGGAGTAAGACACTTATTTGGATTGGGCGGTAATTTATTTATTATCTTCTCATTTCCTTTCAGCTGGCTTTGAACATCCTTGCACACATTGCTTACAGAGGAGGAATAATCTTATTTGTTTCAACACATCCACAATTTGAGGAATTGACGCAGCGCACTGCAAGAGACTGTGGAGAGTATTTTATCACTAGGAAATGGCGTGCAGGAACTTTGACTAATTCCTACATGTTACTGGGAACAACCAAACTTGTTGATCTGATTGTATTTTTGCATTTGCCATCACTTGGAACAAAAACACAGCCAGTGACAGAAGCAGCAATGGCAAATATTCCAACTATTGGTGTAGTGGATAGTGACTGTAATCCTAACCTAATTATGTATCCGATCCCTGGAAATGATGACTCGCCATCTGCTGTCGAATTGTACTGTGACTTGTTTAAGAAAGTAGTGTTAAAGGCAAAAGAAGTAAAGAAAACCAAGGAGGAAGGTGGTGAGGAATTGGGTGAAAGACAGTTGCAAGAAGAAATTGAAAACCAGGACGAGGAGAAATCAAATCTGTGATGCATATTCCTCCTTTCAAAATGGAAAAATCTGCAAAGACAGTGTAATTTCTTTTGTAAGAATCAAGTACACTTCTTTTATTGCCACATTAAGATTTGTCCAAATTATAGAACCTTTGTGTAATAAAGGAGTATTATCATGCTGCAGAATGTAGATCCCAGTAGTCTAGCTTGTTCCAGTTGATCCTGCCCACCCCCCCTCCCCAATCCAAGATGGCCGCCAATAAAACTTTGAGAGAAAATGACGTCACACTCCGCCTTAACCACTTTTAACCACATGAGGTGGTAAAACCAATACCCGTAGTTGCCCTAAATTCAAAGTGACCTTTGACCCCACGCCTGCACACACTTTTACTGACCACTTCTTTATAATCCAGCACCGCGCATAACCTTGAGCCGGCACCGACTAATAAGCCCTAACTATAAGCCTAACTAAGCCTAAGCCCGCCACCTATAACCAGGGTTCGTACGGGTCCTGGAAAACCTGGAAAGTCCTGGAATTTTATTATGGCATTTTCAAGGACTGGAAAGTCCTGGAAAAAGGCCACTGGTCCTGGAAAGTTATGGAAATCTGTTCAACTCAACTAAAAAATATGAATTGTAGGGAAGGCAGTAAGGAGAATTCACATTGAGATCTTGGGAGTGTAGGGGTTAATGTGAATTTTAGAGCCCTTGAAAAATCAATCTGAGTGCTGGAAAAGTCCTGGAAAAGTCCTGGAAATTTGTTTCTGAAAAAGGGTACGAACCCTGTATAACCCTAGCCGGCGTTCGCCCCTTTTTGATCCCCCGCCACATGCGCTTGGCCGACCTTCACCACCCTTGCGTTGGCTTAACCTTGGCTGCGGGCGCACACGCGCCCACGGGCTGCCCTTAAAAAAATCCAACCCTAAAGACTGGGCGGTGCTAGCACGGGCTGCCCTAAAAAAAAATCCAACCTTAAAAACTGGGTGGTGCCTCTTAAAGCCCACCCCTTTGGGCCGTGTGCACCTGGGCTTGACCTTTGGCTGCCTGCTGTTCTTGGGTGCCTGCGTTGTCACGCCCAATATTTTTTTTTGGGGGGGGGCACTAAAAAGTCAATTGGAAAGACCATATCGTTCATGCCTTTTTTATTATTGTTTATATCGCAATCACAATGGGATAATTAAAAAAAGGTATTGAACAATGGCAGTGGAAATCACAATACTTGCCAAAAAAGGTAATGGGATCTTTGATGCCATGAAAATGGATCCCTTTTAAAATGGAAAGGACGTTGGGCCTCGCTGGGCCTACAAAGACTTGACTTCCACCATCAAGAGTTGACTGTCGGTCAATGCGCCTTGCAGTTCCATCAGCTCAATAATGGTCCAGTAGTCTTTTTCAAAGTCTAAAGATGGATGATGCGACCCAAAGGCTTTTCCAGAAATTCTTCGTACTTAATTTTTTCTCAGCTCGTCAAGGCTCCGTTGTCTTGGTCTGTAAAGCATGTCTTTCAAGAGTTTGTAGTCCTCGTACTGTTTTCTGACCCTGGTGTCGGTGTGAAGATTCCATTGACGTAGTAGCTCGACCATACTGGGGAGCATGAATCCATACTCGGGTGGAATGGAGAAAATCGCGCAGCGGAGTGGGCTCAAAATGTCCCGCAGTGTCTTATCGCCCGTTTTTAAAAATCTGATTCTTTTCCCATCTTTTTGTCTAGCGTCCAGCCATCTCTGAACCAACATGGTGGTTAAAAAAAGATACTCATATGCTTGGGGGTGTGTATTTTTTTTTAAGTTTCATAAGGGTTCACATCATGCTAGGGGGGTTGCTTAACCCCCTTGAGTGTGTTGGCACTAATTGAAGGCTTCGGTGGAAAAAGGGTGTTAGGTTTTTTACTCAAAAGTGAACTTTGTCAAAAACGCTCCAAATTTCGCACACAGTTTTGTTTACATGTGTCAAACAATGTTCTGCATTTTTTTCCCCTGAAGTTTGCATCGTTTTTGAGATATTACGTATGCAAAAAACCTGTATTTGCTGTCACATCAGCACGTGACCACAAAGATGGTAATTTTGCTACAAGTCCAGCAAATTATTGGTCTTTCGCAACGTGTAACCTTAAAAAATGTTGATTTCAGGTTAAAACCGTTACAATTTTGATTTCACGTTAACGTCCGACCGCAAAGACTTCAATTTCACGCAATGCACAAGCTAGACAATGTTGATATCAGGTCATTCACAGACAGTTAAAATTTTGATTTCACATTATCATGCCACCACAAGGACTTAAACCCTTAAGGGTTAAGAGTTCCCAGTTTTATTAGAGTTAGGATTAGGGATTACTGCCCAAAACTAGGGTTAGCGTTGAAGGTTAGGGTTACGGAACAAGCAGATTAGGGTTACAGTTAAAATTCAGGGTTAGGGTTATTGCTTAGGGTCAGGACACGTTAGGGTTAGCACAGTGTTGAGGCACGGAAAACAATCAATGTGTAACGTTAAGAAGATGTTGATTTCAGGTTTTTAAAACCGTTTAAACTCATTTCATGTTATCGCGTGACCGCAAAGATGTCAATTTCACTCAAATTACAGCCAAATCTGTTAACTTTAGGCGATTTCACGTTAAAGCATGACAGCAAGGGTGTTGATTTCACTTCAAAACGAGCAAACTGTTCATTTCATGCAGTGCATAAACTCAAAAACAGCAATTTTAGGCCTAAATAGGTTAAAATGTTGATTTCACGTGAAAGCCTGACAGCAAGGATCTTGATTTCACTTAAAAACGAATTAACTGTCCATTACACGCAGCGCGTAAGCTAAAAAGCGGCGATTTCAGGCCTAAATGGGTTAAAACGTTGATCTCATGTTATAGGGTGACAGCAAGCACGTTGATTTCACTTAGAAACAAGGTTTTTTTTTTTTTTTTTTTTTTTTTTAATATTTTTTTATTGAAATTTAAAACATATACACAAAAAAAGAGAAAAACATGCATACAAACAAGAGAAAAAAAATAAATAAATAAAAAACAAAAGAAAACATGCATATGCATAACTCTAACACACTCGAGAAAAGGCTACTTAGAAAAAAATACGAACTCGCAATAATACATATTTATACACTTACTTATACTTCAGTTAGCTAGTACACTGATCAACTTCTTCCATTTCTTTAAATGATAAGTTAATTTGTCTCTTTTCCTGGCAATATGGAGCTCAATAGAGTATACAAGCTAACTGTCCATTCCACGCAGCGCGTAAGCTCAAAAACAGAGATTTCAGGCCAAAATAGGTTAAAATGTTGATTTCATGTGAAAGCCTGACAGCAAGGATCTTGATTTCACTTAAAAACGAGCAAACTGTCCATTACACGCAGCGCCTAAGCTCAAAAGCGGCGATTTCAGGCCTAAATAGGTTAAAACGTTGATCTCACGTTAAAGGGTGACAGCAAGCACGTTGATTTCACTTAGAAACAAGCAAACTGTCCATTCCACGCAGCGCGTAAGCTCAAAAACGGAGATTTCAGGCCTAAATAGGTTAAAATGTTGATTTCACGTGAAAGCCTGACAGCAAGGATCTTGATTTCACTTAAAAACGAGCAAACTGTCCATTACACGCAGCGCGAAGCTTAATGATATTAGTCGAAAGAGCTGTAATGCATCACTTCTCTCTGCTTTGACGCTCGATCGAAACTCACGTGTTGTGTGCTTTCGTCACAATAGCCTGTAAAAAAAATGTCCCCAGATTCCAGCTCTATACGCAATTTCTTTAAATAGATATCTTGATTTTTCAAAGAACTAAAGGAAAAAAACGGAAAAAAAAATTGGGCGACCTTGTATCGAACCGGTGTCTCGGCAAAACAAATTTGAATCTGGCACGTTCAGCGCCTTACCTGCTTGCGCTAACGAAACAGTAGTAAGAGAAGGAAGCTATTATAGTGACTTCATCGCTTAGCGAAACAAAAGGCTTCTTTTGTTTTTCATTCAACGAAAGGTCCCCAGAGAATGCCCTTGGAAAAATGTGTTTTTTCGCATGCGTAATATTTCGAAAAGGAAGCAAACTTCAGGGGAAAAACATGCAGAGCATTGTGTGACACACGAAAACAAAACTGAATGTGAAATTTGGAGTGTTTTTGACAAAGTTCACTTTTGAGTAAAAACCCTAACGCCCTTTTTCCACCGAAGCCTTCAATTCTAAAGAACCCTGTTGAGCTAAAACGTTGTCAAAGAGTCTTGTCTGATAGAACTTAAAAAAACCTCAGAAGGAAAGGTAGTTTTGGAAGATAATGACGTCACATGAAAACCGAGAATTAAGGTTACATACATACATGATTTTATACCCTCCCTTCCCTAAGGAAAGGTTTTTCTTCTGTTCAATGAGATGGAACCATGACGCGCAGTGACGTTCAAGTGGCAAAAACTGTTTTTTTCCCCTTTGGGCTGAACGTGCATTAGCGAAGGGTTTATTTAATGGGGGAAAAAAGACGCTCGATTTGACGTGGGAAGGTGAGTTTTTCTTTGGGCCAGGTGAGCACGTTTTGTTTGTTTATTTGTGTCTGCTCCGTAGAAGGGATGTCGTACGTACTGAAAACTAGTCGGGATTTTTTTTGTTGTGATACTTTTACAGTAGAGAAGAGTTGTGGATGTTGACAGACTTTGAAGCCTGGATATATAACATAAAAAAAGGCGAGGAATCGGGTGACTATTTCTTTCGGTTTGCTGTTGGTAGAATGAACGCGCACACATCAACTTGTGTTATTATTTTTTTTAAAAGCTGACCAAATAAGGATATGGCTGGCGTCAGCACACAAGAGTTTTACCACACTTGTCACTTTTTTCCCTATCACTGTTTATTTATCTCTGCCATGGCGACTTGTCGGCACTGTCAGCAAACCTTTGGCCAAACGAACTCTTTGACTCGTTATCTGCGAGAAAAACACAGCCAAAACCAAATCAGAATAGTTTGTTCGTGCAGAACACTATCGGCATCACCTCCAAACTCAACACAACCAAACACTCAAGTCACCAAGCTACCCGTGTCCTGTTTGCCCAAACAAGACCTTCAAGCGCAAAGACCACCTACAACTCCACCTACAAAGTTGCCCTACCCTACAAAAGGTCACCAATCAAGGCGAGCCGTCTGCAACGCAATTGTTCCTGCTAGAGGACATTGAACAAAGTGAGCCGTCTGCAGAGGCACTTTTCCTGTCGACACAGAGCATCAATCAAGGTGAGCCATATGTGGAGTCACTTTTCCTGTTGACACAGAGCATTGATCAAGACGAGCCGTCTACAATGCAATTTTCCTGCTAGAAGACATTGCACAAAGCAAGCCATCTGCAGAAGTACTTTTCCTGTTGACACAGAGCATCGATCAAGGCAAGCCATTTGCGAGGGAAGAATATTACTGGCCAGAGGACATTGAACAAAGTGAGCCGTCTGTGGAGGCGCTTTTTCTGTCGGCACAAAGCATCAATCAAGGCAAGCTGTTTGCGACGGAAGCATATTTCTTGCCAGAGGACATTGAACAAAGCGAGCCATCTGCGGAGGCACTTTTCCTGTTGGCACAAAGCATCTGCAATGCAATTTTTCCTGCTACAGGAGATTGAACAAAGCATTGAACAAGGCGAGCCGTCTGCAGAGGCACTTTCCCTATCGACAAAGAGCATCGATCAAGGAGACCGTTTGTGAGGGAAGAATATGAATGCAGAGGCATTTTTCCTGTCAGCACAAAGAATCGATCAAGGCGAGCTGTTTGCGACGGAAGCATATTTCCTGCTAGAGGACATTGAACAAAGCATTGAACAAGGCGAGCCGTCTGCAGAGGCACTTTTCCTATCGACAAAAAGCATCAGTCTTGCATGTTATAGACAGATCGGATTAAAATCCACCAATCACAGCCCGCTAGCATGATGTAAAGAAGGTCTGAAGGTCACACTAGTGCCTGTGACTGGTGGATTTCGATCCGATTTGTCAATAACACGCAAGACTGATGAAAATTTTGGAAATGTTTCCACGGGTGTTTTGTTTTCCAAAGTCGCATATCAATGAAAACACTGGTAAGGGCTTCTGATGGTTCAGATGACTCAGACACGGAACTTCAGGGCCTTTGTGGCACTGAATCGAAGCCAACAAAACTTCCAAAGATAAACCATGTTCTCAATGTGAGCAAAGCAACAGAGGCAATGACCCATTATTGTTGGAAATCACAAAAGATTTTCTCAATGCAGGCGAATCAGGTCCGGCTGCTGAGAAACAACTGGCTCAGTTAATGACCTGTGGTCTAAGAAATTGTCAGAGTCACTGCAAAGACTCTCTAAACACCACAGGTTAATACTGAAATCTGGGATAAACTGAGCCACTCAGTAAAATAACAGGACCTCAGGGCAACACGACACACAGACTCGGCAATGACGAGATCTGTATTAATGTTAAAGGACACGACATTGAAACACTGAGCAGCTTGAGGCTGCTTGGTGTTACTATTGATAACAACCTTAATTTCAGCAAGCACATAATCCCAGCATGCAGGAAAGCAAGTCAAAGAACTGATGTTCTATTGAGACTGAAAAATCGAGTGCCAACCTCTTCCAAACTACAGTTCTTTCAGGATGCCATACTCCCATATCTAACATACTGCCACTGGCACTTCTGTAGAGCCAGTAATACCAGGAAACTTGAGAGAGTTCAGGAAAGGGCCCTACACGCACTTTTCAGGGACAAAAATGCAACATACCAGCACCTGTTGAAGCAGGCAGAACTGCCAACCCTCCTTGACAGAAGACTGCAAGACATTGCATTATTCATGTTCAGAGTAAAGCATGGCCAGTACCTGAAAAACGTTTGTGATTTATAAACAGTAAACTGCACTCCTTATAACTTTATGAGGATCTGATTTCACTGTACTTAGATTCAAACCGTTGGCACTGCCAGCAGATTGGACATAAACTACACCTTCAGGAATCGTTACATCTTTTTTCCGGAGTTTCAAACCCAGCTACGCCTGTAACATGCAAAACATGGACTGCGGTCCATGGACCCGGTCCATGGACCACCCAATGGACCAGCCCTAATTTTCAACAGGAAATCGCCCCTGTTAATATGAAAATTTAACGGAGGTCAGGGTATGATAAAATACAGACTCTTTGCATACGTCCCCTGTAACACTCACCAGTGACGTAAAACAAAGAAAACAAAGAAGTCAACATAATAGACCCTAACAATACCTACAAAACAAAACAAAAAACTTCACAGGGTTTTTATACCCACGTAACCTCCAGAACCTCGTCATATAAACGGAGCAACTTCAGAATACCCGGCCACTTTATTTACATGTGTCGGTGTGCTTTGAAGAACGAGGTATATAACAATAGCTGCTATTCTTATTCAATGAGATGCTAGTAAGTGGCCGGGTATTCTGGAGTGCCATATAAACTACAGGTATCTCCCGCAAGTGAACACACACGTGTAGATCACCGTTTATGAAGTACTCCCGTCCATTGTATACGTTTTCCAATTCTTCAATAGTTTCTGCAGTCTTCGTGTGAACATTACAACGTAACGGCTAAAAACAAGCTCGAAGACTAGGGCAACTACGAAGACACCTTCCCAGCCCAGCAAACGATCAGAACGACGGACCGCCATATTGAACCATGTTTTGAAAAAAGCTCTGGGAACTAGTCCTGAGAAGCGGAAGGGGGATGTTAGGGTGGGGGGGGTGGAGGGGTTCGGGGGGTAGCCTGCGAACGCAGGCCTATTTGTCACTTGCTCCCCCGCGGGTTGCTGCGTGGTCGTCACGCTTTGCTCTTGTCGTGACAGGCTAGAAGACCTCAGAAGGTTCCGGAATATAAATGGTTGTTCCCTTGTTCCAGAGGTCTCTGGAATGTTATGTAAAGTTCTGGATAGTTGATTAACCAGCTGTTATTGCTTGGCTTCATCAAATGAACGTATTTGATTAGAGAATAGAGACTTTCCTTAGTGCATCGGGGCATTTGATGTTTTCTTCTGTTTCATCTTTAAGTTATTCGCTGAAATAAAGAAGTCGAAAGTTCTCGAAAATAATTTGATACGGATAAACGTCTATTTTACTTCTAAAAATAGCCATGACATCTTTATTCGAGAAATTTCCACAAAGTTCCAGAACGAAGCAAAACAGTTGTAAAAGAGAGCTCTTGTGTGTCTCACATAATTTTCACATCGACAAGACAGAGAGTGTTTAATACTTACGATTTTTGTGCCATATTTTCAACTGAATTCTGAAATATGCCTGCCGTAGGAATCGATCTCGGGACAACGTATTCCTGTGTTGGTGTTTTCCAACATGGCAAAGTAGAAATAATCGCTAACGATCAAGGTAATCGAACAACTCCGAGTTATGTTGCCTTCACGGAAAGCGAAAGACTCATCGGGGACGCTGCCAAGAATCAAGTCGCCCTCAATCCTGCAAACACAGTTTTCGGTGAGTTTCCTAATAAGTGTCATTAACTAACGGGCTGTTAGTAAAACTCGAAACGGCCTAACAATAAAGATAATAATATTTTTATAATATTTATACAGAAAAGATCTCTCACCCGTAGGTGATCTACAGAGAGCTCCTGATCTAAAATAACATTACATTGATTAAAAATAATTACACAAGTTACAAATATTGAACGGGAAGGAGTAGCGCCCCGGGGGAGGGGAAGAGGTACTCCCGCTAATTTTGCATTGGGGTGTGCCGCAAAGTTCCTGAAACCTAACCCTATAGCTGTGAACAATATTTCAGCTCAAGAACATGCTTTGTCTAAAAACGAGCAAATTTTAAACTTTAGAGTTATGGCGGTGCGCGACATAAAGCTATAGACGTGTTTCTCTAAAAATATATACTTATCTCAGGATTTTTAGCCTTTTTTAGAAGTTAAAGTATGAGGAAAAGTGCTTATTTAAAAGTATACGAATAATGTTAACGTTTTTTACTTCACTTGAATAAAACAAATTATAAGAAAGCCAAAAAGACAAAGTCAACAACAACAAATTACTGGAAAGAATAAAAATTCCAAGGCAGTTTCTCTTTACGCCGTTAGGTCGTTACGCGCGTTAATCCGTTACGCGTTTTACTAACAACCACCGTAACATATCTATATAGTACATAAGTATAGTTTTAAACTGAAAAAATATCGTGCGAAAAATATCTGTTTCTTGTAATACTTCGGACTGAAATATTTCTTGTAATACTTCGGGCATGTCTGTCAAAACATGCTCATAAAATCACCTTTTTTCTTGCAGATGCAAAGCGTCTTATCGGGCGAAAATTTGACGAGCCTACTGTACAATCAGATATGAAGCATTGGCCTTTTAAGGTGGGTATTTTTCGACGATGAGCTTAGCCTGAAGGGACACAAATATTTGCCCTGGATCAAGCTTGAAAAAACTTGTTAAAGTCACTTATTTTCCTTGTCCTAATTTAACTTTCAGGTAAAGAATGATGGCGGAAAACCAAAGATTCAAGTTGAGCATAAAGGAGAATTAAAGTCGTTTTTCCCAGAGGAGGTAAGCACTTGGCATTTTGGCATTTTTACTCATATAGCTTACTTTTCGGCTGCACGGGTAACCAGCCTTTCGCCATGTACTTTGTCGATTTTGACTTCATGCGTAATTTTCACGGTCGAATTGTATTTTTACCTATCTGCAGATATCATCCATGGTTCTGACCAAAATGAAGGAAACTGCGGAAGCTTATCTTGGCGAGAAAGTGAGGGACGCAGTTATCACAGTTCCAGCATATTTCAATGATTCACAGAGGCAGGCCACCAAAGATGCCGGTAAGTCTCTTTCGCGACTCACTTTTTAAGTTTACAAACTCAAATCTTCCACTTACAACACAGCTGTTAAAATTTTATTCTTGGCACAACTGGAGTCCATTTGCTTGGCCAGGGGTGAAAATGTTTAGTAATCCACAAGTTGCACAATACATTGCGGAATGCAGGTTTCTGCCTTTTTAACATACCCTAATCCAGGAACTCCAGCTGTCTTGCGTGGCCGACACGCTGCCGGATCAGGGGGCTCTGTAGAATTTCTTCTTAGCAAGCTAAGGTCACATTCCAGTTCTACTAAAATATCCTGTTTACATTTTTTCTAGTAGCCTTCTGAAATAATTTTTCCATGACAGAGGAAAACTTCGTGTGTTATAACCTTACTTCACTTTATCTGGGTTAAAAGTTCTATCTGATATTCAACAATTTTGGGTTTTTCCGAATACTTTCTAAATATGCCTCCACCTCGAAATTTCCTGAATCTTCAGTTATAGTTCAACGATAAGTCACAGTCCTAGAAATGTATGTGTGTATATTCCTTGTTCTTAACATACGTCGTTTTGCCCCAGAATGATCTGGCCATGTGTTAGTACTGTTGAAATAAGATATAAATGGAAAAGACGAAAGAGCAGTTTCTTTAAAAAATAACTGCTCTAGGAGTGCACTTGAATACTCTCCATTACACAGTCTTTTATGCATAGAGTAGCACTGGTTGTTTAAACCTGACATTATCAATTCCATATGGTTCTTGCAAAACCATATTCTTTTAAATCCAGGGAAAATTCAACTGGAAGGAAACTTGGTTGTAGCAAGACACTGCCAGCATTGATTAATGAACGTCGTTGTAATTCGTTGAGTAACTCCACAATAACTGCACGGCTTTCTGAATTATTTCAATCATATATGGGGAATTTTTGATTTAATTTTAAAGGAGATGCTTAAAGTAGCATTCTGAACCATTGATAAACCAAAGGATGGTTTGTGAAACGGAATTAAAATTGGCTCTGTTGTGTACCCGTCAAGATTGGCTCCAAAACTGTGATGATCTATTTAAATTATTTCAGTTCAGACCACCAATCCCCTTCCCGCCTGAATTTCCAGGGTCCCTTGAATGTGTGTGTGTTTTTGTTCTGGAAGAAACCCATTCACCTAGTCTTACATGTACCATTTATTATACGACCTAGAAAATTACTTCACTGTAACTGACAGAGAGCAAGCCAATTACATTGCATTGCTAATTTTCTCAGCCATCATTCTGAATGACTTGTTTTTTCTAATTGAGTTTTAATCTGTTCTGTCCTTTTGTAGGAATTATTGCTGGGCTTAATGTCCTCCGCATAATCAATGAACCAACTGCTGCAGCCATTGCTTATGGTCTAGACAAGAAGAGTGGTGCTGAGCGTAATGTTCTTATCTTTGACTTGGGTGGTGGCACCTTTGATGTCTCGGTTCTCACTATTGATAATGGCATCTTCGAAGTGAAGGCGACTCACGGAGATACCCATTTGGGAGGTGAAGACTTTGACAACCGCATGGTTGATTATTTCAGGAAAGAATTCTTAAAGAAATACAAGAAAGATATTTCCCGCAACAATCGGGCCATGCGTCGCTTGAGAACTGCTTGTGAACGAGCCAAGAGGACCTTGTCTTCAAGTACCCAAGCCAACATTGAAATAGACTCGCTCTTCGAGGGCACTGACTTCTATGTAACAGTCAGTCGTGCCAAGTTTGAAAAAGAAAATGAGGACCTGTTCCGTAGTACCATGGAACCAGTAACCAAAACCTTAAAAGATGCCAAGTTGGAAAAGGGACAAATCCATGAGGTTGTCTTAGTTGGTGGCTCAACTCGAATCCCCAAAATTCAAGAGCTGTTAAAAAACTACTTTGGCAAAGAACCAAACAAGAGCATCAACCCTGACGAGGCTGTTGCTTATGGTGCTGCAGTCCAGGCAGCCATCTTACATGGTGACAAGAGCGAAGCTGTCTCTGACCTGCTGCTTCTGGATGTGGCTCCCTTGTCTCTTGGTATTGAGACAGCTGGTGGTGTTATGACACCTCTGATCCCACGAAACACTACAATCCCAACAAAGAAGAGCCAAATCTTTACCACATATGCAGACAACCAACCTGCTGTGTTGATCCAGGTATACGAAGGTGAACGTAGCATGACCAAAGACAATCACCAACTGGGAAAATTTGAGCTGACTGGCATCCCTCCTGCTCCACGTGGTGTTCCACAGATTGAGGTCACATTTGACGTTGATGCTAATGGGATCATGAACGTTTCTGCGGTGGACAAAAGCACTGGAAAAGAGAACAAGATTGTCATCACAAATGACAAGGGACGGTTGTCCAAGGAAGACATAGAACGAATGGTGAAAGATGCTGAGAAATACAAAGCCGATGACGACAAGCAGCGTGGCAGAATTCAAGCCAAGAATAGCCTGGAAAGTTATGCTTACAACATGAAGAGCACAGTCGAGGATGAGAAGGTGAAGGATAAGATCAGTGATGAGGACAGGACAATCCTCACGGAAAAATGTCAAGAAGTCATTGACTGGCTAGAGAAGAATGATTCTGCTGAAAAGGAAGAGTTGGAGGCGAAGCAGAAGGAGATTGAAAAGGTATGCAGTCCCATCATTACGAAGCTCTACCAGGCACCTGGAGGAGGTGGTGGTATGCCCGGAGGTTTCCCTGGAGGGCAAAGTGCACCTCAGTATGGAGGAGAATCTACAGGACCTACCATCGAGGAAGTGGATTAAATTATCACTGTCCAAACGGGTCTCATGAACTACTTCGATGCAGTAACTTGATGTTGTTGAACATACTTAGAGTGACACTTTTGCATGTATTACTGTTTCGATGTTTATCCAGAAGTTTTACATTCTACACTTCTGTTGAATGTTTGTCAGTTGATCAGTTTTATTGTAGTTGTAAGTTCAATTCCTTGTTAAAAAGAAGTGACAATAAACAGCTTTTTGTGAATCACCAGGTGAATTTAGTCATCTTTACCAAACTAGTGGGTATAATATTTTAGTCCAAAGGAGAGGTTTGGGCAAATTTAACACTTAGCGTGAACTCAACCCCGCAACAAGAGTTTATGGTACTGCCAGTAAATTTTCCTGAATAACTGTTTTGTTGTGATGCACTGAGTTTCAGTTAGAACTTTTTCCACCTTGTTCACATTACAGCTTGCTTGACAATCTTTCCGCACTACATTGATTTAAATATATCTTGGAATCATTTCAGTTGGCGGAAGTTTCGTTTGATGATACATTGGGAAACAGGTCGTTTCGCCCCAAGTCGAAGTCGTTTCGCCCCAAGTCAAAGTCGTTTGGCCCAACTTTAAAGTTGTTTGGTTTAAAGTACTTTGTGTAATTTGTGGAACTGTGTATTTACAAATTACTAGAGGCTGGAATGAAATGTCACCTTTGTAAGATGAGGTTGTTGGTGACATTTAAAATTGTTCATTTCACTTTCCCCAATCTCTCTTTCCCGTCCACAGCATTTTTTTGATGATGATGCGCCGGTTGATGGATGGCCGATCGTGTTTGTGAAACTTATTAAACCTTCCAAGGTTTTTACTTGTAGCGCATCAAACGCCATTTATACCTTTTTATTAAACATTTGCGTGGTTAAGGAGCCATTCAGTCTAAATGTATTAGTTTAATTATGCGCGTAGGTCAGAAGTGTTATTGCACTCGCATAGCAAAGTCAAACAAAGTCCCTTGATCGATCAATGGCCGATAGTATTGGAAAACTTAATAAACCTTCCAGGGCTTTTACCTGTAGAGTAATTAGGGTCTCAACAGTGCTTAATTCGTTTTGTTCAAATTAACCGTTTATTGTTTTCTAATGCGTGTAAAGAGATTTCTGGAGACCGTTCTACATCTACATTGCACTCTCGTCTGTTTGACAGTTATTTTAGCAGCATCCGAGGAACACTTGTTTAGCATTTTTTTGATTGGGTGCCATCCCTGGTGTGTAAACAGTTCGACCCTTGTTTTAACGTGATCAGCCATTGCAGAAGAGTCGAAAGGGCCTTGAAATGTTCCGTTTTCCGGTCGTGAAGTCTTCGCTTCGTTTTCCCAATGTAAAAATCGTTGCAGTCCCAGCAACTAGCTTTGTAAATGACTTTGGATAATTGTGATCGATTGAGTCGGTACTTGTATGGGAAGAAGGATCTGATGCACCGGGTGTTTTGAAAAATAAATTTAACATTAACAAAAGAGTAGAAACGATTAACGCAAGATTTAAGACGCTTAGTAATGAGGTTGCTATGGAGACCTATATAAGGTAACAAAATAATAACATCTTTTTGGGGGACCGTTGCAACGGGTTCTTTGGCTTGTTCTTGTTCAGGATATCATTGATATTAAAAGTGATGATGCTGTGAGGATAGCCATTTTGCAGCAGAAGCCTTTTGAGATCCCCGACAGCGGATTGTAACAATGAAGCGGTGGAGCAAATACGGAAGCATCGATAGGTTAGCGTGCGGATAAGATTGATTTTGTATTTGCGTGGTGTAAATGAGTCCCATTTAGTATAGAGTCCAGTAAATGTCTTCTTCCGGTAAACAGATGTGACAAAAGTGTTGTTTGGGCAGCGTTTGACAAGAATGTCCAAAAACGGAATCTCTTCTGCTTGTTCAAATTCAATGGTGAATTTGATGCTATTGTTACGGCTATTGAGGTACTTCAAAAACTCGTTAGCGGCGTCTTCGCTGTCAAACATGGAAAAAGTGTCATCAACATATCTATACCAAAGTATAAGGTGAAATCTGGGACTGCTAGTTATCCATTTGTCTTCAAAGTCATACATGAAAATGTTAGCCAGAACGGGGCCTAAAGGTGAACCCATAGCAACACCATCAATCTGATCGTAATACTGACCATCGAAGATGAAGTGGCTTTTCTTGTTAGCAAAGTCTAACAATTTCTTTAAAACAGGACGAGGTATTGCTGGGGAATAAAGAAGGGCGTACAGCTTGTCTAGACAAATTTGTATTGTTTCGTCAAGTGGCACATTTGTAAACAACGAACAGACATCGAAAGAGCACATTATTCCATTATTATGTTTAAAAGATTTAGCCCAATTATGTTATTTTTTATTATGTTATTTCATTTTATTTTTAAACTTTAAACAAAAAAATTAATATCAAGAAATATACGAAAAATAAAAATAAAATACTTTTTAATAAAAAATTAAATGAAACGAAAATAATCTTTCCTTGGCCTAGCAGTGCCATAAGGTTTTTCTTGAAAAAAAAAATTTTCTCGTGGCCTATCGATGCCATAGCCCACAATGCACTTGGGTCATGATGTTTGATGGTGACTAAATGCAAGATCAAACGCTTAAAAATGATTTTTCTAGGTTCGTCCGGTAAAACTGGAAAAAAGTGAGATTTTAGACTTCATAGAATCGAAATACAGGCCTATCAACCCCTGGAAAAGGAAAATCTGGAGACCCATGAAAAAAATTTGGAGATTCTACAAAAAAATAGTGTGATTCTATTTTTTCCTCCATCAAACCACTTTTCCATCGGGGGAACTAGACACCAACCTCTTTCCCAGGGCCTACTCCACTTTTGAAATGGCAGACAGACACGGAGAAAAACGATAAGTTATTGAACACGAGCAAACATCACAGCTCGGTACAAAAAAGTAGTAAGTACAGAGTTTTTCTTTGTTATTTTATCACTTTATGGCACCAGCATTCCTCGTAAATATTCCATTTTTATTCAACAAATTAGTTTATTTCATTTCAGAAAGACTTTTCCCAAAAAAAAAACGTGAGATTGGAAGCCTTGTCGTGAGACAGTGAGAAATGATAAAGTATTGTGAGACTCACGGCAGAACCGTGAGAGTTGGCAGGTCTGGAGCGAACAAATTCTCCGAGCTTGTACATACGAAATCGCCACGTTCTTGCAGTTCTTGCGTCATCACACTGCCGGTCACGATTTCAAGTAGACAAAATGCCCAGCAGTCAAAGAGTTCGGCGAATTCCTGAGAATTATTCTACTACTAATCCAAAATAATTTTTACAATCGCTTTGCACTTGTTACCAAACATCAAATACTCTCGATACGTTTCGACGAGGATTTCTGTGGGAATTCGGTGAACAATTTCAGTTGACGGCCGGGCATTTAATCTATTTGAGACCATGACCGGCAGTCGGATAAAGTTGTGGTACGCACAAGCTTGGAGAATTCGTCCACTACAAATCCATAATAATTTTTAGAATCGCTTGGCTATTCCAAACAAACATCGTATCTTCTCATTAGGTTCAAAAAAAGCTTTCTGTAGCAATTCGATAAATATCTCTAACTGCCGATGTAAGCGTAAATTTTATAAGTGTCAAGCACATGCCGATTTTATAGTGTGCACAAGCTCGGTTATTTCATCATCTTGCCAACGAACATAATTTTTGGAATCGCTCTGCGTTTCTAAAGAAATATTAAATACCATCAAGGAGTTTGAAAGAATCCTTCAGTGGAAATTCTCATTCGCGTCTCCAGAGACCGCGTTCCTTTTGGTCTTCTGTGAAAATTTCTAACTGCCAGGCATTAAGAAGCTTTAAAGACGATTTCCAGTCTGTACACAGGCTCCGCAAACTCAAAATAAGCGGTGTATGCGACAGCTTGTTCGAAGCTTGTGTATATAGAGAATTATATGGGAAAATCACCGATCGTAAAAAACATTGTGTAAATGACTATCTCTTTTGAAATAAAGTTTTCCTACCTCAAATGTTTGACGAACTTGTCTCTTGTGCCGATTTTAGAGCCATTCTGTGCCGTTTAGTGAAGTTATTTGAAACCGTTACTCCTCCTTCTAAAATTCTTGCACAAGAGACAAGTTCGCCACACATTTGATGTAGGAAAACTTTATTTCAAATGAGATAGTCACTTACACAATCTTTTTTTACGATCGGTGATTTTCCCATATAATTCTCTATATACACAAGCTGTCGCATACACCACGTATTTTGAGCTTGGGAAGCCTGTGGTCTGTACTGCGCAGTCTCAGAACCCCAACGTTTACAATCGTGTTCCCAGAGCCAACGTGCCTTCTGGTCAGCACCAAGACACTCCGTGCCTTGGTTCTGGCCAAAAGGCACGTGTGGTCTGGGAATGAGATTGCAATGTTTATAAACATTATAAACGGCTCACTCGATGGAATGCGAATCGATGTTATTCGTTAAGAACCACATACCTTATCTTGGAGGCCTTTCAAATTCTTTTTCCAACAGCTTCAATGATTTTTGCAACTATGAAGTTGTTTCATGAGGTGATATGAGAAAGAATGAAGCACTAAGCTTCGACCGCTTCCTGTCCATAATGGCGGTTGTTTTTAAACCTTAAATTTACTTCATGTAAATAGTTGCGAAATGTTTACATTTAGTGATGTCTTACATGAAACAAAACAAGGAACGTAAATATACTCTCGAGAGTGCGCAGTACGGACTGGAAATCATCTTCAAGACCCGGGAATGCATTCCAGAAGATCCTCTTAAAATACCATGTGATCATCCTCTCTTATTTCATATGGTAGTCCCTGTCTCTTTCCCACCCCTCCTACACCGGTGCGGCATTGTTTGAACAAATATACGGAGGCAGCAGGTTTTGTTCATTGCCACAGACAACAAAGCCTCAGCCACCAATATTTAATTTCCGGATGATAAAAAGGAGCTTTATTTCATCAGTTGAAAGGATTCCATTCTTGGCACAAGAATAAAATATACAGTCTTTAAAAGTTAAACAAAAGCAGTGGTATTTATTACAAGTATAGTCACCAGAACTAGTCATAATTCTGTTAAACCAAGAGACTATGATCTAAGAGAACACATCCCCCATACATGGCCCTCTTCCCATGATAATCTTTTTATATCTAATTTTAGCGCGTGGTCAAGCTGCGAGGCTATTTTAGGAACGGCACCTGATTGGCCAATTTAAATGACGAAATAACATTGAGGTTTAATTTTAACAGTTAATCAGTTACGCAAAAAACTTTTCGTCGGGATTGTTGAAGGGCATTAATTTCGTAAGGTCAGAGGAAGAATAATTCTACCTGTCTGGCGCTTTGAAAGAGCTTTCCAAAGAGATCTTTTTCTGTTTAGGCCGTTCAGTACGTTTCGAGAAACGAGTTTCCAGTGTGTTATGAATGCAATTCTTGTCAGCAGCTAGAGCGCCTAATGTGAACCAGTCATGCAGTCAACACATAGAAGATAATTTTTCTGACCAGCAGTTTCAAAAAACTTTCCAGATAGGTCTCTCTCAGGGTCTTTACCGATCCAAACGATGTTTTAGTTCGTTCCAGAGAAGCACTTTTTTCGGCGTGAACCTCCCTGAAACTCTGTTTCATATTACAAAGCAATTTCGAAATTGAATATGCAAACATTTACACCGGGATTTTCGGACCGAAAGTTCTAACAAACGGGAAACAAGTGTTGTGCTGTCCCGCGCTTTAAATAACCTTTCCAAAGAGATGTTTTTCGATTTAATCCGTTCAGTACTTTTCGAGAAACGAGTTTCGTGCGTGTTTATTGGAATGCAATTCTAGTCAGCAGTAAATATTACACAGCACTTCCGATATTAAATAAACAAAGATTTGCACCGGTTTTTTTTTGGAGTGAAAGTTCTAACAAACGCGAAACAAATATTTTAGCTCTCGTGCGCTTTAAAATACCTTTCGAAAGAGATCCTTTTCGCTTCAATCCTTTCGGCACTTTCCGAGAAACGACTTTCAAGCAGGTTAGAAATTCGAGTCTTGGCACTTTGTGTTAATCATTGTTTTACGCAATTACGGCTTCGGAGAAGCACGTATAATTTTCCTGCCCAGCTCTGAAAATGATTTCCAATGCTAACAGTGCGGCAGTTCAACAACATTTTCTATTGACCAGTGACTAATCAAGGAGAGTCAAGTGTACTCTTGATATAGATAACAACATTAACAAAAAGTGTATTCTGGGCACAAACTTAAGAGGAAATCAACCAGAAGCTTGAGTAACTGTTCGACAAAAACTTAGTACCAACGTTATTTACATTGTATTGCAAACTTCCGTGCGATTGCAACACCAAATGTCTAAATTAAATTTGCTGATCATATGAAGCAAATGAAAGTGCTGGTGAAATGAAACCAGTACTGGACCGAAACCTGCGTTTGCACAATTTCGCTGAACTTTGAATTTTTTTTCCTTGACTTGCCATGAGAAATTTTTCTTGGTGTTATTTCAGGCAAATATTTATCTTTAGCTTTTAAAAAAATGCAAAAACGACTGTATCATACTTAAAACTATTCTGGTACAAGGTTTTTGTCCACTAAAAGTTGAAATTGCTCTATTTCCTATTGGAGTTCGTCTTAAACTACAATTAATAACTCAAATAGAAGCTACTTGCAGACCACTATGTTGACTCCCGAAATTGCTCTTGATACTAACTTGGACCTATATTAAGGACTATCCAACATTCCAACTGCAGAACAAGAAATGTTTTTAAGGTTTAAGTCATTAACTAGATACGTATATTGATATGAAATTTATTGGCATGCTATCACAAAAACCTATATCTCTGACATTAGTCCTAACCTTTTTCTTACAAAACTCTTGCTACTATCTTATGATGGACTACGCAGTCATTTTCGTAACGAGTTTCAGACACAACCCGAGGAAACAGCGCCCATAGTGGCAAACATTGCATTTTTACAAGATAATTCTTTCAAGACATTTGTAGAGATATAGCTCCAGAGTAACTTAACCTAGATATAGAAAAACAGGGTTGTCAGTAAGGGCTGTAACCCATAAAACTCAGTAAGGGCTGTAACCCACAACACCTGTTACCGCTGAGAATGCTTGATTTTCCCTTGATGTTACAGGTCAAATGCTTATTGTTAATAAAATTCAACCATAAAGTAACAAGTTTGCCACAGGTGTGGATAGTGACGCTACAGCTGTCTCAACACAGCCCCTGCACAATGTAGTAAATATTGATGGTAGGAAAATACTTTAACAGCATTACCTATGTTTGTCACCAATACAAATTAGTTTAAAAGCAACTACAATAAAATTGATAAACCACAGATCTAAGTCTAAGTCGTGTGCAAATGACAATGAAAAAGTCGTCATATTGAGGCATGTCTTAGCTCATTTTCCACAGATGTCCTAAATTTAACACATTACAACATAATAATTGTAATAATAAAGCATAATCAAATAAGACAAGCTTGTAAAACAACATTCTTAGCAACATCTTAAACTATTAGAAAACGGTTGTGATTAAAATGACCTATAAGGCAGGGACCGTGCAGAGGGAAGGGCTTAAGTGAGTTACTGGCAAAGACAAACGCACAGATAAATAGGCAAAATTAAGTATGTCGTTACAATTATGAAATGTTTTTTCACTTTTAACTTTGTGCTAGCAGAGGTAAACATCTTTTAAATGGCTTCTTTTTTTATGCGGACCTCTCAGGAAAACGTGTAGTTTCGTAATTGGTCAATTTCAATCCAAACTAATAACTGGGTTTAGTTTGGCGATTTTCTCAAACTAACTTTTCATTAACTTCAACCTTGATCTTTGGAAGATCATGAAGTTAATGTTTCTCCTGTTATTGTGCATCCTGATTTTATCTCAATCAGCACGAAGTACATCTTTTGATACCAGTTTCATGGCTCGTCGAGCATTCCAATTGCAAGTTTTGCTGAACATTTCTTAAAAAACATTTTGTCATCGCACAAATGTGTATAACTCTGAACATCATGGAATATACAATCCAGCAGTTATTACGAACAAAGAAGTGCACATGGTACACAGCAACATAAATAGGAACGACGAGGCTTCACACACCACTAGTAATGCAAAGAAGATATCTCTTAAAGTTTCTGATTACTTTTCTAAAAAATTGGACAACCTTCTTTATCTGATGAGTAAACTCTGCATAACTTCTGCTACTTTTTTTTCTGAATCTGTTCTAATTGAATTATTAATAAAATTTTTGAATTGCAGTCACTTTTTCATGTGACATAGTTTCGGCATTTTTCAAATATAACGATGTACAGTGACTAATATCATTCACTTAATTACCTTCAGTTACCACTTTGTTAAATTTCAGAGCCATGGAAATATTTTGAATAAATAATTAATCAATTATTGAACTCTGCTTTTGTATGATATGAGGATATGCAGATCTCACAGGGTGTCATCGCCTAAGCCTTTGGCTTTGGTGGATAACACCCTCCTCAATCTGCATAATTCTTCATATCATACTCAGCCTTGTCCAATAATTGCTAATTGTACAGCATTGAGTTCAAGGCAGCTCAAGCAAAATTGTTCGATTTCTGGCTTAATCATATTAATTACACTGTAAAGGTTGATAACAGTCTATGATATTTCAATTTTTGTTTTGCGCAGTTCCTGTAAAAATTAACATAATTTCTTGGACAATATTGTTTATGTTTTATGTTTGTGTACATAAGATCAGATCTTAAACTACAATTATTAAAGCATTGAAACTTCACTTTTTCATCATTTCACTGTCGCTTCGAGGGAACAACATTACTACAAAGTCAGTAATCTGAATATCAGGTAAATTATTTTTCATAGTCTTAGTGTCTGCCATATAAAATCTTGTCTTCTGCCCTGTCAACTTGACGTTATAACTAAACCTGCCATAGTTCAGAATCCAGTCCCGGAATACACTTGCTTCGCAATCCCATGTATCTAGTAAGCATATTACAAACATTGGAGATTCTAGTAAGCATCTTCATTCAAAATTGCTGTTCCTCCAGCCTGTTTAAAAGACAGAAACAGAGGGCAAGACCACAAAAATGGTTCCGTTGTGCTTGTTTCTGTTGCTCTAGCTGTTTAGCAACCGCACATCCCTCAGTGCTTGTTTCAGGTGGGAATATCAGCACTTGTCATGATTCAGTCCTTATTCAAGGAATGCAGAGCAGAGCAGCCCTTCTCTTGCCAATCGTCTCACAGATTTGTAGTGGGCAAGTTATCACTGATGTCTGGATCAGCTGGCTGTTCCTCTGTATCTGAAGCGTGTGTGTTACATGGACAAATCAGGTAACTAGCAAAAACATCAAAGATATCATTAATGTTTGAGAAATTTGAAACTCCCAGCCTTAAGCTCAGATTAAGTCAAAAGCTTAGACTGTCAGTGTCAGATGTATAAGTTATACGCATTTCATCCTTTTTTGGTCAACCTCAAAAATTTCTTCATGTTCGGCCTTCATGTGTCGCAAATTCAGTTGTTATCAAGCAAGACACTCAAGTGAAATACTGGCAAATACACAAAATACAGTTTACAGGAAATAGGATAAGGACGATGAAGGATAACAAAGTGCTGGTATAGAACTGATGAAAGGCAAGCAAGTCTTGAATTTGTCAATGCATTACACTGATGTTTTTGCTGGTTTTTTGCTACATTTCCTTGCTCCCAAAACATCCTAAGATACGATATGAAGCTTTAGAAAACAGTTCTAAGAAAGCACGCACGCTGATTGGTTAAGAATCGTGTTTGTACAACTTAATGGAGATACAGAACTAGCGCGCGCTGTTGACGTAGTGATGGCGCAAACAAAGAGAATTTACATTTTGATAATCAAAGTTAACAAGTTTTCCTTTTTCTCGTCGTGGTGTTTTCTCAAAGAAGTAGAAAACATGTACTCCGTGTTTCTATCGAGTTATACAAACACTCGTGAAAGTTTGGGAGAGGCTCGTGTTGCCACAGCATTTCTCGTTCTCCCAAACTTCCACTCGTGTTTGTATAACTCGATAGAAACACGGTACATGTTTTCTATTTCTTAAATATGTATCACTTTGTTCCAAGTCACGCAACCAGGGCAAGTAGCAGTGAACTATCGGCGGAATGTCAGTAGCCTATTGATCGACATGTCGGCCGACAATCGGACAACCACTCTCGGCTGACATATCGACCAACATATCGGTCAAGTGTTGGTCGACATATCGACTGACATTCGACCGATATGTCCGCCGACATATCAGTCGACACTCAGCCGGTATGTTGACTGATACATTGATCGAGTGTCGGTCAATATGTTGACCGACATATCGGTCAAGGGGTACACAAAATGAACATGATCCCATTTTGCAGCAGCTGGAAGCAAGTTATTAAAGCCAATACTTGAAAAAAGTCTTGATAGGTAGGAAGTCATGAGTACATTGTTAAAAAAAAAAAATTGCACAAATCTAAATGACACTGACTCAAAACGTTTCTCTAATCCTTGCTTTCAAAGTCATAATTTGCATTCTCAATTAACTGTTTTCTACACTCTTTTAGCTCTATCTTTTTTTCCTTCCAGACAAAGTTTTCTTAACTCTCTAACTTAAAGATGATAATTTTACACCAAATTTATGTAACAGAAAATATAGGTCACCATGCTAGTTTGAGAGAAAAGTAGCATTTATTTCACTATCAAGCTTAGGGAAATCTCTTATGTTGCGTGCATGCACTAATGACACAAAAACTGTGTGCAGTAGGGATGTGCAATGCAGTACTAAGGAACGACATTAACCCTTATGTTGGAGGATGGTCCCACCCTATGATTTAGGACTATGATAATGAAAGTGGTGGTGGTGGTGGTGACAATAAGGAAAATCAAAGATATACTACCACAATGATTATATACATTTTCCAAAAGACATGCTTTCGATAGTGAAGTTTCAAGATACAAGAGGAAGCGAAGAGGACTTCTACTGTAGCTTACATGATATCGCCTTCTTGTAACTCAAACTCTGGATTAGGGTTAACTATCACATAGGAATTGCTTGATCTGTGAGTCATGTCAGCTGCAAAAAAAATAATAATAATAATAAAACAACCTTTACTATGAAAATACATTCAATTAATCAAGGCTAGTCAACTTAAGATTGACATTCACATACAAATACAAAATTTGTCAGATTGCAAGTTTTTAGTACCCTGCCTTGCAGATGCTCTTTACATTACACAATCTTTCCTTACCCACAATGGAGGGACACATGACAAACTAGTCCAATTAGCATCAATATATATCCCAAAGCTTTCTTTAATTTACTCTTTTTGATCATCAGCACATGATTGACTACCTTGTTGTTGCCATCATTTGTTTACCATAAAGATATCAAGGTTAACTTTTCAAGAAAGTAGGTAAGATAAAGCCTGCATGCGAGCCAAGTGGCCCATCAGGTCAGCACCTATCCCCGGTTTCTGTAGCATGAAGCAACTAGGAGTATTTCTACTCCCCCCTGGAAGGGATGCTGGCCCATCGCACAGCTACACCCAGCATTAAGTTCACCGGTATCCATTTATACACCTGGTAGGAGAGAGGCACTATGAGAGTTAAGTGTCTTGCCTAAGAACACAACACTTTGTCTCCAGCCAGGGCTAAAATCCTGACCACTTGATCCAAAGACAAGTACACTAACCACGAGACAACTGCCCCTCCCTTTTCAAGAGAGTAACTTAGAAGTAAAGGGTACTTCATAAAGAAAGGGACATTGCATTAAGTGCAAAAAATGTTCACGGTTATTCAAATCATGGAAACATTGATCAATTGAGATCCCTTCTGTATTGAACACTAGCTGCTTCTCTTGAAACATGACATTAAGCTAGCTTTATATAATACAGTCAAACCTTTGGTTGTGACCACCTCTTGTAAGTGACTACCTCCCCTTGGCGAACAGTTTTTCAAAATACCAAAATCATATCCAAATCATAACACCATATATAATTATAACCTCTTCTAAGCAACCATCTCTTGTAAGCTACCACAACCTTTGTAAGCGACCACTTGACAGACAATAGAGCAAACTAGTGAGACAATCTCAGATAGTGCAGTGCACGAGTGTTATGCAGGGCTGTCAGTACGTTTTGAGTCATCTGCTGCCTGTATGTAACTTGTTATAGTTCAAGGCTCAAAAATAACTTACAAATACTGTTTGTCAAGACGGTTTTAAATTTTACCGTGGTGTTTTACGTTAAAAATTCATTAATACGTTGAAGTAGCAAAAGTGATAATTGTATTTTTTCAACGCCAACATTTGTAACATGATACCCTTGTTTTTCAAAAACGTACAAAGGAAGATATGCTCGCTTTTTCCTGTTGGAGAAAAATGAAATAATGTTAATAACTTCTGAAAATATGGAAGAGGAATGATTTTGTTTCATTCAAGAAGCAATTTTTCATATCATCGATAAAGAATTACTATTAGAAAACAGTCCTAAGAAAGCACACAGGCTGATTGGTTAAAAATCGTGTTTGTATAACTCGATGGAGACACAGAACTAGCGCGCGCTGTTGACGTAGTGATGGTGCGAGCAAAGAGAATTTACATTTTGATAATCAAAGTTAACAAGTTATTTTCCTTTTTCTCGTCGTGGTGCTTTCTCGTGAAAGTTTGGGAAAAATCGGAAAAGCTGTGGAAACGCTCGCCTGCGGCTCGTGTTCCCACAGCATTTCTCGTTCTCCCAAACTTCCACTCGTGTTTGTATAACTCGATAGAAACACAGTACATGTTTTCTATTTCTTAAATTTAATAATCAAATAGTCACGTCGTGCCTCGGAATAGCATATGGTCATCCTTATTAGGTTGCCACCGTTGGTGTTAACAATTAAACCAGTTCAAATACACAATTGTTCGGGTTGTAACGAGTCAGTCCAAAGAGTTTTTGGTTTCTCTGACTCTTTCTTTGAAGAGGAAAACGAAATTCAAGTTGAAAATGCAAATGAGTATGACAAGTCTTCAACATGCATGGAAAATAACTATGCAAACCTGTATTGTTCCGATCCTGATTTGTTTGCTCAGAGAAAACAAGACTCCAGAAATATGCTGATTGCGCATTTTATCTATAGTTTTCAAAATAAAGTGGAAGAATTGAGAGACCTAAATTTTTACCTGAGAGCTCAAGTACTATTTATCTCTGAAACAAAGATTGACAGCTCGTATTTAAATGATTTATTTGATTTTGAAGGATACCGACTATTTCGAAATGACCGTAAAAAAGGTGGCGGTGGAATCCTGGCGTATATCACTTTTTCACTGACTTCAAAAAGAACAAAGCTTCCAAGGGAGTACAAGACCATTGAGGTCCTTGCGATAGAAATATGTATTGCTGGTAAGGAATCGATAATCCTGGGAATTTATAGGCCTCCAAAATAATCAGGCGACGACTATTTCCTAAAGCTTGAAGACGAATTAAATTATATTTTCATGTGGTCAACCATGTTAAAACAACATGTGGTAGTCGTAGGCGACCTGAATTTGGACAGAATGCGTGCGGACAAGAGAGAAGGGAAACTATTATTGGACCTAGAGGAAGTATATAACTTGAAATGTCTTATTGACAAACCAACTCGGGTTACACCGACTTCACAAACACTGATTGACGTTCTGCTGACAAATAAACCTGACTACTTTAGATCAAGTGGAATAATCAATCCTGGATTAAGTGATCATGCCATGATTTATGGCATAATGAATAACAAAGTCAAGAATTACCATTCTAGAATTCTCTCGTGCAGAAATTATGCGAAACTAGACGAAGAAAACTTTAGGAACGACCTGTTCACTGCACCATGGCATGTTATGGACATATTTGACACTCTCGAAGAAAAGTGTGATTATTGGCATGGTCTTCTCAACTATGTTATTGACGAACACATTCCAGTAAAAAAGCGCGTGCGACATAAAGATGTCCCTTTCATGACCAAGGACTGGAAGAAAGCAATCAGGGATGAAAGAAAGGCAGCGAAAGCATTTGCAAAAAACAGAACAGAGGAAGACTTGATTACTTGTGGCGAAACTGCTAAAGCGTTAGATGGCCTTAATCCTTCAAAGTCTACTGGTCCTGATTTAATACCTCCAAGAATTTTGAAGCTAGCTGCAAAGGAACTTGCACCCTCACTAACAAAAATAAATTTTTAATATATCACATCTGGATATTATCCCAAAAGATGGAAGAGAGGGGAATGGGTACCTGTTTTTGAGAAAGACGACAAAATGGAGAAGAAAAATTACAGGCCCGTAACAGTGTTAAATGCTGTAAATAAAGTCTTTGAACAGCTGCTAAGTAGGCAAGTAGTAACTTAGGTAGACTCACATGTTTCCCAAAACATGTCAGCTTACAGGAAGGGTCACAGCTGTCAGACTGCATTAATAAAACTCGCAGAAGATTGGAGATTGGCATTGACGAAGGGAAATTTGTGGGTGTTATCTCTACTGATACTAGTAAAGCGTTTGATTCTCTCCTTCCCTCGCTCATGGTAAGGAAATTACAAGCTTATAATTTCTCTGACGAGTCACTACGTCTCTTACGATCGTATTTCCAAGACCGACAAGGAAGGGTTAAACTTACCACAGTTAACAGCTCTTGGCATGATATAAGGAAAGGCTGCCCTCAAGGCTCATGTTTCGGACCATTATTGTGGAATATATTCCAAAATGACCTAAGTTACAGTATCAAGAACTGTGATTTCTCTATGTACGCAGATGACCACCAAATATGTGCGTCTCATCAGCTGATTGATAACGTTGTCACTCTTTTAAACAACGAGGCTGAGATTGTATCGGACTGGTATAAGAAAAATTTTCTGCTGGCAAACAAGGACAAATTCCAGGCAATGTTTCTAGTGCCAAAAGCAAAGAATACACAAGAGGCGCAGATCGTCATTGACAATGACGAAATTGAATGCACAAGTTCATTAAACCTATTAGGAGTCCTTATAGATAATAAACTAAACTTTAGTGAACACATTCAGCATGTCTGTCAGAAGGCAAATTGCAAAACTGGTGTTCTCTCAAGGATGAAGAATCTAGTTCCTGAAAGGACAAAGTTACATCTGTTTAAAGCCATAATTCTACCTAAGCTAAACTATTGTTCACTTGTTTGGCTATTCCTTAGAGCATCTGATCAGCGGAAATTGGATAGGATACAAGAAAAGGGATTGAGAGCTGTCTTTAAGGACAGTGTATCAACATATGAAAATTTGTTAAAGAAAGCAAGATTGCCTGCACTGCGCAATAGAAGACTGCAAGACCTGGTGGTTTTAATGTTCAACGTCAAAAATGGATTGTCCCAAAGTACATTTGTGAATTATTCCAGACAATGAAAACTAATTATAATTTACGTACGTCAGATTTTGTTATACCGAGATATAACACTCCATCAGATATCTAGGGCCTTATTTATGGCGCAAGTTACCAGGAAATGTCCGGACACAATGTGAATTGAACAGTTTCAAAAGACAGGTTAAGAAAATGGACCTGGAAAGTTTTTTGCTTGAGAAATGTCCAACAGGCTGTTTTCTATGTTATTCTTAAATCACAATCATATGATTTAAACATTGTACATATATATGATTTTGATATGTTATTGTTATAGTATATATATATATATTAGTTTAACTTACATACATTTTAGTACATTTTTTTTTGTTGTTGTTGTTATTTATGATATGGTGTCCCCAATTAGCAACACCATGCTAAAGTTTCATGACATTTGAATAAAGTTTATTATTATTATTATTATTATTATTATTATTATTATTATTATTATTATTATTATTATTATTATTATTATTATTATTATTAT
>CM042748.1:25585202-25608961 GCA_022496165.2 Catalaphyllia jardinei
ATTATTATTATTATTATTATTATTATTATTATTATTATTATTATTATATCGATTAATACAGCCGAGAAGCGTTTCAACTTGACCGATATTATATCCTACATCGGCGAATAAGTCCTCTCAAAGACTAAATTTATTTGCGGTTTCTGTAAGTGCCACAGTGTCTGCAGCAATATTTGAGAAGTTTGTTTTGTCACGACATTACTAATTTTAATGCCGATAACTCGGAAATGTTTCGGGTGAATTCATTTGTGAGCTTCTTGTTCTCTTTCATAGGGGAGAAAATAAACAAGCGGCTGAGGAGATCCATTCGTTTCCCTCTTTGAAGCTTAGCAAACACGAAATAGTTTGAAAACAGCACACGACATTTTTGAACCGAGCTAGGGGTGATTCCATGAGATACGCTGTCACAAAAGCGTTCTTTGCACTAAAAGGAGAACTGATTTTACCCGAAATATAACTGCTATCGCCCGTTTAGACGAGAGTTTGGTATCGCACGCATGAATCTGAACTCGAGAACGGATTGTATCATGCTGACAATGCTACAGCGCATGTGCCTTACATGTTGTGCTCTACGTACCACAAGGAAAAGCATTTAATGTCATGTATAATTGTGTATAAAATGTACCGTTTACCTAACATATAGTTAACACTAATGCTAATCAATCTGCGCATGTGCTTCGAGCAAATTGCTTTTGTTCTTAAGAGAATAGTACCACTAGCATAACAAGAGAATATCGGAACCATATATAGTTTTGCGATGTTATCCAAACAGTAAGGTAAGTGTAGTAAGTTTTACGTAGCAATCAAAGGTCCTACCCCACCCACAAGGCCAATTAATTAAACAAACATTAAAGTTTACACCTTAGTGCCTTAGTACCACATTGCCATAGTGGCGTCGACCCCCAAACCATCCCAATAGTGCACTCTGCACTAAAAATGGATGCTACGGTGTTGTCACATTTGCACATTCCTGGGCAGTAGAAGAGATGGACGTTTCTCAATTGATAGCACCAATATTTTTTCTTGGAATTGACTTTTTACATGAATAAATCACTTAAAACATGCCGCAAGTCTCTGCAGTTACCATACACTAATGAGGCAAAATCTTAACCCAGTATGGTCTAAGCTCTCAAGGCTTGACATTTTGGGTGGTCGCTTACTGGAGAATTGACTGCATGTTGAATTATTCTAGCATTTTGATTCGTTCTTTCTTATCATTTATTGGAGGACAGAAACACAGTTGAAGTTATTTACAATCACTTTTTTTTTGTTTCTTTATAATTATATAAAACAAGTAGCTTCCATATTGCCATGAATCTGTTCAGCAACAGATCACAAAAAAATGTCAAAACGTGGAAAGAACACACCGTGAGTGATCCCTAACAGCTCCCGTACCACTTCTTTGTTCTTACGGTATTTTGACATCATCTGTGATCTATTATACAGCAACATGGAATCTATTTGTTTAGTACAGCACACATCTGACTCTTGCATAAAGTTCAGTCTAACTCACCAGTTCCAAGGATATTCAGAGTTTTCATTCTGTGCTCTATGATGTCCGAGATATCACGGATCTCTTTCTTCCTTCTCTTTGGAAAAGCATCTATGAAGTCCTCCTATGGGAACACAAAAAGGGATGAAAACAGTTTTGAAATCATATAACTTTTTGTTGATTCATTCAGGTATAAAGAAATTTTACGGATAAAACTGAATGCAGAAGTGTGCTTTGCTGCAGATGGACAACGTAACAGAAATAAGACAAAATGTAAGTGTACGATATTACGACTAACATCACATTTGGTGCATGAAAATTACACATTTGATTAACAACAGTTTGCTATATAGGGTTTGTAGTGTGGTTCAAGGGACTGGATCCACAAAGCACTCCCAGGTTTAATTTTAATGCTAAGTGTTGTTCAAATTCAAATGGATTATTGGCCAAGCTTGTTTAGTCAAGATTTAGCTCTTATTATCTGAGCAGGAGGGATATATGGGAGAATCTTGACCGAGGCTGTGAGTACACACGACTCAGGTCAAGATTCTCCTATACAGAACAACTAAGCTTGGACCAAGACATAGTTGAGGTTCATAACCACAAAAAGAAGCTTATCCAGTCATCTTGACCTTACCAAGCTCACTCAATAAAGAATTTATTACAGGCATAAAGAACCTTTTCTAACAAGACAAATAGGATAACCCTGCATGGCAAGAAAGCCCCTAGATTGCCTCCTTCAGCAGCCAATCACAATACATGACTTGATTTATCTTGCCTGCTCACAAAGCAAGTGCTATTGTGAAAAAAGTTCATTGTAAAGAATCAATCCTTAGGATGCATCTCTACAGGCCTGTCATTAAGGGCTGTAACCCATAACACCTGTTACGGCCAAATATGCTTAATTTTCCCTTAATGCTACAGGTGAAATTACCTGTTGTTGATAGAATTTAACCATTAAGTAACAAGTTCGTTACAGGTGTGGAGAACAAGGCTATTGGTGACTCAAAACTTAATGACAGTCCTGCTCTGCTTAGGAAAGCTTTGTAAATCTGGTCCCGACTTTCTGTTGGCATGAACTGCATGATTTGAAACTGCCAAACAACTTAGATATGGGAAGCACTTTAACTGAAAATTACACCAGATGTTGATTTAACCAGTTCATAGGAATAGCAAGTATCAATACACAACAAACCAACTTTGGGACCCAAGCAAGTTTGTTCACCTGAAATTCCAGTGTGCAAGAAGAGGACAACATGGTTGCAGCAGGTCAATAAAAAATGAAACATAAATAAGTCTCCTCACCTCTGGAACATGTGATCGATAGATGCCAATAGGAATTGCACCAGTGGTTGAGCAAAGTCGTTGGAAAAGCCTTCCATAAGTCTCAATCCAAATGAAATCCTCAGTTACCTTTCGCTAATACATGCAAAATTTTTAATGCAAAATTATTATACAAACGTATAACATTTACAAGTAATCTTAAAGTAAAACACTTGCTATAATCTTATTGAACTTCTTTTTATGTAAAAAAAAACATGGAGATATGTTGTAATGTTTCCTTACCGAAGAGAGATATCCTGATCCTGGAGACTGTTCACAGCCTAACAGTAGTCTGACCAGGTAAATCATGTACTCTTTTACAAATGCCTACAAGAAGAACAGCAACATTGAGCAACACAACTTAACAATGGATCAAACAGTCAGCACCATGCATGGAGAATCTGCCAGGTTCTCAACTCCTATCAGCTGTGACTGCCAAATTAGCTGCTGTTCTGAAGTGAGGTTACGCTCCTTCAACTTAGATTCCCATACAAATGACACCTTTAAAATTAAAGATTTGAAAGGTCATTTTGTCTATTCAAATTGTACCTCCTTGAACTCATTATTAATGCACCAAGTTTAAACAAAAGATATCATGACCATGACAGAATTTGGATGTATGGAAGCGATAAGATGGTTGTTTTCTAGATTCAACTTAGTTTTAGTTTCGATTTAGACATGTTTAGAGTATATCAAGTTTGACCAAATTTTGAAACAACTCAACGTTTGTGAAAATCATACCTCATACCTCCCCCACAGATGATTTCATGTTTGATACACAACTTCTCAAACTCATTAATACCTGTTTGGATACCACGCCTTAATTAGCATTGATTTTGATGATTTTACTTTTCCATTTACTCCTTAGTTTTTGTTTCAATTCAAATGATATATCAAACACTCGACAGTGTTTCATCAGAAATACTCCACTGCACGTCATATTTTCAACTCTCTTGTCAGTGTTTGGATATCCCAATGACACAGTGTCTCTAATGTTTGATTATTACACTTAAAAACAGTTTTTTGTATGTGCACTGATTAGGTTGAATTAAGTAATTACCTGATAGAGCAGAGTATCAAGCATGCTCATACTGAACACATGACCAGCAGCAAAGGGTTCACGGAACATGTAGTTGAGGTGGTCCTTGTTCTGCTGTTTGATTCTCCTCTAAATTGAAAAGAGAATTGAATTAGTTATAACTGAAGGTTGTGGGTACACCACAACCTGATTTACTGTCCACACCTTAACACTCTCTCTGAAACTTCGTGTTTTAAAACTGGCCAATGATTCACTTTGTAGTCCAGGAGGAAGAGCCATGTCAGCATTAAACTTCATAAAGCGCATGTTTGAGGCATGTGTCAGCTCAACAATCAGAGTCGCTCTTGGAAAGCATCTGGCAAACACAGATTGAACAAATTGTGAAAGACTTTCAGAGTGAAGAGACAACTTACAAACATGCTATAGAGAGTATTGAGGGAAGTAAAGCTGAGCTAATAAAAAGCATGTGTATTTATTATGAAAGGAAAAAGATACACAGACAGCAGTTGTTCACACTATAATCTTAATAAAGTTAGTCTTAGCAGAACTGCACTCCACAATGGCCAAACCCCTCTATGAGATTTCCCCGCAAGGAATTGTGGCAGTTGTATTCATCAAATCAAATATCTAGTCCAAGATGACGAATACAGGTAACATGATTCCCTGTAAGTACATCTCATAGAGGGAATCAGCCACTACTGAAAAACAGCAGTTGATCTGTACTGAAAAGAGTACAGACTCATTTCAACAGAAACAAATTTAGGGACAATTTTAGCTTTGTGTGCACGCCTTACCTACTAGGCTTAGCTGAATTGAGCATTTACCTGTAGATACTCTGTACATCTACTATGGTGTTTGCATCTGCCATGTGTTCTTCATCATACATCTGACCATGACACCGATGGCCTACCACCACTATGCTGTCAGCATGTAGACAACCAGCTTTGAGAAGATCATCCAGACTGCAAGAAATTATCAATGACAATTAGACATTTATCACTTTTGATCAGAAACTAAGTTTCATTAAACATCAAAGTGGTTAAAATAGTAAACAGTTGAATAAAGGTAGTCAACAGTCATTTATGGAGGAATGTGTGAAGGAAATTACCTTCTATTAAATTAAAACAGCTTTGAAGTATATAGTTGTTCCCTACCTGTTTATAGTTCCTATCATGTAATACACCATGGGAAAGTGACAAACTGCCATCAAGAAATCTTCATTGGGTCTGCAATAACCAAATACAAGATTGAGAAGTTTGTTCTTTGAAGATCTGTGTGCATTAGTTCATTGCAAAAAAAAAAAAAAAAAAATTAAACAGAAAAACACTGAAAAGGGAACACCAGAAATGTTCTATCCAAAAGCCAAGGCTAAAAACCTTTATTTTTGGAATATATTCATAACCGGAAGTTGTGTTGTATAACCCAAGATGCTTGGGGAATAAAGTGTTGTGTTGAACCAGCCATTGGAACTTGTGTTGTTATGTCACCGAGCTATACCTATCCTAGTATGTGACAATTTTCTCCAGGGGTATCAACTGGTTTCTTTTCGAGTACCCCTGGAATATGCAAATCCAATTGAGGAAATCTGGCCACTTTATGATAGCTAGGGTACAGGTGTATTCTGAGCCAGGCATCACTGAATACCTCACAATATTACCCTGTACATGTATGTAGTTTGTATGAGTATGCTGTATATTTGGCTTCTTGTGCAGTGAACCAGGAACCTAGTACCTTGGGGCTGTAATGTATATAAAGGGTTAACACTACCAGATACCAGGTATATGTGGCCCTCTGCAGAAAATATCTGCTTATAATGCTAGGCATAAAAAAATACCACATTTTCTCTGTCGTTGGCTGCTACTTACTCTTCTTTTAGAAGCAGTACAATAGGTTTAAGAGTGCACTTTGGGCGCTGATAAGCTCTTAAAGGAAGAATGAAGTTGTACAATCCAGCTTCTGCTACAGGAGATGCCACAATGATGGCTCCATGCTGCCTTTGATGCAATCTTGCACTATCATTTAGATCTCTGTCTAAACAGGCCTGACGAAGAAAGTTGAACAGTTCATGTGAATCACAATTTACCACTCCCCAGTACAGTAAAGAGAACAGGGGGTAGACACAAGTCACCCAAACCCTCAAACCTGGATGGGGGGGGGGGGGGGGCGAGTGCATCATCAAGGGCTGAGCAAGATCAAGTCAACCAGGGAAGCATACAATTCAAGTTATTTACAAAACGTTGATACATAATTATGCAAAACCGTTCTTTTAAGTGCCAACCACACAACTCACCTCATTTCTGAGTCCTAAACAACAACACTTTTTAGGAGTCTTTAGAAGATGGCATCTTATAGGTGTGCGCCCAATATACAACGAGCATGGAGGGACTCCTACCACATAACTGTCAAAATCAGAAAATGCACAGTTGGTGTTAATTGCAAAAGAATACCAAAAATAATGTATGCCCTGAAAGGTAAGGTGTAGTGCAATTCTTGGGACAGGAAGAGCCAGATGACTCATCTATACCAGCACTGTTCAACTGTTCTGGTTTCTATAGCTTGTTAAAGTATTGCTCGTCTCCAAGGATAAGATGCCCACCCGTTCCATTTTTGAAGGCTGCCCTAACAGTTTGCTGGTAACCACTTACACCGTGTCATTTCAGAAAAATCCATATCCCTCCAACAGAGGTTTTTTCCTCTCCCCCTTGCTCAATTGCTCTAGAAAGTCCAGTTTTAGTTTGTACTTTCCATTTAAAATTTTGTTATTTGAGATCCTGCACTCCCTTAAAATTTCCAGTTACCCCCCTTGGGCTGGTGTGGATGTTTTCAGGAAGCACACATTACTGGGTTGAAAGGGATGCATGTCTGCCATTCACAGGCATTGTGCAGCACTTAGTTCCCCTTTGGAACAGAAAACCGTTTGTTATTCTTGACATAACACATAAAACTGATGACACCTTTGACTTCTGTCCTGCATCATGCCCACACCAATGCAAGTTTACCTCTTTAAGAAAATAAGGACAATTGATCTGATGCTATTAAAATAATAATCTTTGTAGCTAAAAAATAATGCATACTTAGGAATTCTACTTGTGTCATCAAGGAGATCGAGCTCTTGTTCAGAAGTTTCTCCTTCCTCAGAATCTGATTCATTGGGTACATACACAGAGTTTGATGATCGTCTAGAATCCCCTATATCAAAATTAACTTCCTTTGTCCCTCTTGAAACTTTCCTCTCAGGAGATCCCTGATCATGCCCTGGTTTGAGAGACGAGGAAGGAATGTCTTTATCATGAATGGTCGTGTGTCCAAACCCATTTGCAGGAGCTTCATCTAAGTACCTGAGGCCAACTAAATTGGCAAGTAAACATAAAATATGGAATAAAAGTAAGTAGTCTAAAAACAGATAGTTCTTGTTTAAATTACCAAAACACAAAGTGTTAGGTAAATCAAAGAGAAAAAGGTTACTGAGTGGGCCTAAAGTCATACTATAGGGAAAATATTTACTGACATTTAAAATTGAAACCCCTATTTCGGTGGCATTAAAGCTAGCATTGTTAGAACTAAGGTCACTACATGCAGTTAAAGTGCCCATATCATCAAAATTGTTATTTCCCATCTTATCCTATATTTCATGCAATGAACTTCGGTGAAAAAAATTTTCGTTCTGGTCAAAAAGCAATTTTTTATGAATGTTTAAAAACCTGAAAATCCTGTTTTCTTGCAATCTATCTGTGCCGCTGATCACATGATCGACATGCTCAGAGTTGTGACATAGATTCAGGAACATATGACTTCGGGCTTGACCTATGTTGCTTGTTTTACCTCTGTAAATTTAGCTTTGTAGTCCATGCAAAATGCTCCTTTCCAGCATTTTACAGAGGTAAAACAAGGGAGATGAGTCAAGCCTGAAGTTGCATGTTCCCTAATCTAAGTCACAACTCATTCCAAACCAAGGGAAGACTGGTGCGAATGGTGGACCAAAATGGCGGCAAATTTGAAGGTTTTTAAACTTCTAAAACAGATTGCATTTTATCCAAATCCATTTTTTTTTCGCAGAAGTTCATTGGGTGATATACAGAATCGCGTAAGACAATAAAAATTTTGGTGATATGGGAATTTTAAATCATATTCAACAGAGTTAATAATAAACAAAGAGCTCTTGCGTTCCCTGGTAGTCAGCAGTGTCAACACATATGCGCATGTGTCAGAATTCCACATGCCCATGGATTGTGTACAGGAGGCATTTTCTTCTGGTGTTACAATTGCTTTGGTGTGGCTGCTTATTGCCCAGAAAGGTCCCCCCTCTTTCCACTGTTTCAACAGTGTGACAGGTGTCTGTTCCTCTTACTGCATGGGGGCTCATGGTTGGGTTGCCAGGATTTGCCAGCCATGGAAGCAGCCTTCATCTAAGAGCTGCCTGTCAATAGTGAAAGTTCTTGGATGTCTCAGTTACCCAACTTTCAATTTAGTGATGCAGTTGTTAATTATCATTAAGCTTACTGTAGACCTTCAGGGGTGTCTTTGGAAGAATAATTTGTATGCACGTCGCTTGTGCTATAACCATAGAAAAGTATACATCACCGTAAAGCTAATAAAATGTAAAATCAGAAGAAATAAACATTTTTAAGATTTGATTTAATGGTAAACTGACACTATTTGCTAAACTGAATTACCTGCCTTCCTGCTGGCATGTACGACCCAACAAACTGCAAAGTGTCAATCAGTAGGTGATAGACTACAAAAGCGTGTGAGGCTTTTTTGATATTCCGATTGGTTGCCAAGAAAATCTATTTTGAAGTTGGCGAATTGAATATTTGCCGATCTTCGTCATATGAGGGCGCATAACAGAAGAAGTATTTGGAAAATCAAAAAAGCTTCACACACTTTTGCGCCTTGATAACCAAGGAACATTTTGGCCAAATTTCATAAAAATCTGTCAAATCTACATACCCTGTTAATTCGCTTGAAGCAAGGAAATCCACGCAAAAATAAAGGCAGAGTTTTAACCTCGTAAAGTTTTGAAAGTTTATCACACCTCATCAAAGTGGCGGTCAACGGAGTCATGCCGCCGACCAATCAAAAACCCAAGCTTCGGACCCCCGAGCAACCGCAAGATAAACAGTCCATTGAATTCGCGGGAAGTTTTGCTGTTGCAGTCAAACACAGTTGAATATTGATTGCAGCGAAAAAAAGGACAGTTAAATCAAGGAGAAAAGATTCTGTAAAAACAGTAAAGAGAAAAGGTACCAACAGGCGAAAGAGAAGGAAAGTTATGGCGACCACCAGAGAACCAAATATCCAGTCAACCGAGCGCGATCCAAACAAAACATGATCGCCGTGCATTGAATTCACTTTATTTTCTGTGCTTGAATGTACTTCAATTCCAGCTGAATAGAAATGTCTTTCATACATATGATGACAAATTCTTTATTAGAAATTTGGAATCTAGTGTGGACAAAGCGTCAAACAGGGCAAGCCACCACGAAGGATTTGCCATTACAGTACTGTACCTCGGCACAACAAATGTACTCCTTTTCCCCTTTTCTTCGGCCTGGGATTCTTACGAGATTTTGGCCAAGGCATCTTCTCTCTTTTCGATGAATTCATAATGTAAGTTTTCACGGACCATACATTAAAAAATTCACTGATACCAACGGCCTAAACAACGCGAAACAGCACGATGTAAAAACTAAATGTGCAAATGTTTGTAATTTAAGTTCCAAATAAGATTTACCGCGAAAAATTCACAGGCGCTAGATGTGTTTAATGGGATTATAACACCTTTAGTTATTTATTAACTCTTCTCCAAAATAGTTTTTCGCCGATATCTCGTGTTCATTGAATGATTTTAAATTGTTTTTTCACCAAACATTAAATCAATATTTCTGCTATATCAGGAACGAAGAAAACAAAATTTGCAAAGTTTGGCCTTTGAAGGTCTACAGTAACCTTAAGGTACATTGCAGTATGGACAAAAACAGAAAAGATCAGCTGAAGAGCAGAAAACAGGTAGATCTTCCCTAAATTTGTCAGCCATTCAAAAAGTTGTTTTCTTAACAATTGATTACCAATTGGCAAAAAAAATTGCAGTTATGCTGCTCTTTCACACAGACTAAACAAACAGTTGCACGCAAATGTGGATCTGCAAATGTAACTACCTTTACCCAGCTTCTCCACCTATCCAAAACGTGTGCCTTCAGTTTCTCCTGGGGGGTGGGGTGGCAGGGGCAGTGGGGGAACAGCATTGCATTGTTGAAAGGATAGCAGTGCTTTTTCATCCTTACATTGAAAAACCAGATAATTCATGTTGTTACAACAGTGTTCCAAGGACATTTGTCCATCATTGAAGGCAACTTACAAAACCCCTCTCTACACCATTCAGAAAACTCACTGCCTCCATAACTTAGAAAACCCCTACATCCACCTGTGCACTCAATTATGTTAACATTTCTGAATTACAGAGTAAGTGTTATACCTGGTTCAACTACATCTGTTCTTAGTTCAAGAGCAACAGAGCTTGCAGTGATAAAGGAGTCATTTTTTTGGCGAAAGCTGCCCCTAAACAAGCCAACTGGTTCTTTTGGCTCCTTGTAGGCTTTGAATGCAGTGTCTTCTTCACTTGAGATTGCAATGTAGAAGCAACGATCCTCATAGTTCATCACATGCGAGGGCCCAGGGTTTAACATTATGCGTTTATTTTTCCCAACTGGATGAACTGCAAAGAGTGTCACACCATACCTGATGAACAAAAATACATAGAGTAATGTGGACACTAAACACAACTTTGCAAGTGTAAGTTTTCAAGTGGTAACTAAGTTGTATTTTCCACTCGCTGAGGAACAAAATAAGTGGAAAATGTTTTCTCACACACCATTGGGGTCTGGGCCCAAAGACTTGTTTTTGAGTCACATGCTCAGTGTTGTGTTAGTTGCTTTTTTGCTGTCTGCCATTGCTGACAAAAATTGCAGAGCCCCAGTTCCCACCCAACCCTTTGTTTGAGTTTAACATACACACTGTTGGCTACATATTCTTTATTAAGATTGTCAGCATGAACACTGTGCAGTCATCCAAGAAAATCTGGTGAAAGACATGATATTTCTTGTACCATGCGGACCATGCTCACTCAGTTTTTTTGTTTATAAGCTTGCCAATTTGACACAACAATAGATCACTTGTACATATTTTTTTTGCCCAGACTACAGTGTAGATTGTTCAAGACAATCAATACTAAAATCAAAGCTCTCTGTGAAAATCTGTTGGCATCTGCCACAAAATGTGGGTAAACATTGTTTTCTTCTTGCAGAAACTATAATTGAAAGGCTGGGGGCAAGAACGTCCCCCAGATTTTTTGCTAAAATCGAAAGTGGCCAAAACAGCTCCAAACTTTGCATGCTGACTTGTTTATACCTGTAGAAAACTGCCTTGCACTTATTTCCCCTAGCTTCTGTTGCGTATTCCAGAAATAAAGTATGCAAAAACACTTGCATGTCACAGTCCGCGTCTTTTGGAACTGCTTTGTTACACAATACTATTAGCGTTGTTTTTGTTTTAAGTTTTTTCAAATGCTGACTTTAACTCCTAGGGTTAGGAGTTGCCAGTTTTATTAGAGTTGGGGTTATGGTTAGCCTTGAAGGTTAGGTTTATGGAACAAGGTTAGGGGCTAGCGTTTTGGGTCAGGGTTACGGGTCAAGCTTAGAGTTAACGTTCAGTGTTTTGGTTATTGCTTAGGGTTAGAGCTAGCGCTCAGGGTTAGGTGTATTGCTTAGGGTTAGCACTAGCCCTTAGTGTTAGCGCCAGCGCTTTGGATTAGGTTAGAGTTAAGGTCAGGACACGCTAGGGTTAGCGTAGTGTTTGGCCAGGGAAAACAATCTCGACTTTTGAAATCTATTGCATGAATCGATACCTAAATCAAGTCAATGAGTAGTGCCCAGAGAGAGAGGTTGAAAGTTTTTGCAAATCGGCTACGTGAGTGATCGATTTAAATGGTTCTACCAGAAATTACTTTTTTGGGGGTAGATCAGTAGCACAATCACCATACCCATTCCTGTAACATACCCCCCCCCAATTTTTTTTTCAATTGTTGCAAGATCCCTTCTTTAGCTTTATTTCATGCTCAAACTTAATAATCTACAGGTTTTTGGCAAAATATTACATTTTCGTCTCATTAAGCTGTTTTTATAATTTACCCATAATCCCTTGTGGGCGTGGTCTTTATATACATGATCACTTTTTCGAAAAATTTTTGTTGTACTTTTGATACTTCTGTCTGCTCTTTTCCTTCTGTTTTCTTCTCCATTCTATGATTCGAGAGAGCTTTTCAAGCTTGTTTTTCCCCATAATGAAATGAAATAATTTCGAACTCACACGCAGTATTTACAGATTACTCAATTCCCGGAAAATTAAATCCCCTGAAAAATGTCTGAGACCTCCCCTGTAACATCCATTTCAGGTGAGGTTACTAAGCTTTTTCTTCGACACGAAAGCATGGCGTCTTTGCGAAGCAAATTGCGGATTCCACAAGGCCTTTTAGCAAGGTTATGGCCACATCCCGCTTTCAATATGGCGTCAGCATTGCAAAAAACGTTGCGACTGATTCGGAAAGTAATAGTTCAGCCGTTTTTAGAGCTTTTAAGACGAAATTATGGCAATAACAAGAGAAACTTATGAGCATTCAGATTTGCTCAGTTCTGGAACCTGGTTGAGCCTTGTTTGGATTATGACGGTCAAAAAGAAGGTGAGTTTTCAAAAAATGTTATTGTGTAATCGTGTTTCAATAAAGCGTTACGACTTTTTTGAGTTATTATTTCTCTGTTTTTAGTCGATGGTTTTGACTGATTTTTTCCAATGTTAAAACACAGCATATGAGCAATCCGTTGATATGTTTTTATTCCCACAGATATCAACTTGAGCCTGGCCGTGGACAACAACTTGGTGAACGGCTAACTTCCACAACGTAGCGTTACAGGAAGCATATTCAAGAATGATGAATCCTTTTAATGTGTTTTAATAAACTTGAAATCTTGTAGTTTTGCTCAAATGTAGTGTATATTGTGTGTTTGCATTGGCTATTATTCGTTTGTCCATGGGAGCTTCCTTTTTTGTTAAAAATGTTTTTGAAAATTATTACCATGAAGATTGTGTTACACGTTACATTCAAAATTTGCTCATTTTCTTACCTTTTTTCCGTTATTTTCTCAAATACAATAATGTGGTTTACCATTTTTACACCTTTCTAGTAACAAACAAAGTGTATCTTAGCTTTAAGCAAAAATCTGGCTTTACTGAAGCCATTAAACAGAAAAAATCAGTGAAAGTTTTCCTACAACCCCTAAATGGGCATGGTGATTGTGCTACTGATCGGTAAAAAACTGCTTGTTCTGTGAAATGATTAGTTCTGACAACACAGAAAGATGAAGCCTTAAGCTAACACGCTGCTCATGAAACGGAAAATTTATCAGCAAAAGAAAGCTGAAATACAAAGCAAAACTTACATTTGAGCTGAAGTTTTCTTCTTCCTAACCTGCGATCAGGCGTTCTTTGTCTTTTTTCTTCATGGCGGGCTCGATCCTATCACAATTCAAAGTAATCATCTGCTTGGAAATCCCCCATACACACTCACGGAACGCTTACTTGCCAATTTAACCGATCTGCGTTCTTTTTTGGCCCCTAGAAACGGCTTTGAATCTGTTTAAATTAACTTTTCACCTAACACAGGTCAAATTCAAGGACTTTGCTGCCTGGCCGCCTTTCTCACCAGTTCCCGACCGTGTTCGAGTCACGTTACATGTCACACACACACACACACACAATAGTCACGGCTCTTGCTTTATGTATGAAAGATTATTATGGGATATCCCAGAAATTTTGGCAGCGAAGGATGCTAGATTGCTGATTTCAAGAAAATAATAAGAGTCTAGAAAGCAGTTCTAATTTCCAAAACTGACACACGCCGAAGTTTAGCAAATGAGCCCTAAGTCCACGACAAATGCTTTGCTTTGGAAGAAGAAGCATTTCTAGACTCTAACACCTGGCTCACTTGCTCCTTGATCAATGGCTAAGTTAAGCCATAATCTCGGAACAAAAACACACCTTGGTTCTTTGAGGCATGCTAGTGACTCATCGAGGGTCAAAGGCTTAATGATGCCAAATCTCCTACCAGGCGGCCACAAATATTCCTCGAGCAAACTATGCTTAATGAACAGGTAAGCTCTGAATTTGTGGTAAATTACTGCTTCGCGCCAAAAGCATACGTCACAATTCCAGCTAAAAACATATCAATACCAGATCCTAGCGAGTAAAAACGGCAATTCAATTACAATAGTTATGTTGGTTTTTGAAAGAAGTAGAGAAACAGAACGAAAAAAAAAATTGATTGACCTCATATCGACTCGAACCGGCGTCACGACAAAACAAATTCAAATCAGCTTCATTCAGCGCTTATCCACTTGAGCCAACGAAACAACAGTGAGAAATCAGTCATACTTTAGCCAAACAAAAGGTTTCTTTTGTTTTTCGATTAACAATAGATGCCGCTTGGAAAACCGAGTCAGTTTTGCATACGTTATTTCTAGACAACGAAGACAGACCCTGCGAAACAAACTTCAGAGGAATGTTTCTCAGGTAAAACGAAGCCCACATGTCAAAATTCAGCTACTTTTGAGCACTTTGAAAATGGCCAAAAAATCTAGGGGACGTTCTTGCCTGCAGCCTTTCAATTATTTGTGACTACTGAACTATATATGGTCTCTAAAAAAGTGACAAATGTGACTTGCACATGCACTAAGCCAATTAAGAAACAATCAATTTCTCACTTACTTCTTGTGTGCATGGAAGGCAGCATGTGCAAATGTCTTGTAGGCGTATGGTCTGAAGATCTCGCTTTTACCTAACTGAATATCATATATTTCATTTCCTGCACACTTGCCATATACATCATGCCAATCCTCTGATCCACTCCTGAAGAAGAACAACATACAATAAGTAAATAATATCCTTTTGATAAAACGGCCCCACACCGATTTTGTCATTTCAAAATCTTGGCATGTTATTATTTTCTTGTGAAACTGCTGTGCTTTGAGCACTTCAATGGAGCAAACAGATTATGAACATAATATAGCGAAGATATTTGTTTACAAACACTGTTTCTGTTATTTCAATGTTGAAAACATTAAACAAAAGAACTCTTTGTTTCACCAGCCAATACACTGTAGTTCTCTGGTTGGCATGATAATAACAATAGGTGACATCACTAATGTCTTTGCTATAGAAAAAAACTGTGAAATAAATCATTAAATATTCCTCCTCTTAATTAACTGTATGTTAGTAGAGTATCACGCAACAGCCATCATCAACACATCCTCTATAAAAGATTTTCAGTATAATTGACTTTAGTTAGTTTGGAATCGGACAAAACTTTTCACAATATACCATAAATGAACCAGTACTGTCTAGTCTCTTGTAGCAAAGTCACCATTGATGAAAAACCTTACAGGACCTTCAAGGAGTTTAAAAGATCTTTAAAAACCTAAAAAAGATCATTAAAGATAAAAACCTTTCAAGAATTGTTTAAAGGTCTCTGAAAGATCTTGCAAAGATATTTCCAAGGATCTTCCAAGATATTGGCAAAATGTTTGAACTGAATTCTTGATGATCCTTGAAGACCCTAAGGATCTTGGTCCAGATCTTTAAAGATCCTGGCAAAAATCATAAAGATCCTTTAAGATCTTGACCAGGATTTTTTGAGGATCTTGATTAAGATCCTTGACAAGACCATAATGAAGTTCCTTGAGGATTCTTAGTAGGGACTTGCGCTGCATTACAAATTACCACGCTAAGTTGCTTGCAGGAAAACTTACTGCTCATGAAGAGTGTGGAGAAGAAGAGTGAAAAAAGTTGAGATTCCTGGACACACACAGTTACTAGCCAACAGTGCATGTTTAACTTCATCCTCGCAGACTACATGCTCTGAAAACAATAACAACAATAATATCATAAATACATTACCAGTGCTTTCAAAAAATCTGGCACTTCAACCCTAGCAAGACAGACTTCTACTTTTCTTACCTGCAAAGCTAACATGGAATTTGTTCTCTGGCTTAAGGATCTGCACATAAAGAGGTGTGGCTGGTGCAAAGTCCTGGATGGCCCAGGTCCTCAAAATGGTGTGCTTGTCCTAAAACCAATATAATTATACCAAGGTGAAGATCAATGTTTTTCACACTTCTCAGTTGTATGTTCACTCAATTCATGTGCTGTTGTTGTTGCTGCAACTTACTGTAATCATGCTTACTCTACTTTGATTTGTTTTAGAAAACAGTCCTAAGAAAAAAGGTGCGCTGATTAGTGAAACATTAGGTTTCTTTAACTTAATAGAAACACAGAGATACATGTACATGTAGCACAAGCTGTTGGTGTAATAATAGCTTGAGCAAAGAGAATTTACATTTTGATAATCAAAGTTAACAAGTTGACTTCCCTTTTTCATCATGGTGTTTTCTAAACGAAATAGAAACAAGTTCTCCATCTGTTTCTATGGAGTTTAGAAACCCTCATAAAAGTTTGGAAACACTTGCCAGGGCCTTGTGTTCCCACATAATTTCTCATTTTCACAAATTTCCACTTGTGTTTCCATAACTCAATAGAAACACAGTACAATTATGTTTTCTATTTATTAATTCAAGTACTACAACTATAGTAGCTACACGCACGTAAGTGAATAATGACACTTCCGTAACATTGTGTATTGCTTACTGTAACGTCTGTCATCTAGCAATTTGTCTTGTTTTATGTTAAAAGTAATACTTAAAGTGAAAGAAAGAACACATGTCAAGTATGATTGATCATACATGTCAGCTAAATTTTGTTACAAAAAGTCTATGCAACATACAGCTGCCTCCCTGTCATCTGCATATCTGTCTGTGAGTATAAAGCATCCTTCAGCATCCTCAACCCTGGCATTGAAAGATCAAAATGTTACACTGAAAAAGTGTTTAAGATAAAAAATTAATTTACTCCAGCTAGAAATTTTGATGTTGGCTCTGAGAACATGGCACTAAGTCAATGCTGCAGTTCCTAGAGAGTCAAACTCTTATCAGGGCTGATAACCCATAGCACCTGCTTGTCATGTTATGGGTGAAGTTTCATGTTTGTTTTTTCTGCTTGGTTTAATTTTTTTAAACCAGTTTGAATTTTTCAAACTGGGTTGTTTTTGTTTTTTTTTTTGTCAACTAACTATCTATCTATCTATTCTATCCTATTCTCACTGAGTGACTCCAGGCTTATTCCCTTTCCCCAAATCCCCATTAAGTGTGAATACTAATTAACAGAAAGTTTTACTTTTTTTCTTTTTATCTCGTACTCACCAGGATTTGAACTGCCAACCTCTGGACTGCTTCCCACTGTCATTACCACTTGACCATGAAAGCAATGGATGCAAGAGCTCTCATACTTGTTCTAATTATCAGTTCATCCCCCCCAAACCCTTCTCATATAAATTTTAATTTATTGAAAAATACATGTAAATTTTAATTTATTCATACATGAACCTTGTCTTAATTACTACGAAGCTAACTAATTCCAAATAAGTGGTTAGACCTAATCACTAACCTGAGAGCTCAACCCAAACTACTAAGTCATATGCAAAGTTCCCAGCCTAACATCAAAACTAACCAAGTGCTTAGGCCTAATCACTAACTTGAGTGCTTAACCCAAATTACTAAGACACATGCTCACATTCTGCTCAAAATTGAAAATTAAGCTGGTTTAAAAATTTCAACCCAGTTTGAAAAATATGAACCAGTTTGAAAAATTTAAACTGGTTTAACAAAAATTAAACCAAAAATAAAATCAAACCACAACAGATACAATTCACCCATAAAGTAACAAGTTTGGTACAGATGTTGAAGATCAAGGCTGCAGTGAATCAAAACATAATGACAACCCTCCTTATAATAGGCAAGTGCAGTAACCACACAATATATATAGCATAAAGGGGGCATCATCGTTATGCAATTTGCATGACAGACATACTTCAATTGCATGACCAATAGCCTGTCTCTATCTATATGACAAAAACATCTCAGAGAGCTATTTATCACCCTCAAGTCCCTTAATCAGTTCCTAACATTGCATCATTACCATTTAATCACTGATTGCCTACTCATACCTAGCTCTTATCAGGTCTTCATCAATAAGGGCAGATCCTTTTAAGTATGTTACCCTCTGAGACCACAGTGGTACCTGTAACAAGATTCTCAAAGTGCTGTCAAGGTCTGAAGGGCAAAGTAGAACCACATGAACGTCCTGAGAAAATAACAGAAAATATATTATAAGTAAAAGTAAAGCTTGCTCAAACAGGGCACTGCTGTAAAATTGTAAAAAAGCCAGGTTCAAAGTCCAATTAAGCTAACCCATTTGCAACTTTTCTGTACATACATATGTATTGTATGTCCTTCAGTTTTAAGTTTGAGTAATCTTAAAGTACACAAAATGTAAGCAGTGAAAGACATTTAATTCTTGGGTGCAAGTGACATCATGCTTTTCTAAAATCCAAAACTAAAGAGCAACCAAAGTTATTATCTTCATCAGGCGTGAACAACTTGTCAGCTAAAGAACATGCTTCACCTAAAAACAGGCACATTTTAAATTTCACAGTTATAGTGCATGACATAAAGCTATGAGCAATTATGAGCTATTAGAAGTTCAAGTATTAGGAAAAGTGCTTATTTAAATGTTTGCTTGATCAGTTCAGATAATCAGTGGCCTAGATAACCAAAGTTCCAGATATTAACACTATTTTCTGGCCGCCATGTTGGTGTCCCTTGGTGGCACACCAACATGGCAGCTCCATACTGGGCTCTGTAAATATGTGCAAAATATTTCAACAAATATTTGAAGATAGGGAAAAAGTACAGACCTAAACCTTGGAGAAGCGTCTTAATTATTTATCTCCTATAACATTATAATTTCTTGAGTTATTCACTGAATTATCTTTTTTTAATTGCATGATGGTGCAACCCAAGAATGCAAGAAAAAATAATACTTGGGTTAAATTTAAACTTGAGTCAGCTGCTACCCATTTTTAAACAACTACGCTCAGGTTAATTAAGTATCAAAAATATGCTTTGTACATGTATGGCAAGTTGAACACTTGGACTCATCCTAGGCTACTGATTACATTTTTATAATTTCATTTGTTGCTTCAGCAGTGTCAGTAGTAAACAGAGATTAAAAGGCTGCAAAAAAATGCCTAAAAGATAAGTACCACAAACAAACCTGTAATTGACCATCAGCATAGAACTCATTCAAGAAATCAATCAGCATAGTTGGTCTCAGGGTTGTTGCACATAAAACCACATGTTTGTCAGAGCCAGCCAGCATGCGATTAAATGCACCACCTTCCTTCTGACGACTTACCAATAAGAAAGCCAGCTGCTCTAACTAACAGGGAAAAAAGTAAATAATTACAAAAGGGTGTACCAAGAAGAACTAGTAAATTCATACTGCAAAATAATCACAGGTTGCTTAATAAATTCAGTGTATGTATTTTTTTGGTAATGGATTCTTACTGGGAGAGTAGAGGTTCCTATTTCTAGTACGTACATACCACAAAATAAATAATTAACAATTAAAATATAACACAAATACATGTAACCTGTTACCTAGAATAGAATATTAACTTGAAAAATTTATGTTGCCACAAAATTCATCAGCAATTTAATGCACAATAATAATTATAATAATGAGGAGGTACTTTTCCAAACTGAAGAAAGCTTCAAAACAAAAATACATTAATAATGGTATGACAATTTCCCATATTTGAGGGAATAAACATACCAGAGCTATTACTATCCCACTCAATTTCTCAACTGAACCTACCTCAACAGGAAGTAAAATGAGAGCAATGGCAATCATAATCATAACAAATGTCTGTGCTGGCCAGTCATCTGGAGTATATTCACCATATCCAACTGTACTGAAAGTCACTACCACAAACCAAAGACATACTTGTAAATTCCACTTTGAAGCTGGTCTCTCAAGGTGATGGATGCCACATACTCTGTCAGAAATCACAAGTAATAATTATTGCTCCCTCACTTCAAATCATTTCTTACTTCTGAGATCATTTTCCCTGGCCTTCTCTCAGGGGAGGAGAGTGGGTAATGAAAAAAAATGTTTTGTTGGAAGAGCCTTTCATGTGAATGACACATCAATAGCACAATGCACAAATTAGACTCACCCAGTAAAAATGATGCAGAGGACTGTTGCAATCACTCTAAGAACTTTCTGTGATAATGCAGACTGCTGGCGGAGGACAAGTCTGTGAAGATCATTCTGCAAATAAACTGCATCAATATAATTCTAGATTCTGCAGCATGTGGTACAGGTAATCATGCTTACTTACCACTTACATGTACAATCATTGTGTCACCAGGGGCATTCAATTCTTCACATGTATACCAACCACCAAATTACAGCATATAAGAGAACAGGAAAGCTTTGGACATATACTTGATGGTATTATGCCCAACCTTCTCAGCATGCATTTCGTGTATGTCTCCTCGTATACTGTGTCAGCCACTATTTCTTCTAAGGCATTGTTATGTATAAAATAGTTATGCAGTATTTTCAAGTGGTAAGTCATGGCATATTACACTTTTCACTTGTACTTTCTTGGTATACACACTTGCTTAAAGGGTTGTGTGTGTACCAAGAGACTACAAGTGGCAAGTGGGTTATTCCATGGTATACAACTCAAAAATGTTGCATAACAAGTATGCAGAGGAGGATGTGTTTCGAAATGAAGGAGTTTCATTACAGCACAGTGAAAAGCAGTTGTCCTCCTGCTGAAAGAGGGGTATTGAAACCTGTGGAAATGTGTCAGCATGTTCAAAACACAAGTATATATTTCTGTCTTCTTAGATGGAACTGCAGCTATGCAATTACACTCTACAGCATGCAAATATTTCAGCAACAATGCTGGAAGCCCAACCTTTTGCAGATAAAGCATAATTTCAGAATTAAAAACCTAATCAAAACATATATAAATTTTGCTTAATCATGGAAAAGACATTGCCTTATTGTCGTAAGACAATTTGATGACAACCACAAAGTTTTTGTATGCAATGACATTTAATGGCTCCAGCTCTCACTGTAGCAGGAGTTATTAGTATGAATACATTCACAGGGCTCAAAGTTTATTTTTGGCTTTGGGAGCACTTGTGCGACCAGGTGTAAATTTTTAGGCGCACTGCCGAAATTTTAGGGGCAGAGTTAAAAACTTTAGGTGCAGGGGCCTACTCCAAAAGAATACTTAACGCTCCAAAAAGAGTGACTCAGGCTCTGTGTTGCAATATGGCCCTATACTAGCAGTATTGAACACAACAAAAACAAATAAGAGAGTCAGGATATTTTACGCATGAGTTAAGCTTAGATATTAACTACTGAAGTCATTTTAAACCTATTTAGCGACACTACCAGTATTCACTCTTATAACACTCGGTCTTCGTCAGAAAATAAATTCTATATTAAGAAATCTAGGTTAGAAATCCAAAAAAAAACTTTCTCAAGAGTAGGAGCTAAAATTTGGAATGAGATGCCAGCATCATTAAGAGAGCTCCCCAAGAAACACTTCCAAACAAAACTCCACTCTTTCCTTCTAGATATTCTTAAGAAGCATGACTATATTGATATTTCCCAAATTACCTCTGCCCTAAAAACGTACAATTGAACTTGAGTTCTTCATTATGTTAACATTTTAATGATTTAATAATTTGCTACAATCTGTTTAAAAATTATGTAATTATTCATTTTTAAATTAATTTTTACTATTCATTTTTCATTTTCAATTTTTTTTTCTTTGTATGACTGTTCCACCCAGACTAGCAATGCTATTTGCGGAACAGTCTTTCTTGTGCTGAATTTATACCATAAATAAAGTTGAGAATCCTCACTATCCAGATTGTTACTTGTTTGCCTCACTTTTGAAATTCTCTTGGTTGATTCTTGGTTTTTTCAACATGTGGGTATTTGTGAGAACTAGCACGAACTTTGCTCAATTGGCTAGCTTTCAAGCCATAGGATTCGTGGACCAGCCTGTTCCGAAAACACTGGACATTATTTTATGTATGTCAGACAAGTGAAAACAAAGCTTTCTTTACAAAACACAACATTTTGTAAGGGTTGTTCGCAAAGAAGGAGAACACGATTTAATCTCATCCCCAGTCTCCACGCTTTCTGCTAGGAGTGCCTAGCTATGACCACACTATGAAGTACGTGCTTCATTCCTTCATTTGTATACATGTGTCAGTGGAGTTGTTAACAACACAGAACATAGAAAGAAATGAAAGTTCGAGTTCAGAGAATCTACTGGGAAATTATGCTTAAAGATAAAGATGACAAACAGAACACACATCAATGACAGGAAAATGGTGCAACTTTATTATTTGGTGCCTGATTGTGTTATATCCATGTTTAAATTTATATTTATCAATTGGAGTACGTTGGTAAAGTCAGGTGAGTAAGCACTAGAGAAGTCACAGTGTACAGTATTGTGCAAAAGTAATGCAAACGAAATGCGTCGAAATTTGCCCTTTGTTCTCGCGAATGTACGTCGAAAAATCAACGAACTTTCGAGAGGGATTTCGTTGGAATTCTTCCCGAAAAATTAGCGAACTTCGTTGATTATTCGCTTTAGCGAAATTCGAAGTAACGAATTTTCGATGTAACGAAACGAAAGTTCAAAATATCGAAGTTCGAAGTATAGTGAATTTTCAAGGATTGCACGAACTTGACATGTAAACAAACAACGCGTTGGATTGATGGCTGGAATCTTAACTAGCGATGTTTACAGAAGCCCGCTTTCCCATGTAAAACAACATTGAAACGAGATATATTTTGTGCAGACAGAATATTTATTTATAAGCTGACGCTGTAATTTCGTATCTAAGTGAACAAATTTACTTTGTTTTGACTTTGGCTGAACATTCGCGCGTTCAACACAGATACCAACAAGATGCGTTTCCAGAGTTCGTTTGCAGAAAACATTCTTTGAACACCTTACCTTACAAACATAATTAACAATTTAAATATCTCAGCTGGGTGGAGACCTTGCTTGTAAAGAAGCTCGATTCTTGTTCGCGTGTAATTGGAAACTTTTGGCATGATTACCACAAGAGTTTCAATGAGAATGATTGAGTGCCGACACGCCAGCAGTATTCAACACAAGTGGTTGCTATGGTAATACAAAAACGAGTTCGCGCGGAGTCTGGGTTACGCAAGCATGGCCGTGTCAACAAGCGGCCCTTATGCTCCACAAACGTGAGCCAAGAAACCTCCAAAGAACAATGGTGTAAGAAATGCGATCCTTTCAACGTGAAGTAAACAGTAAAAGGAACCTTTGAAGTACTATAGGTGAGTCTTGTATAAAACTGTTGTATAAACGGACACGAGTTTGTCGTAAGGCTTACACTGTGAAGTGACATCAGAAAAGAATCGCCGCGGCAAATTCGAACTGGGCAAATTATCGTCCAGAAAATGCGTAGAGATGTTCAAGCAGAGCAAACAAAGAGCGATATTTCGCTCAAATGTTCTAAGTCATTTATCGAACACTGCGAATTATCACTTGAAAATTCGAAGTATATTTTCGTTCCGAGCGAATTGTCGTTCGAAAATTCACGTAGTTGGAAACAATAGGCATCACGAATTATCGTGACTTTTCGTTGAAAATTCGCTTCCATCGAAAATTCGATATTTTTTCGTCGAAAAGCCAGGAAAAGCCGCGAATTTCGACGAAATACGTTTGCATTACTTTTGCACAATACTGTACTTTGGCTTTACAGGCACGGTGGTGCGACCACACATAATTTTTTAGACACAAAGCCAAAAATCTAATCGCATATGCAACCA
>CM042748.1:25621985-25656985 GCA_022496165.2 Catalaphyllia jardinei
CCGGACGATCACACAATACGAACTACTGATACTCCTGGGTTCAAACCATTTACTAAAAAAATTTACACTTCAGAGTTAATTCTCTGTTACACCATTTGTGTTCATAGTGCTACACGGCACAACATTCATATGAAATTAATTACTCAGTCTGGTGACTGTTATTGCATCAGAGAATATGATTTTCCTCCTTTGATCAATATGTTCAGAGCAGCAACATTTTTTCCCTCACTAAACTTTGTTCATTTAAACTTTGCAAACTTAAAATACAACGTTTATTTAAATAGCATTTGCCAGTCTCTACAATATGTAGGTTTAATTGCTATAATCAGAAGGTATTTGTCATCTTCCTGTTTAGGCTAGGGGAAATCGAAAATTTGAAGTGCATTAACAATGACAAGAATCCCATTCCCGTGATTAATTAAGCAGGCACTACTTACATTCTCCAAACAAAACTCCTGTATATTATGCACTTTCATTAAATTTAAGCTTTTTTGCTTTTATTTTAATGTTTAAATACATCACAATGTTTGTCACCAACCAAGAAACAAAGATTACTGTTAGACATGGGAAGTTGATTGACACCACCAAAAACAAAAAAAAACACTGCACTTAAAAGGAAGTAAAGAAACTTGAGCACCTAGTGAATAGATGTTGACCAAATAATTTCATATTTAAATTGCAAATCATAATACAAAAACATTAAAATTGTAATTTGGCCAGTCCAGTTCAAGACAATTCAATAATCACTCTAAACCATGATTAAAAGGTACTGGGTTTCTTATCACAAAAAAATTGATACCGTAGTCTCCAATTTGAAACCTGCATACATCAGAATAAATCAGGAAAACAGCTTCGGGGAAAAATAACCTTCAACGCAGCTGTTTTGTTTGAAGGTGAGAGTTCTCCAGAGAGCATCCTTACAGTTGAAAATAAACAAACCCAAAAACTGTTCGTCGTTAATATTTGCAGCTTTAAAAGGACAACCTCTTATTTTCTGAAAGTACTACTGTAAATGTTAGCACTACAGAAATCCCTAGGGCTATTACAAAAATAAAATGACAGAAAATATTTTTTAACTTTGTTTTAGCCACAGTAGGCGGTGATTATAAAAACCCTTAAAAATAAAGCTTCGAGAAACAATCTATTGTAATTTCGACAATTTTCGTGAACGAATGGTCAAGCACAAGGTTTGACAGCATTAAATTGATGCAATACGTCTCAAGATGACTAGCCAAAAAGCATGCAAATAGCCTTTGACAGGGTTATCTAGTCTTAACACCACAATCATCACTAAATTTTGCGATTGCAAAAAGTTCAGATTTTTTTCTTTTACTTCGTGTATTTTCAATTTTTCGTTTTCAGGAAAAAAAGTAAGCCAGTGGGTATATATAGTGTAAATTTACTGCACCAAACGTTGGCAAACGTTCGAGCAGACGAAGGACGGTTGAGCTAAAACATGAAAACAAATATCTATGAAGTTGCACATGCATAAACTTGCAGAACATATTTACATATGAACGCCTACCTTTCTTTGTCCTCGCCTTTATCTGACGAAAGAAGATCCCTCAGTCGATACCTAGGGCCAAGAGAATCGAATTCATTCGCAACAGTGGTAATAGTAACCGGTTTGTGGCTATTCCTGACTTTAGTTTGTATTCTAACTTTTCTCCCGTCGTTCGTCGCCATATTTTGTTTCTAGCTTACAGTCATGCGCAATTCTTCCTCATAATTTTCGTTTTTTCGCGGGAAAATCCAGCAAGGACGCCAAAACCCTCAAAGCCTCAGTTCACAGATTTGGAAAATATTTCTGCGCTAATTCAGCCCACTACAATAGACATCATTACTTCAGTATTCAGCCCTCGTCAAATGCTTCGGAAATTCATGAATTATTAAGTACGTCGGCAGCCGAGTAAACATCACAATTTTATGCACCATCTGACAGTGCTGACAAACTTAATTCAAGTGAAAAAAGTTGGTGAAAACTTCGTAGCAGAATCGAGAAATGAATAGTGTTTGCTAACAACACAAGTGACGATGTTATGCAAAATTAAGCCATCTTTTATCAAAACGAATTTCCGACAATATACGGTCTGAATTTCAATTAAGGCAAAACACCTTTTTGGCGTTGAAAAAACAATTTTCAATATAGTTTCGCAGAGGCGTCGTCCGGCCAATCAAGAAAAACTCACAAGGCTTTGTTACCTAGTTTCATACACTATTATAATCCAGTAATAAATGAAAAACAATGCAAAATAATGATTATGCAAAGCAATATTTCGTAATAAGCTGCAATCGGAATACAAAATGGTTTTAACTTGGGGTCATAATTCACGAATCTACAAAGAAAATCATCCTGAAATGCCCGGCATTATTTGTGAGAACGACAACTGGTGGACTGAAAGGCCGGTGTGGATAGGATGACTGAAAAATTACAAATTGATCTTCAACAACGTATTTTCACTGTCGCTTCGTGTTCACCTAATTGTAAGATTTCCAAAAACAAGGTATTTTCTTTTTTCTTTTTGCGGAAACTGACGAACAGACTTTTCTCATGAAAACTGCATAACATAAGAGCACGAGTATCGCAATCATGGTTTCAGTTTTATTTTGACGATTTGATCATAACAAACTGTAGCAGGTGAAAGTTTTTTGTATCGCAGCAACCCAGCTGAACTTCCCGAAAAACAATAATTTAGTCTCGTGTTTCACTTCACAATATAAATCAACGAAATCCGGACCACATATAGGTGTGAATAGAGAGAGTTTGATTTTTTTCTCTCTTAATGAGTATTTCTGTTTGGCGTTTAAAATAACATACTTTGATTTGTCGAAATTTATGGGTGGCCGTGAGAAGCAGATTTTCAATAAAGGCGAATTAAAACAGTTTTGTCTCTGATAAAAACAGGTTATTTTATACCTAGAACTGAGAACTGTAGTTTCCTGAAAAGTACTACACTGAAGGAACGTTCCATTGAAGTTCTTTCAGTACGAAAGCTTTTCTTTTACAAAACTTGCTTAAACAGCATGGACAAAAACATAGCCTACTGATGTGAATCTTTTTCGAGAAAAACGTTTTATTCACGGTGCAGTCACGATAATGAACAAAAACAGGCACGCAAAGCGTGCGAACTCCATCACTTGGACATTTTTCTGTTGGCCGTATCAAGTTGCCGTAAGCTGTAATACAGTACTGCTTATGCTTCAAATGACAACGCTTCTGGTAAGAGAAATACAATATGCAGCTTTATAGTCAGCATAAACGGATACGTTTCAGATCCAATAAGTTTTCCATGAAGTAAACAAACAAACTGAAGTTGTTATGAGAGACATTGTTGAATAGAAACCCACAATGATGTCACTAATGTAGAGTCAGGTGCACAGGGCCAAATTACAATGAGTCCCCACAGCTGAAGCTTGCTCTTGTTTTTGTCTGGCACATGAAGGAAAAAGAAAGATTGCTACTCTTCATAAATGAGCTCGTCCGCTAAAACTAGCACAAAAGCTTTTGTCAGGATGTCTTATCAATCTGCCGTTACTCATTTATGTCCCCGGGTGGAGAGAGGAAATGCGGAAGTAGCTAGATACAGTAACCCACGCCGCAGCACTCTTACTGGACCACTCAGTCCAGGATTTGACACGATATTTCACTTCTCTAAAATTTTAAAAGCAGAGTTTTCAGGACAGACTGTCTGATTTTACTCAGTACAGCAAGCGTGATATGATATTCATAACAGGCTGAAATGTTCTACATGTTTAACTGATACATCAGAACCTCAATTTTTAATTTCTTGACTGATGTCGGTGAAGTTCAAGTTGACGAGTTAAAATCGTGGATTTTAACACGAAAATTTTGTTTTTAACAAGAACGTGACTTATCTGAAAGATTCGGGAAAAGATCAAATTTACAAGGACATCAAATATTTAATAAATGGGGTTTTTTGCCGTCAGAAAAGCACAAATTAGGAAAAGCATACGATTCCATTAGCGGCAGGAGATTGAGTAATTCTTTATCAGATGGACTGGATTCTTTACAAAATATCGCAGCGGGAATCCCGTTAAGATAAGCACTTAAACGAAAAACACTTTTCCTGGTTAGTTTTCAGTTTTCAGATGAAAAATGTTTATCTGAAATATTCATAATCTCTCAACTTGTCGTTTTGATTTTTTATAGCTACATGTGAGACGAGTGCTGCATCAAGAAAGCTATATCACCCGCTCGTAGTCGCACCAACAGCTGAAGACGACGCAAAATTACTAAGTAGGATGAAACCTCTCTAATGCATAAATTATCTTTGAATAATGAGAGGTGGACATTTCAGGTTGTTGTCAAAAATTAACCCAAAGAATCTGTTTTCAGCCAGACAACATGCTGATCCTAACTATTTTTTCGTGCCCACTTCTTCGGTTTGCAACTATGACCGATAATATAAACAAAAAAATGAATTTCATAAATTTTCCGGTTCTTACTCTTTGTTAGATCAGATAAGCGGTAAACATCAGCAGTAACTCTCTGTTCCACTTAAGTCCTAAGATTTGGACTAAAGGCAGGCGGTGCTGAGAATAAACGACTCAGTGACTTTCTCATGAATCACGTCCCATCTTATCTCTTGGCTTAAATCCAGATTCTTTTAAAGGTTAGGGTTAGAGTTTAATAGGATTAGAATTGTATGATACTATCCAGAACAGTACTAAGTAAAGAGAAGCTGTATTTTGATCTTTAGAGTAACAGGCGATTGCTATGGTCTAGGCTGTCTCTTGTTTAACTAGCTGAACTGTGGACTTGCTTTCGGCTAATTTACATTGTTTTCCTTTTCTGTTTAATTTTGTCGTTATAATCGCTCGTCTGAGTTAATGAAAAATAAACACTTGCAGCTCTGAAAATTCACGCGAAAAAAATATTTTTTTCACTTATTCTTTTATTCGGTGGTTAAAACATCTCGATATCTGGTTTTGATATCTTCATGTTAAAGCGGAAAACAATTCAGCCAAGAGCTCTCATTAACATGACAGAGTTTGCTTTCTTGTTGTCAAAACATTTAACTCATTACCACTTGGAAAATTTCAGTTCAGTTCGTTGGTCACTAAACCTTTTTCCTCTTAGAAAAGTCTGAGGTTGAATCGAAATACAGTGCGGTTAAACAATGAATGATTGATGAATTCATAATTCACATCCACCTAATAATTTTCAACACTACACGGCTTTACGTTCGTTTCAAGATTCGTCTCTCGCGTTAAACACTTCCCGAATAATTGTCCCTCGCAAATTTTAAGCTTGTGAACAGTATAAGGCGAGGTATTAGCACGAAGCCTGTATATCTCCTAGTTAAAAATGACCTCGATTAAAAAAACAGCTTATTAGAGAATATGTACCATACACATGTCGAGAAACATAATTTATAAAATGACATTAAAACCAGAAAACATCATAAATCAGGGAATACCGCGTAAAACAGTCCAATGCATTTGCGAATTGTTTTTCGAACACCGGAAGATTTGCGATTGTAATAAAAAATCAGCTGTGTGCGAGATCGACATCAAAATGGCATTCATCGCTAGTGTTATGTTGCTCTGAGAGACAAAACAATAAACTATACGAATAACGTTTAGTGAATAAGTTGTGCATGTGTTGAAAAAATAAAATCGAATCTAGCAGTGATCGATGTTGTTAAGGCGATCGCCGCTCGATTCTGGTATAAAAGAGAAACTTCCTGTATGGGGAAAAAGTCCTGCTGCGGCGTTGTCAGTGTATGAGCCTCTTCACGGTCTTCACGCGAAGCAACGCATCATAGAACATAGTAACTCCTACTCACCTAGCACCCGTAGCGGAGATAACTGTATTTTACATATTCAAAACGTAGTTTGCGTACGATACCTTGGATGGCTTGCTAAACTAGGAGGAAGAGGTGGAAGCAACATAGGAACATCGTCAGATTTTTGGCGAGCCGCCGTATTTCCGTTTGCCATCTTGCAAATTTCGGTTAATCTAACGAATTATGAAACTTCCAAGCGAGCATATATTATTGATCAGCAATATGAAGAGTTTGAGGACAATATGACACACGAAAGGCTTTCAGCGGCTTCATGGGTTCTTTTGTAAATTCGACCAATTAGACTACAAGGTGATCGTCAGACGGACAGGTGATTGAGTTCTCTGGTGAATACATTTGTCAAATATATTAATAATGCTTGGGAATAGCACTCGCTTGAAAAATTACTTGTCCTAGTGTTTCTGTTATCAGAGATCCCAAGAACGATTATTTGCACCTCGGAAGTTTTTTAATCGCCACCTGCACATTAAATTTTCAATTTTTTAGTCAATATTTTCTTCCCTTTTTCCATTAAGAGCGCGCAATTGTCCACTAGTGACTAGAAAGTTTATGGATTAAGAGATATTGGTTTCAAAGAATATTCTGAAGACGGCGATGTTTATTGCCAAAGGCGTTAGAAATTGAAGAAGCGAAGAGATTATCTCCAAGTATCTTATCTCATTCCCGCTTATGACTACAAAGGGGATATACACATAACATGTATATTTTCCTAATGTTCTAAATATAAGGAACACAATGAGTCCTTGAAGCGTTTGATGAAGACAGCAGCTCTCGTCTGATGGAAACATTTTACTTCCAAAGCTCAGCAAGCATCTCGGTTTCTGGCTGTAAAATATATTCTTCAGAAATCCTGGCAATGTGTGCTTGAATATTTGCGTTCTCGGAAAGCGTGAGTTTCATCGATCATGAGCACAAAAGAGAGACAGATTTTAGTCTATTTTTTAAATGTGCGCAAAACAGTTTTAAAAATTAAAAATCATACTAAGACTTTTCTTCTGAATCAGAGTAAAATATCTCTGCCTTTTAATTTCTTTACAATAAATCAAGAACTCGATAATTCATAGGCGTTTTATAATATAGATAACCGTGAGATTCTTGTGAACAACAGAGAAAGAAAACGTCTTTTCAGTGATTTTGGCCAACCTATTTTATCGACTACCATCAGATTAATAACACTGATTATTTTGTACAAAAGAGGAAGTCTCTTATCTGAATAATAACACGGGATAAGTACTTCAGCATACGCTTGTCTTTTAGTTACTTTTTTAATTTTTTTATCAGTGAAAATTTTTTCCACAACGTTCGTTGTACGAACTTGGAAAATGTGATCAGGAACAAACGACAATTAATCCATGTTCCTTCCCTCTCGCTGTAAAAAGCACCACGAGTTCAGGCGGAGCCTCAGAAAACAAAACTGATAATTCTGAACACGCTCAATTGCAAAAACGTGTCTCTCTTCACGAGATGAATTAATGGATTTCTGTGAAACTACGTCATCGGTTATTCAATATAGAGTGTATTCTTGATTGAAACGGCCACTTCCACGATGTCATGCTTTCCCCATTTTTTTCTTTTTATTCAAACCAAAACTAGGCCTCATCTCTAGATTTCTAATCCCGAATTAAGTGAATAAGTGAAGTTTCATGGAAATATGGGAACCTCAAGTTTGGCATTTCTGCAAAGATGTGTGCCAGGGGACAAGCGATTGCCCTGTAGCATCCATTTTTATGTAAAAAAAAAAATCGGCATGTTTCAGGTGCCAGGTTTCCATGAGCCTGCAATGGTTTTTACAAAACTTCGCATATTTACTGAATGTGGTAAGATAAATTGATCTGTGAAGGTTGGTTTCTGTTTATATAAAGATTGTTGATATTGCGTGGCATTCGGCGTCCAAGTGGTCCATTGTAACTCTCACTCTGGAGAGAGGAAACGTCCAGGCAAAACAGTGACGATGGATTGCTTGTCAACTTGGCAAGGTTTTCGACGGTTTTTAATAAGAAATAGCACACAAACTGCAGTGACAAACATGACAATAAAAGGTATGTTGGAAAACAAAATTATTTAACCTCTTATTAAGCTACGATGGCCAAATGAAATTTGGAAGTTTTTAATTTTTCGTTTTCAGAAGTTTTACGAGAAACGTTTAGAAAAACAAAAAAGTGTAAAGTCATTCAAAAGTCGAGGGCAAATAAATACAAATAGTAAGAAGGGCGTGGCTCTTTTTTCTATTATTTCTCGTGATTAATTGATGATCGCGTCCTGTAGGCTGCTAGCACTCTTTTTCTTTTTCCTTTTGCAATAATTTTTTTAACGCACACAAAGGAAGTGAAGCAACAATAATCAGATGCAAAACGAAACCCATTTCTATGTAATTGGTTTTTTTTTTCGGTTTACGACACTCAATTTTGAATATCGCCTTACTGGCCAAAAATAATTGCAGTATCTTGCACGCTGCAGAATCCAATGAGCAGAAAACTACAGCAATCACATGTGGCGTGTTTATGAACTCCAGTGGCAAAAATATTTCCTCTATGTTGGCTAGAGCCTGAAAGTCAGGCGAAAGCAGCAGTGTTTTAATTCCCTCTTTCGCTCGATTTTGTAAATCATGCAAGGGTCGGATTGATTGAAGAGTAAAAGATATCTCAAGCCTGAAAACTGCAGCTGAAGCTATCTTGGTAGGTATCGTGCGAAGCTAGGGACTGGCAGATAGCCAAATAGTACCAGTGCTGGAAGTAGTTGGTAAGGTAGGTAAAGTCTGCATTCGGGCCAAATGTGGCCCATCAGGCCGGAGCGTATTTTGGTTTCTGTAGCATGAAGCGACTAGGAGTATTTCTACCCCTCCCCCCTGGATTGGATGCTAGTCCATCGCAGGGAGGAGTAGTTGCTGTAGTTGCAATTGGCCGTATTTTTAAAGCGCGAAAGGTGCGAGGAAGGCAGATTATATTATTATTACTTTTTTTTCCAAAATGTTATTTTTGGCGGTGATCTCCGCATGTTAATGAAAGCATTTTGTATTGCTATAATCTGCAGAGCTATTGCAAGCATTGTGTTGTCTTGAGTCTACAGGAATTGCGGCTGCACATAAATCTGAAAAGGTTGTACTTTTGAATGTTGTAAGCTATCCCTGTTCGAGCGTCTAGAAGGTTTAAAAATCAATCTATTTATCGCCTATTCTACGTCTCTTTAAAATCTGGAGCATTAATCACATGTTCGAAAAGCAGCTGCTAATTCTCAGAGTGTCAGAATGTTCTTTCAGAAGGGTGGTAGACAAAGGTTATACGAACCCACGATCAGGCGTTGTTTATTTTTTTGCGGGGAGAGCAAGAGAAGTCAAAAAAAGCCTGATCATCTCTCTATGTTGACCCTTGCAACGCCGATGTATACAGACGACTTTGTCGAGGCGGGCCACCTGTTTGTAATAAAGAGGTATTCCTTATTGTCTTAAATTATGTCGGAGATGCGAAAAAGATTCTGTACGACACTGACTTAAATGCCTGATATCGGTTTTCTGCGAAGTAGAGTGAATAAAAGACAAAAAAATAAAGAAAAATAAAACGAATAGGCTGTCTAGCCCGTCTTCCGCACATCTCCCGTCCGTCAGTGTTCCGCTCCACAGTTGGGGAGGGAATATAAAACACCTTTAACGAGGAAATTGTAATAAATATAAAATCTATTGTAGAATGAAAAGTAAGCTGAGTAACGAGATATTGGCATGTAGTATGCATCGAAACTGTAAACTAGCTTTATAGCTAAGTGTTAGTCACGTTAATAAAGTATGTATGTAAAATCCTCGACCAAAACTGCGAAGTTCTGTCAAATCGTGAGCATAATTAGTGAATCTTTTTCGTTTTAATGAAAAAAAAACTAATATTGGTATTTCTAGTTTGCATTACTAAGCATTTGAGTGACTAAGTGAAATTCTAAAAAAAAAAAAACGTTAATGCCCAAGACATTTGTTTATTTCGAGTCATTTTTATTACTTATGCATACAGGTTAATGCATCATAAAAATTGTCAACATCACAGACAGCTTTAATTCTGCTCTGGCTGAATGTTTATATCGATGAGACTACAAATTGGTAAATTATGATGTAAATTTCCTCGAGTGGAAGTAGTCACACTGTTAAGAACTTTAACTCTTGAATAAATATTCATTTAAAGTATGCAAGTGAAAACGTGCAATTGTTGCAATGTTTAACTTGGAGAACATATAACAGTTTCCAATGACTACAAATTGCTTTAACAGCCCAAGTGGCAGCCCAAAGAAATTCACTTTGTCTGATCACAAAAAACGCCTTCGGCTGTAAAACAGATAACGACAAAATACATTAATTAAGCGGAAGCTTGAAAAACATCAGTGATGTGTATTTTTTCCCCGCTGAGTTTCTAATCTCAAAGTGGACCTGTGCAAGTCGTGTTTTCGCTCTGACAGCTACGCATGATCCAGGCAGTGGTTGAACAAGGGAATAAAAAACATATCATTTCTTGTGCTATTTGCAAGGTTACAATTGTGACCGACAGCTGCCCTGTATGAAAAATTGGAATAATATCTATAAAAGGATTATATTGACGTAGTTGAATACAGTTGTATCTTAAAATACTTGTATTAAAGCTGAAAATATTTTTCAGTACCGTTGTTTAATATTGACTGAATATAGGCCGGCTTCCCTGAAGGTTCACCCATTTTTAGAGTGAGAGCATTATGAAATGTGCAACGAGAGATCATGCTCTGTGGAAATAGCTAGGACATTCTAAAATATTTCATAAACACTTAATTATGACGGATACACCGTGTTGAAACACGGACAGAGGCGAAGTGAATAGAAAAAGCTATACCATACAACATACAATCAGCTAGTGAATATGTGAAAAAAAACTGGAGTTAGCAAATGTCACTTCGATTAGTCTAAGCTTTTTAGTTAAGGACACGCAAAAAAAGCGAAAGTCGGATTTTAATTTTAACTAAATATGTTTCGGAAGTAGAATTTGCCAAATTAAAAGTATTCGATCTTTCCGAGGAGATAACGAGGGAGATTAAATGGGACGTTTGACTGTAACGCCCAACATCTTAGCAATAACTGCAGAACTTCCTAAGTAAATGAAACACTGATTGTAACAAATTCTACTTTCTGCCTACAATAGCTCAACCAAACCTTGTTTCGCTGTCTGCGGGAGTGAGTAGATCACGGAACATGGATCGTCTTGGAGCGGCAGATTCACTTTCGGATCTCTCTTGACGACCCCTCTCTGAAGGTGTGGAAGCCATTTATTGTCGCGGAGAACACATCACAATGGAACTGCGTCCGTTTTAAATGCTTCTCGCCAAACTTTAACGTGTTTATCCGCAACGCTTACAACGCATGCTCCAAAATTAACAGCTGTTTATGAATTAATGTAGCGAATGTTTTCAATTTATGCATGTTGTCTTGTGATGTTTTCGGTCCTTGACTTGTTTTCTTCACGAGTTATTAGGTGATGCCTGCATGAACCATGAGCCGGCCAAATTATCGTTTAATTTCGAAAATGTCGTTTGGGGGTTTCAAGATGATTCCTAATTTGCCCAATTAAAATTGAAAAAATAAGTAAGCTTCTAGTATTCTCTTGTGAAAAGTGATATCCCTTTGTCGCCAATATTGAATGTGCAATATTTTCTTGTGTAAAGAAAGCGGGGGGAAACAATGAAAGCAAACTTAAGGGAATGGAACTTTAAGGAGTGGCGCAAAATCCTAATTGCATATTCCTCCCAGCAGCTGCTTGCTAATTCCTAAAATGTACACGCTCGCATAATTGCTAAAGAATAATTGCCTCAAATCATAATCTTTATTTATATGGCGCAAAAAGTGGCTTTGCGCCGTCGTAAAGCTTTTATCTCAAGGACACCATGCACATACAACCTATAATATGTTGTAAAGTTCGAATTACTATACAGTTTTATTTAAACCTAACGCATACAAAAACTACATCGTTAATAAGACATTGAAATGATGTTTACTTACTTGTTTGACATTTTGGCCTGCTTGCCCTATTCAAGGCCCTTTTTATCGGCTCAGAATCAGTGTTTTCTGAGCAATAAATAAAAATTAGCTAGCTCAGGTGCCGTTTCCTCCTAATCAATAATCATCGTAAAAATTAATGAAAGTAGGAGATTTCGAGGCAAATGAAAGTAAAAATTGATTGATGGGAATGCACTCGAAAGCTGTAGTACTTCCAACGCGGGAGTCATGGTTTACTGTGGTCGGCGACGCATTTTGAGCTGATTTTCACAAAAACTCTTTACTCATCCGCATAAATTAAATAATTTCTTTTGATTTTTTAAATTAATGTCAAGGTATACCACAGTGAGATTCGCGGAAAATTGCAGAGCTGAAAGAAAGGCGAGAAATTAAATGGCTACTTTGATCTCGATTGACAAGTAGAATAAATGATTCAATCCCTTATCACCTGTTTTCGGTTTCCAACATTCTAAAACCAGCGTATATGTCGGGGAAGACTTAGAAAAAAACGTTTTTGTCCATGGAATACCTTTATTTGAATATCTACCTGGTATAATTAAATAGTTGAAAAATATTCGTAGGAATTCTTGTTTTGCCGTTCTGATATATCAATTCACAGTTCGCTTCACAGACAGAACTCATAAATTTATGATGCCCTTTCAGTTTATCGTTAATTTGTTTCTATTTTTTCTTAATAGTATTAGTATCATACACTTTGTTCCTCCTACATTTGTCAGTGGGGTACAAAATGTTTAATTTAAGCGCAAGTTTCGCAAAAGAAAAACAACATTTTTGCTGCAGCTCTCAAATATCACTAGTTACATCCCAGTTACTCCAAGGAAACTTATACATCGATTACAATTGACTTCCACTTTTCAGCTTGGACAAGTTTTGCTCCTAAATTATGAATGGCTTTCAGAACTGCTCTTCTATCTTCAGGCGGGTAAAGAGTATTGCACAAAATGTAATTTTGTCCGCTTTCTTCTGAACTTTGAAAACAAAGTAAAAGTATCTCATAGGATGTTTCTTGTTAATCAACCTGAGCACATATTTTAGCGGAGCTCCGGCGGCTCGAAGGGCAGCCAAGCGGAGCTCCATAACCATATAGGAAAAAGAAACCCATGTATTGATTTTCTCGTGGTTATCATGGGCAGCGGTATTGCTCGTGGGCGCGTACGCACGACGACGACGACGACGGCGACGGAGTCGCGCAACATGGCGGCCATACTCCAAATAATAGGTTGATAGAGACATGCAGCCTTGGTTCACCATGTACCTTTTTGATATTGGACATCCATGTTATGTGCAATTGACACCTGTCAAAACAAGGTATCTGCTGACCAGAATCACATGACCATATCGCGGGCTCAAGTCTACAGCTCATCGAGGTCACGTGCTTTTTTGACGTTGACCGCTGACCAAATGCTGGGTTTTTCGATTAGATCGCGGGCTCGTGTCAAGTTAACTTGTTGAAAACAGTTCAGGATTAGAATTTATCCGAATTATAACGTTTTCTTCATACAAATGTTTTTCCCTCCTTTCTTTTGTGTTTATAAAACTCAAAACAGAAAACCTCACCACAAAGGTACAGAACTCAAATCAAAATTGTACCTTTTCCTGGGTTAGCTTAATCGGGTTCTTAACAGCCTGACCAAGAAGCTACGCCTTTAGGCTGGCCTAAATCTATATATTAGATTAGTTCTGGTGATATAACTGCATGTTTGACATTTGTGCTGGTTCACATTTGTAATGTGGATAAATGTGCTTGATGGTTTTTTAGAGCAGTGGACCAAAATTAAGATAAGAGGGTTCAAAAAGATTTTTTTTTTGTTTCTTCGTTTTGGATTTAAACGTTAGGGTTGGTTTTCCGTTTTTTTTTGCACATACATACGCTTTAATATTATCATTATATTAATATTAAAATATTTAAATATAAAAAACAACAAATAAATTGCAGAGATAACTAGGAAAACGAATGTCGAGTGAGGTCGGAATTCAACAAGCAAAAATTACAGATATTTTATCGCATCGTCACTGAGATATAGTGACAGATATCAGCATCATCATCATCACCGTCGTCGTCGTCATCAGCATCACTCACAAAGCATCCATATCCCTGATATCAAAGATAGTTCCATTTATTAAATCCATTTTGAAATCACTGGTTATCCATGCAATGTGATTGGCTCTCAATGGTGCGATTTATTTACGAATCGCACCATCTTTTGCTCTAAATCGCATCTTTTTCTCAGCCAATGAGAATAGGACAGTAAAATAAAACAACCAATCAGATTTCAAGGCTTTTTAAACTAACCAATCACATTGTAGGAAAATGAAAGACAAAAAAGCCATTGTTTGGCAAATTTGGCTATTAAATTGTGCGATTTCAAAATGAACAAAATAAAGTGGCAAATGAACTTCGGGTCAAGCAATTTTGGTCTGAAATCATACTTGTGATTTCAAATCGAACTCGCGCTGCGCGCTTGTTCGATTTGAAATTCAGGCGTATGATTTCAGACCAAATTACACTCCACTCAGTTCAATTACCATTACAAAACTCTATCTGTAGAAGCGCGCCTCGTCATATAACCCTGCATGTCAGAATGACATGCCACGCTAACCCTCTAACAAATGCTTAACGCTTGAAACGTCAGACTTACAAGCTCTCTATGCCGACGCAGCGCAACAGTTTTGTTGGAACTAAATGCATGTATATCTGTGGTATATAGACTGCATGCCGGCTAGAAGACTGAGGGAGCCGCGGAAAGCACGTATTGCATAGAATTATCCATTTGACATGATGAGCGATACTAATTTGATATTTTACGAAAACAAGAGAGGTTCTCCTGACGAAAACAAATTCAGGTAAAATAGTATTCAATAGATTTATGGATTTGGGATAGACCCATACGTTATGGGACCCTTACCGTGACTTGCTCTAGTTTACACCCGTTGAAACCGAGTTGTATTGTTTTAATCTTTGTACAGGAATATTTAACTTATGCAACCCCAAACCGACGAGTGGGAAACCGGAAAAATAGTAATACCACTATTGAACATCACAGCAGCTGACTGTGGCGAGTAAGAGCTGATCTCAGTCAGTTATTTTACTAACCTGCACTGAATTTAAGACTTTTCAAACCAGACGCCTATGTCATCTTTTGTAGAAAGAGAAACTGGAGAAAAAGAAGGCCTATCAAAAGAGATACAAATTCACTTTATCCAGGAATTCTTGTGTGCTTCTTTATTTCATACTTTTAAGCCATTATGCAACGAATTTCTGCTGATATCAATAAGTTCCAGAGGAAAGAGCAAGAAATACAAGCAATAAATGAAAAGCAGCTACAAGTAGCCCAAGTAGGTATCGAATATATCAGGCTTTTAAGACTCCGTTCTCACTACACCGGAGGAATCTGAAAACTGAGGAACGCATCAAAAGTTTTTCGTCTACACTAAGCCGGACGAAACTCGGTGAGGGATTTCATAAGGTTATCGTGGGGCCATGGTTTTCGAAAAGCTTCATTTACGAAATGTTTTCCGTCCACACGAAAATGAAAGCCGGGTCGGCGCTTTCGAATTCCTCCGGTTTGAAGAATATTATTGAAAAGCTGAGTTTTCGTGACGGATTAGTGTGAACAGTAGGCCTAACCATCGTCTAGCCTAGTGTGAGGGCTACCTTACAATCTATAGGTCTTTAAATTTTGGAGAATTTACTTTTTTAGCGTTTTCACTCACATGGCCAGTATGCACGCAAATTTATTGAAACAAAAGGAAGTGTTTACATATGAAAAGATATGAAGTTTGGTTCACCAACATGGCGCCGAATCATTGTTTTGTAACACTAATACGGTTTCCGTGATGTCATGTGAAACTGGCTCTGTAGATCACAGGTGGGAGGAGTCCATAAGCTGCAGCTCAGTGTCGTCATCATCAAGATCCAATCGATTGTATCTTCCGTTTCTGTTGTCAAGGCGATTGACAGCTGTCAGTGCTTCTTTGGCTTTGAAAAACGATTCTCGTACATCTCTGCTGGTTCTTATCTGAAACGCCTCGTTTATCTTCTTCTTTAAGTCTTCTTCCACCACAACGTGTAGTTTGTCGCGGAATATTCTGGTGAGTGTTTTTTTCTCGAGTTCGTCGAATTCATCTCGGTTTGGAAGCGTATCATCCTCAAAACAGCATCTCCGAATGCAAACGAGGCCTAGCGAAAACAGTGTGGCTGCGATCAAGATACCGAAACCAAGGATCTGGGACTGCATGTGCAGCTTAAGAACATTCCGCTCTATGGGTTTCTGAGGAGTAATATAATAAGTAATAAATAAATATTTTAAGAGGAGGCCTCCAATCACCTAAAGGTGGTTTTCAGGAGGGACCTCTAAAAACAAAAAAATAAAATATACAGTGTGCGTAGATAACATAACATAATACAATATAACATAGCATGCTTAAAAAATTAATTTACATTTACAGATAAAAATACTGCTTTTCTATGTTTCCAGTATACCTTTTCTGTTAATAAATATTAAAGTTAGAGTAAGGGGGCCAAGTAAAAAGTGAATAGCACTGATTAGCGATGAAACAGGAGAAAATCATGAAGCCCCTGTTCTTAAATTTTTTCTGCATGTAAATTAACTGAAGTTACGAGTATTAGTTGTTCCAAATACATTTCAAAACAAGCTTAGTAGTTTTTCGATGAACACACTGATCGAGTCTACTTACATGACCAGCAGACCACTTCTACCTTTTCTCCTATCCTAACGTTTCGATATTTAAGCTTTCCATGGAAATATTTGTTTATCTGGGGAGGTTCTAGGTTAAGTGTTTACATCTTAGAGCAGAAGATGCATTGGATCAGACCATTAAGTGTCAACTTACCAATAGGATGATTAAGGGGAGGGAGTAGACTAGGTGCCTAGCCCCCTTTTCCAGTTTGGAGAAGCCAAAAACAGAGAAAGAAAACGATTGTCTATATTATGGCAGAATTAAAGACAAACACTTTGAACAGGCATTTCTTCACTGAGAAGTAATTTCCAGTTCGTGGCATATTTCCTATTATTTCTGGTGGAACAGTTTTAAATTAAATTCTAATTCTCAATTTGGGACATTTTTGGGGCATGTATCGTGGATTCTGCAACCGCAAGCTACCAGCCACTCCCTATAAAAACTCCTAGATCCACCCTTGTCAGTGTATGTCCTATCTTACCTGTAAGATGATCGTGTCTGGAATATTGCTGTAGCAAGTTGCACTAAACGAGCCTAAGCTTGAACACACGAGAAAGTCTCCATGCAATAAGGCGATGGTAATGTACGCCATGGGTGCAAGAAATGGTTGAAAAAGCTTAGTCAGTGACTTCATACGGTGATTACATCTCTCTTTGACATGTTGTAGCCTACTCGTCCTCAGTATAGACTGCCAAAAGCCTTCACTCATCATGAAACCGAGGCCCAAAAGAAACAGGGCGGGGCCCACCATCATAACGAGGCTGTACATAAAATTATTTCTGCAGGGGCATCTGTTTCGAGAAAAAAATGTTTAAAAATGTGTTTAATACATAAGTTTTGATATGCTTTGAAAAGCAATTATGATCCTGACCAACAAGAGCAGATATTTTATGTCCTTGCAAATCAAATGCAAAACCTCAAGCTAACTCAGTTGAGAATTTGCTTTGGCGATTATTTCCGGGCTTTACTCAAGTCTACTATGTCACTTTGATTTATGTTGGGGTTATCGCTATTTTAGAGTGAGTAAAGAATTGCAGAATTTTAGTTATATGTCAAGAGAAGTTCGGTTGTTTTCGAAACAGAAAGGCCTAATTTTACGCCTTCTTGTGGAAAAAATAATTGGAGCACTGCGTTATCAAATCGGCAGACGAAATAGCGAAATACGACCTCGATTGTTTTGTTCAGAGCTTCTCTATATCAGCTCCAGAACATGAATTCGATTTAAATATATACGTCAAATGCTTAGTTGCTCGGCTTTCTTAAAAAATCAAAATTATTATGTCTATTTTTTACGTTTGGCATTTGATCCACAAACAAATCATAATAAAACACGTGGGAAATATTTTGTTTAATTTGTGTTATCATAACATGTCCACTTGGCGTGTATAAAGTAATCCACTTGAGTAATAAAATTAATTTGTCAAAAAAGGTAAAACTGAGAATCTAAAATTTTAACTAATTCAAGGATTTCAAGAAGAGAAAAGCCGGAAGCTTGACAAAGAAAAAAGAGAAAATATTAATATGGACAAAAGACCCGTCACAAAGCTATTACGTATGTTCCTTTCAGTAGCACAATCAATTATTAATCCGCATGGATTGGTGGTTAGGACAAAACGCGACATGCAAAACTGTTCATGAAAATCAAATTAAAAACCAGCTGAAAAGAAAGGAAAACGAACTTTGATTTTTATGATATTCAGTTGACTTTTACAAAACTTAAGTCCATGAGGTTTCTAAGATACAGTTTGTTTGTCTGGACAGGATTCGGGGTCGATATGTAACCTCTTTTCACTGTTTCGGTGTAGAAAAAAAATTCAATATCCCACGCTTGAGCTGAGCGGGGCCAGCTGCGAGATTCTATTTGCCCACTTTTTTGTTTTGGAACATAATGGCATAAAAAACCAATGGGGAGAGAAATAGTTCAAGTTTATATCTTCAGATATAAATATTCAGTTTCTTTTAACTTTTGACTTAAGTGAGTTGAGTTATTCTCACTAAAGTAAAATATATAGTTGTGTTTAGTCATTCACACACGAACGCAAAGATATCCTGCTTTAAGCGAGTGGGAAATCAAAAAGCAAACTTCGGTACATTTAAATGCAACCTTGTGACCCGGGCCTTGTATGCACACAGAGAAAAGGTTTAACGGCAGTAGAGTGGGACCATCTTACATGTAACAGGCCGAGGAAGTTATCATAAGAAAAGGCCGCTTACCTGAGCAATTGTGTTCTTATGAACTCCTCAAAACCATAAACTATCACAAGGATGATTGAATTTTTAATAGATCCTTTTGAGTGTTTGAAGCGCCTTCCAAGAACTTCCAGCAAGTTTTCCATTATAGCTTTCACCTTGAGTAAAGTCGTCGATGCTTTGGTAGGGATATCAGATGGCGAGGCTGACTTATAAACTGGACTGTTTTCATAGCCAAGTCCTCAGCCTATGAAAGGTCTGTGAATAATTATCTTGTTAGGCGAATTATCTCGGGATGTTACCGATATCTTCAGGTATATGGTTTATATTGTTTTGAGGTATTCATCTGGGTTTGTGCTTCTTCCCAACTGGCTGAAAAGTTGACCGCAGGAATACATCTCCGTGAAAAGACGACTTTTGTAGAAAAATGATTTATGACTCTTCATGAATCTTTTATGTCTGTTCTTTTTCATTTTTACGAACGGGGAACAAGCAATTGCCCTGATATCTAGTTCTTAAGGACGAGAAAAGGTTTCAGAAGTATTTTTATACAGTCCGTCCAGGGCCGTAGCCAGAAAAGAGTGAAGACTGAGGCAATGTCCATGAAAGAGTTTTGACTGAGGCAGTGTCCGTGGTTAAATTCTCTTCCTAGGTATTTAGGGTGTTTATGACTACTATAAACAATAAAAACGAAAAACAAATTACCGAGACAAGTGCCTCGGTTTGCCTGTTACTAGCTACGGCGCTGCCGTCATTTTTTCAGCAGTTGTTAGGGCGCTAAAACAGGAAGACATGTGACTCGTGGAAGCGTCGAGTTTCCGGCGGAGCGCACAATCAGTGCTGTACGGACCGACAAACTGTGTCCACCCTCCCTTCCCGTAACCATGCAAATGAAAACAGTGAAATGTTTCATGATGGCTCACAACAGTTGCGAGCATTTTCTTCTGCACTTCTTCTTTGATGAATCAAACCGATCACTTAAAAAAACATTTCTGACAAAAACTAGGTCGGAAAAATACGTCCAAAACTTCTAAGTTTTCGAAATATTTACAGTACACTATAAAACTTTGAAGCAGCTCCAAAACTCTAAGTTTTCTCTATGCCGGGCTTTATAGAGCGAAGTTTGGTTGAGACACTGCTTGAGAGAAGTAACGCCGGGCTTGATAGACTTTGTGTTATTTTCTAGTCGGTGAATTTGTTACCTTTAAAAGGAACCTCCACTCCTACCAAAGAATCACTTTAAACCGCAGGATATAGTATTTGCAACAACGTTATTTTTAATTTTTTCCAGAAGAGTATCAAAAGTGAAGAAAAACGAATTTCAGAATCGCGTATTTTTGTTTTCAAATTTCCTGGACTCCGCCATCTTGAATAATTATGACGTGTTATGGTTGCTCTATTGCTCTGACACAAAGAGCTTTTGTCTAGCAACAAAAGGGCAACCATTTTACGCCACAATTATTCAAGATGGCGGCGCCCGGGAACTTTGTTGTTAAAACTTCAAACAAATTTGATTCGTAAATTATTTCGTGTGATTTGAAGTGACCTTTTTGTCAGAGTGGAGGTTCCCTTTAAGGATACAGCAAAAACAACATCTATGTTTACGAAACGCAAGTTTACTATTGTTAAGTGTCACCAAAGTGTCTGAAATTGTTGTTGGAAAGTTGTCCGAAATGAGATAAGAGGTCCACGCCGAATTGCACGTTTGAAATTTTTGCGAGTTATGCATCACTCTTAATCATAACAATTACAATTTCCTCAAATATGATTGGTGCATAAACTGCTGTATTTTGCTCTAATTATTCTGCAAAGTTGCAATCGGATAATGTAATCTGACAGTTGGCTGTAATCGGACAGTTACATGAGCCAATCATTTGAGGTCCTCTCCACTAAGTCCATCAATCACAACATTGATTAGAATCACTATACTAACGAATTCAAGGTTTAGTCGCCAGTGACTATTACAAGGTGCAGTCTCCAGTGAATATTACATGTAAAAGCTCTTCTTCAAATGAAACTTTCACTTTTGTGGGAAATTGTAATTGTTATGTTTGATTGGTAATAAGACTTCGTGTCGTCCAATTCAGTCGGTAATCATACTCGTGATTAACAAATCGGACTCCCGCTTGGCCACTTCGGGGTGGTCCGATTTTGATTACAGACCGAATTGGACTCCACTCAGTCTTACTACCATTATTAATCATATCTATAACAAAACTTTTGATCGTAATTGGTTCTCCTTGCGCCTATTTGACACGTAATCGGCACACGATTACCTGGGACAGGTATGCAATTTGAACTTAATTGGATACCCACGTGATTTGCACGTCAATTAAGCGCTCTTTAATGGTTTCCTTCACACTGTTTCCTAAAGTTTTCAAAACTTATGAAAGGCGTTACACACGTTTTCATTCAATAAAGTTCTTAATAGACATTTTTAACTCCGAAATCTACTATAGATACGATTAATAAGTAACATTTTCTCCTGTTAGTAATTGAAGGCTTAAGAGTTAGACGAAACGTCTTGCTACTATATACAAGTCAGTGACAAAAAACAACACTTTTATCGACTATGTCATCTCCTGACTACAATTACTCAGCAACTGAACCTCTTGTACAATTAAGGAGTAACAACAGTAAAAGCAAGTGACACACTCGAAAACCATCCCACGGTCTGGCCAGTACCTAACGCACGCGCACAGCCATATCACCCGGGCAGTGGCAGCCATGGACAGCTGTTTCGGCATTGGTAGGCCTCGTCAGAATGGCATAGCCGTCGGGCAGAAATAGGACTAATAGCCCTATGTAGTTGGCAGTTAAGGGCAGACTGCACAGGGCTTTTAGTCCTATTTCTGCCCGACGGCTATGCCTAACAAGGCCGAAACAAATGTCAATGGCTGCCACTACCCGGGTGATATGGCTGTGCGCATGCGTTAGGTACTGGCTAGACCGTGGGTTGATGTTCGAGTGTGTCACTTGCTTTTATTGTGGTTACAATTCAGGGAGTAATTGTACTCGTAATTTCAAATTGACCTCACGTAATAGTGATACTACTAGTAATCCAAACCGGACCTCAAGTTTGAAGGAAATGGCTACCTTCTAGCTTGAAATGCTCAGAACTCAAAACCGACTCTACAGACACCCATTATAGTTTCTTCTTACTATTAAGTTGTAACTAGCATTTCAAGATGCAACTTTCTGTAAAGTCAAAGAAGTTCAGAGCCCCATTAAATTTTAGAAAATTTCTAGAGGCTCTGTATCTTCTCCTACAATTTTCTAAGCTTTTCAAAAAGCTGCACCATAGCTTACCAACTACAATCATTTCGAGCTAAAATCAAGGGCATTTTTATCAAGTTACATTGCTGCCATGGCAACTCGTAATGTCAGGGACATAACCATGATAACTTTGTTCATCGACGTTAAAGGAGCTACGTCACGGTTAAACAGTTTGAAAAGTTTAGCCTAAATTTTTCAATTTCGTTGTTTGTAATCCGTGTTAATCTTCTCCATCCTTAACCATCCTTGTTCTTTTATGGTTTATTATCTTTTTGGTGTTTTTCTATCTTTGTAAAGTATTACTATTATGGTTTCCTTCAATTTAATGGTAATTTTGTCGATGTTCAAAATAACTCAAAATACCGTGACTGTGCTCCTCTAAGGCAGTTTAGGTTTGATGCCATTATTTAAGCATCATCTGAGAAAGAAGGTTGTATTGATTCATCGAAGTAGAAGTACAGAAAAAATGTTGTAAACTGTTGCAAGCTACCTTAAAGGGGCATTGTCACGCTATTTGGCAACTTTATAAAACAGCTAGGTGTCCTCGCATCAATTGAATTCCAAAACTAATGATCTAGTTTTGTTATTGAAGACTATTTGAAGGTCCTGAAACTGTTTCTTGTCGCCTGTCGCTACGGATGGCATGGATGGAAATGGATTGAAATTTGAAACAATTGGCCAATTTTTTCAAGTTTTGATGCTACGTGTTCCAAAAATCCTCAAGAAATTTGTTATGGTTAACCCTCTGTGATAACATTCATTTGATATCTTCGTTGTAGCTTTGCAGAAGCATTTTGTTTATGATTAAAGCCTCAAAGTTATGATTTTAGCACAGAATTGATCTAAAACAGCAAAATCCTCGTACACTGCCCCTTTAAGGATCTTTGAAGAGACCGTTATTTCTTAGATCTCGCAAAGTATACAAGTGAAATAAAAGACGCAACAAAACGAAAGAGAAAAAGTTGCTCTTTTTGCCCTGCATCGGTCTCATAGGGGGGGGGGGGGGGAGGGGGTACTCCACTAACTGAGTTCAGGTATGTACAGCACCAAACAATGTGGTTTTCGGGCTGTTTTTGTTTGAAATGGGTACGGTTTGAGCACACTGGTCTGGAATATATTTTTTGAAGACACTACTCCTTTTTTGATTGTAATTAAGACCATGTACTTGCTATCTTAAAAATTATTGCCTTCAACTTTGGTCTGGACTTTAAGGGTCAGGTCTGAAACAGGGCACGGAAAGTCGCAAATTTTGGTCCCACCCAAGTTTTCTGCTTTGAGTGTATCCCCAGAGCCTCAGTTGGTGTTTACAGGGTAGACGATTAATAAGGCATCGCCAATTGGAGAAAAACAGGGGAATAGTTTTGCAAGATGGCCAAGACTGTACCTCAATGACATTAAAATTGCAGTGGAGTTATACTGTAAATGCATTGAAGCTTGGACCTTTTCAGTTAATGCAACCATACTGAGCTGAAATTATTGCAGATCATTTCTTGGAAACGTTTTCCACGAGTAGCTACTCGCAAATGAAACCTTCCTCCAAAGAGACTCCCTGCACATGCTGAATACTGTTGAAGGGCCCGAGTGAGCCGACTCTGGTGAATTTTGACTTACACTCGAGTTGCACATTTAAGACACGTCTGTTTGCAATACAAAGATCTGCGAGGCGAGAATGGAGTACGGGCGAGGCTTAAAAACTGAAACATTTATATCTTTTTTTAGCATAAAGATTGCCCACAGCCAGCTGCCAGGTAATGGGGTTAGGAGTAGGGGATGGTTCTGATGGCTGGCATTTCACAACATTACAAGCTAGAGCAAATAAACAATGAGGTATCAAACCTTTATTGCTTCTTTTTTTTGTGTTACCATGATTATGAAAATATGCAGGTAAGCATAATTTTACAGCCCCTCCTTCCCTAAACATTATTCATACACTGAAATGACTTAACAGTTTTGTAACTTGCCACACTTTGCATTTGCTCTGTACACCTACGGCTTATTAATTAAGTAGGAAGACTTTTTTAACAAAAATAGCAAGCAACTCATTGTAAATATATATTTGAATATATATAAAGTTAAATATCTCACGACTAAGCAAACTTTTTACGAACCTGCATAATTTACATGGGAGATTTTAACCTCTTAAAAGAAATCCTCATAAAATATATAGCCAAACCTTATAGTCAAAAGGATTGATCTTATTCCATATGTTGCAGAAACGTATCTTACTTATTTAAATATCAAAACAAGGCAGTAAAACTCATCGGCAACAGTTCCAACGGCCCAGATATAGTAGAAACTTTAATATGTGTTCACAAATCACACATATGTTGATCACAGGGTACAGGCAAATATGCAATGTTAATATCCAAAATATGAATATAATTATTGACATTATTTCTATCCGAAACCATGACAGTGCACCTGAGTTCTGTTGCAGTGAATTGCAGTGTGATGTTTCATATATAACTAAATTCTATTTCCACTATAACATATATGTTTGCAATATCCAAATACAAAATTTTCATCGGCGGCACTTATTGCAAATGGCCACTCTTACCACATTGCACACTGCAAGATACATCTGGCCCGTTAAGACTTCAATCAGTAAAATAGAAGAAAATTTACCCCATAGTTGTCCGTGTAAGTTCTTTGTTTTGCATTATTAAAAACCTAGTCAACACGCAAGTTTTGATTAAACTTAAACTTTAAGCAATAAGAATAATCATCATCAAAATTTACATTGCATTAAAGCATATGAATATTTACTCACATTGTTAAAACAGAAGTTAAATTACTTCAGTTGAACTTTTTACAACTTCATAGGGATTTAAAAAATTGGTATCAAGACTATGTACTCTTTAAAAGTGCAAAACATAATGAGAGTAAGTGAATATATAAAAAAATACATTCATCTTATTTGTCCTGTTTTTGTTTTGTTTTGGTTTCTGTTTTAAAAAATGAGGCTTAATAAACCAATTTCGATATGTTAAAAATCAGGCTAAAACAATAGACCTCAGTACGAGGCTCTGGGGAATAAATACAAAGTTTGTGGGGTTTATTCCCCAGAGCCTCGCACTGAGGTCCATTGTGTTAGGCTGAATTTTACTATATCGAAATTAGTCTATTATACACAGTATTGTAATTTCATGCAGTTATCTGGAAAATAATATCCTGCACATGTATATTATATATATCTACAGCATGTTACAGTGTAATACTTTTACGCTAGCTACCGGTAACTGCTTTGCTGCTTCACTTCATGAACTGAAATTTTTGTCAGTAAGACCAAACATATTCACAGAATATGCAAAAAATAGTTGTAGTAATCAACCCATGCAAACAAGGTAATTTCCTGATATTATTTAAAGCAAAAGAAACCTGACATCAAAATTTACAACACTTCCTAACATCTGATTTACAATAGTAACATCACTTAAAATTTCACTACTGATAATATTACCGAGGTGGGATCTTGGGTTTTTTTTTTTGGGGGGGGGGGGCAGTAGGTTTTGTTCAAACTCCTAAATTAAAGAAAATGAGACATTACACCAGGTTGACTTGGCCTCAGAATGCCGGAAATCCCATTTTCGATTGCCTCAATTTTAAAAGTTTTCCGGGAAAGTTTGTCCTAGGACCCCCTACAGGGTGTTTGTATCTCAAACCCCCTCCTTCAAACTCCTTTATCTGCCTAGAGTGTTCACAGCCCTCTATTTTCTTCTATTTTCATTTGATCATTGAATGCATGGATAGAATTGCGAGAGAACTGAACGCCAGTGCAAAACAGAAGACTTGAGGGTGGGGACCGAGATAAAATAATACTGGTAGAGTGTGCGTAGACATCTTTGAAAAAAAGTGGATTCCCCATTTCTCTATGGAAAATTCCCATTGGTTGAAAGGTGACCGAGTGTCATTCGCCTTGACAATGGCCAATCATGATTGCGTTCAGGTGCATTTTGCGGCTTGCAGCAGTTGTCATTACTGACAAGTGCAGTGATTCATAGTGGAGAAGTTGTTTTTAAAATAGAATACTGTTAAGACAACATCTCTTAAGGTTACAGTAGACCTTCAGGGGTGTCTCACGTCCAAGCAATGTAGCGCGTCCAGTTTAAACTGTAGATACCTAAACCTTCATATCAAATTAAAGCTTACAGAGCTGGCTATCACACTATACCAATAATTTTGAAATAAAATGAATTGTCAAATTTTTCACGACTTCTAAATGCGAGCGTCCGAATCACCTTTTCAAAACTACCAGCCAAATCAAATTTGTCTTTCGCTAATTTAATTTGTTCCTCAGTTTCCGGACCCAAAGCGTAAAAAAGCGTGTCTGCGTTTTGCCATACTCAGTTGCAGTGAAAAATTATGCAATGTTTTCGAAATAGTATAAGAAAAATGTCAAGTGTTTGTACAAAAATCGCTCTCATTGAAAAAGTATTTCGAAAGAAAAAAGTCGCAGTAATTTTTACTTCCCGCCAAAACTTTAAACCGCCATTTCTCTGCCAATATTTAATCTTTTTCAATGATTTCTTTTTTACATTAGAGATTTCATTTGGATCATTACTTAAACCGAAAAATCGAAATTTGAAGAAAATTGCCAATCTTAAAGATGAACAGAAGGCTGCTGTTTATCTTCTTTGGTCAAAAGATTATGTGATTTTGCCGACCAGCTTTATTTGAGGAAAGTCTGATTTATCAACTCTGTGCAACAGCAAAAAAAAATGCAATGGTGTGAATGTCATTGTTCTCATTGTTTTGCCAGTCATAAAAGCATCATGAAAGAACAAATAGAAATGGATCAGAGCTTAGGATTCCTTCCATCATATTGTCAACAAATAAAGCATGCCTCTGCCAACTCAAGAAGTGAATTATATAAGCTTGCTTTCAGAAAACAGCAGAAAACTTATTGTATGAAAAATTTTAATACATATTATTGGGTTGCACGTGACGTCATTATTTTCTAAAATCCAAAATTCAAGAGCCACCATTAAAGTTATTATCTTCATCAGTCATGAGAGGGGGTAAATTTATATCTGTGAATAACTTTTCAGCTCAAGAACATGCTTCGTCTAAACACAGGCACATTTTAAATTTCAGAGTTATGGCGGTGCGTGACGTCATAAAGCTATGAACAGGCTTATCGAAAAATATTACTTATCTCAGGATTTTTAGCCTTTTTAGAAGTTAAAGTATGAGGAAAAGTGCTTATTTAAATGTTTGCTTGATCAGTTCAGATAATCAGTGGCCTAAATAGCCAGAGTAAGTTCCAGATGTTTACACTATTTTCCGGCCGCCATATGTTGGTGTTCCTTTGAGGTACACCAACATGGCGGCCCCATTCTGGGCTCTGTAAATTTGTGCAAAATATTTGAACAAATATTTGAGGATCGGCAAAACGTACAGACCTAAAAGTTGGAGAAGTGTCTTAATTATTTATCTCCTATGACCTTATGATTTCTTGAGTTTATTCACCGAATGGTTTTCGAATTATTTTTCAAATTGCGCGAAGGTGCAACCCAAGAATTACCGGTATAGAACGAACATTCTCCGCTAAACAATTGTGTCACACTCATAATATAGTTGATGAACGCCACACTGTGTAACACCTTTGGAATAAATTTTTGGCAGATATATAAGACGTCTTGCCAACATTCCCCAACTGAATAGTAAAAGAACAAGTGCAATTATCCTACAAATATCAGAAGGACTGCTTGATTTCCAATTACTCCCCTTTAAGCAGATTTTATTGGAGTTTAAGAAGTCGTCTGAGACATTCTTAACACCCAAACATTTGCAGAAATTTGTTGGTGTTTGCAAATGGATACTTGTAATCAATTAACCAAGCAGTTTACTGCACAAATTTAATTGGTCTGATTTGGTCAAGGAGTGGAGCTGTTAGCAACAAGGTGATAACAGGGGAGGAGCTTAATAAGCCCACTCTTTCCAAAGATGTCTACAATCTCTTTATTTGTCTTGCTCGCTTCGCTTGCAAACCCCACTCCACCCCAGCTATGTGCTTATACATTTATTTGCGCTCATTTTGTTCACTTCTTTTTTGGCAGGGGTAAATAAAGAGGCTGTGGATATTCTTAGTATCTGCCCCAGTATTACCTACAATTTAACATTTTCTGCAATAGCAGCATTGCTTATAAAAATGATGAAGACTTATTATTTTGTTTTTTCCATTCATACAGAGCCCAGTCTTCGATTACTGCTACCAAATCTTCTCTTTCTATTTTTTTAAGAATTGCCTTAAAACGTCCAATGGATGGATCCTTTTGGGCATCAAATTTCTGTAGAATGAACTCAGTCCTGTTTTTCTGCTGTCCAAGCCACAAAATAACATCTTGGCCCAGGCCAATCTCTTCTGCAAGTGCACGGTAGTCATCCAAAAACACACGTGTAGTATCAAGCATCATACAAATCTTACAACTAAATTTGTTTGGGATGAGAGACATTCTTTTGCTCAAGAACCAGTTTAGGAAATCTTGTGGAATGTCAGAAACTTCGTTTGTACTGGATTTGTAAAGCTCTGTTGTCGAAGTGCATTGGTCTGTGACAGTGACCTTTGTGGCAAATTGTTTTTCCAATCCTGTCACAAAGAAAACAGCTTTGTTAAAAAAACTCCACTATGAAATGACCAAACAGCATGCTTAGAGACATATTTTGTATTGCAAACCATAGACAGTAATTGCACCAGGCTGAGCAAAATATTGTGACTTGTTAGTTGCAAGCAGATCAATTATTTGGTTTCAGCGAATTAATTTATCTGCAAGACACTGCCAAACATGATATTTTGCGATAACTGAATTCAATAATTGGTTTATTATTCAATCGCCAAGTTTGTTTTCACATTTAAATCATTCTTTCACAGCTCAGGGAAATGATCAGCCATTTCTCACCTGCAGAACAGAATATTATGCAGCAAAACAAATTAAGGTGGTACTATGCATGAGCAGACAATTATTTGTAGGCATTTTAATTTGCAGGTCACGAGGTGGGCTCTCGGCCAGTGGAATGGAAGAAAAATAAATGCAATGGATGATAATATTTCTTATTAACAATGTGCAGTCTAATAATATAGTATGAATAAACACAGGACAAATATGGCAGTAAATGGAACTATGGACACTGGGTGCTCCATGGGATAGAAACGAGAGTGGATGGTAACGACACACCCTGCAAGCAAAGTGGGGCGGTTAGCGGACTTGAATCCCAAAGCACACACACAAATGGGGTGGATAGCGAACACAAACCCCAAAGCAGAAACTTGGGCGGTTGGCAGAAAACTGTGAGATGTATAGGACCCTGTAGCGAAACCTAAACGTTGGAGCAGGAAGCACAAGATAGAGGTTACTTTGTCCCTGGTAAGAAATTGCCCTGTTTAGAAGAAATAAAGAGGAGTGGAATTGCCTGGAAGCCTGTGGGCCAAGTAATGGTGCATTGCCCGGACTGCACAGGCCAAATGGCCAGGTGGAGCGAACGTAATGGAAAAGTCCATCCGGAAAGGATCCATTTTGGATGCTTTCAGTTGCAATAATAATGATCCATCGGAGGTAAACCTGATGTCTGAGCAGGTCAGGTGTACCAGCAGGTTAAATTGAGTTGAAGATAGTGAGGTGAACTCACTTGAACGTGGGAAGCCAAAGAAGGTCAGAGTAAAGGCTGACCAGAGCATGATTGTGTCTTGCAATGCGATCGGGAGGTCGTCTACCAAAGCTCCTTTTAGGTGGCACATGACTGACATGGTGATAGGTAGACAGTGTCGAGAGGAGAGCCCAATGGTCTGCTTGATGCCTTGTAGAAGTAAATGAAGGAGGGGTTATCTGCAAATGGGTCCCCAAGGCTGTTTTTGAGATGGACAAACCGAATACCAGCCAGATAGAAATTTAATGGTTGGGAAGCTGACTTGATTGCAGATTCAAGAGGAAAAATAATGTAGCTGTAACTCTGATGCAGGGAATGGGGTCCATTGCCTTGAATGACAGGTTGAACTAGTGGTAAATGGTTGAGCATGGGCTGGGGAGCGATGAAAGGACTGGTTGACCAAGGAACGAGTGGGATAACTGATGGTGAGGGGGGTGTAAGAGTGACAAGAAATGCAGAAAGGGAGCGTTTCCTCTTTTAAGATGTCATTGTAGAGTTCGTCATTTATTTTTGCCCTAAGGAAACAATGGGTTGAAAGCAGCCATGTAGTGGAAGACCGTGTCATACATGATCCATGACTGTTAAGATAAACATTCCAGGCCTCCAGCCAGGAGTGAAGACCGTCCACCTGCCGTTTGCATTGATGTTAGGGGACTATGGCCAATGTTGAGGGATCTTGAGGGTTGACCTCTAATTTTTATCGATTCTGGGTGGCCAGAGATGGGTGAGGGTATAAATTGTCAGACAGCAGGTCAGCCAAATCAATGTACTCACGTTTGGCAATGCATTGCAGTATTTTTTGGGGGATATGTGGTAGATGATGGGCAGGTGTGCAAGTACCAGGCATTCCAACCACATTGGTTTATGGGAGACTGGGACCAGGTGTTGGAGTTAAGCCAATGCCATTCTCGTCCCCATAGCCCTTTTCTCGTCTCTTAGCCAGAGGAGCCTTGGCACGAGAATCAAAGAGCTCTTTGATTCTCATGCCAAGGTTCCGCCAGCTAAGAGATGAGAAAAGGGCTATGGGGACGAGAATGAGCCAATGCCATCTTGGACCAACGTGGCATTGTCACAGGGAGCCTTCACATCCGTTTAGAATATGAATAAAAGATCAAATTAAAGTTATCACGCGTGTTTTGTGTTTTGTGGGCGCCATTTTGAATTTTTAATACACATGCCTGCAGTGAATTCCGCGGTCTGCTAGTGCGAGGTCTGGAACCAAGATTTTAGAAGTCTGGGACTTGCAAATTCTTGGAGGATACAACCGCTCACCGAAAATAATAAAGTGACTTTATTCGATCTTCGAGCAGTTTCAGTTCCAGACCTCGCACTAGCAGACCATGCAATTTACCGCGCGTGCATGTTAAAAATTCAAAATGGCCGCCACAAAACACATGCGATAAAGGTAGTTTGATCTTTTATTCAACTTGGTATTGTGAATCTGTTCTTGTTCAAACATGGACTCATCTCGCCCTCCTGGACCTACACTGCTATCATTTCCATCTTAAACTAAAATTCTTACCGAGGATGCGTCAGAAAGAAACCCTTAAACCTTCCCCCTTAATTTTTTTACTCGCCTTTCAATAACATGCAGACTCTAAATTCATAGCTCAACTGACAAATATATGTTTTTAAATTTCAACTAACCTTCTGTGTGGTTTCACCCTGGTTAATGGTTTCTAATATTAGTGCCACGCACTGGCTTTTTCATGAAATGTGTCAGTCATCATGGTCTGCGTGTGAGATGTTTTTACTGTGGCACAAACAAGCGCATCTTTTACTGAACATGGTGAGTGGTAACAAATGTTCGAAACAGTTGTATTACTAGAGTGGATTTCTAGGTTTTTTCCTAATGTGTTGGCTATACCATATCAGTTAAGTCTGCAAGGAACCTTCATGCCTGAACCAAACATGGCCCGAACAGAAAGCACTCATTTACCTTAGCTCTCAAGGCTCACACATTAAGCATGAGACTCATGGAAACAAATTCAATCTTAAGCTCTCGCACTGAAACTTTTTTTTCTCAGGCATTTAAGATTCCTGCTACTTAAGTGAAGTTCCTTCATAATAAACTATCTCTTATGATATAATTTAATCCTTGTTCAGTTTGTGCTGGCTTTGAACACTTTTTTCTTGTGCAGAACCAGCATTTCTCTAGTCAGTGGGTTAAAAAAACTTGTAATTTGACTTTTAGAAGCTTATCTAGATATATGTAAGAGAGTTGATATTGGTCTAATAAAAAGAAAATTCTGGGGTCTAAACAGTTGCTTTTAAAGTGCCTTAATATGAAGTAAAAATTAATTGCTGCTTATTTGAAAGGCTTTTCAAAGTAAAGAAGAATGGCATTTTCCTTGTTGGAATATATATTTTTATTTTTAGAGATATTTACGTTTTTGTATTATGCAAATGAGGAAAGTGATGACATCATAGGTAGTTTCACTAAAACAGTACAACACACAATCAAGAATAGCTCCAGAAATATTGGAGCAGTGTTCTTCAAACTTGGCACCGGAAATGTACACCACAAAAGAAACAGAATGACACATATTATGTTGTTGCCATAGCAACACTCTTGGCTCCAGTCTCTTTCTGTGAAAAACCAAATATCCCAATTTGCAATCTTTTAAAGTGCGTCAGAGGGTCTAGCTCAGAACACACATGGTTCCCATATGGTCTTAACTCTTCCCATTAGATTGGTGCAAGTGGACGATTCTTATTTAAGATAAAATCTAGGAATGTTAGTCTTAGTTAAAACAGAACCAGCAGCATAACTGTTGTCATGGCAATGGCACGACAGGTGTCATTTTGCTTCTTTTGTGATGTACAGTTCTGGTGCCAAGTTCAAAGAACACTGCTTTAATAGTTCTAGAGATATTCTTGATTGAGTGTTGCACTGTTTTAGTGAAACCACCTATGACATCATCACTTTCCTCACAAAAACGTAAATATCTCTAAAACGAAAAAAGATATTCTAAAAAGAAAAAATTAATGCTTCTATACTTTAAAAGGCCTTTATTTCAAATAAGCAGCAATTATTTTTTACTTCATAGGCACTTAAAAGCATCACATTTCTGCTCAGAATGGAGGAAAACAAGTCTTAGCTACTTCTATTTTTAAAAATTTTCTGGGAGAGCATGCCCCCAGACCCCCTAGCGTGCTGATGTCTGCAGTGTCAAAAAACAATGGCTATGCCATCAAAGACCTCACTCTTTGTCAACAAATCACCTTCAGAGCTCTGCCTTAGAAGGAGAAATTTCAATTGACACTGATCTGCAAATTAAAGAGCACAAGAGTACATTGGGAAGGAGCAGTTCGTTAAAATGGCAACAAATGCAGATGAGTGAAAAATTCATGAACAATTTCAAAATTAAAATTAAATCTTATTTATAGTGGACATGCACTTAGCGAAGTGTAATTTCCAAATGTCACCGCTGCAGTGGAGCAAAAGTTTCCCAGTTCCTAAATGCCATAATCCACTCTTCTCTACTGATAAAGATGCTCGGAAGCAAGTGCTTCTTTTTATCATAATTTAGTGAAAGTATACGCAAATTTCTTAGTGAAAAGACTCAATGTTCCTTTGAAGGTTCCCTCTATAAAAACCTGGGGATAAAAGTCATGCATGGAAGGATTCCTGGTGATTATCCTCAAACCATTGCTGATTTGTCGCATAGAGTCAAATTCGAGGACAATTGATTCAATGGCAATGGAGCACACATACTCTGATGTCTACACAAAATTAACACCAAGTTCCAAAATCTACCTTGGAAATTTGTGTAAAGTGCACATGTGAAAGAAGATAGACTGCCCTAGCCATGAATGAAGGACACAACTGAAGGACACAAAAACAAAGCAAAAAAATCAAGAAAATTATAGACCATTAAGTTCTCAGTGAAAGTCTCTTGTCTTGTTGGTTTATCAATGTCAATCAAATGTTTGGTGTCTTCTCCCAGCTTCCAACTTAACTCCCGAGCACTTGGTAATCAAATCGTTGAGCACAGTTCAGACAATGAAACAGTGCTCAGCATTCATTGGAAGCTGGGAGGAGCTTTCAAATATTTGATTGATGGTAGTGAAAAGCACATTTATCAGTTGAGCTCTGAATTTTAGAGTCCCCATGTTATTGAAAGGCACAGTAATGCATGGCCACTAATGTCTCTAATGGAAACTTAAATAAATGCACATGTGTACTAAAGAAACCTGTGGTCAAGTGTCAACCGATACCCTTGATTGATACTCTTGATCGACAACCATCAACATCTCAATCGATACATGGTCGACACTTTGATCGAAAATTGATGAACAGCTGGTCCGTAGTTGGCCGAGTGTAAAAATAAGTCGAGTCCTGACCGACTGTCAACCGAGATGTCAGGTGTTGATGATGGAGTGTCGATTGGGTGTTAATGGAGAGCGTTGATTGAGAGTATTGTTTGAGGATATCACTGGATGTCACTTGACTGTGGATGCCTATATAGTACATATAGTCCATAAATTCAAGTGTCTGTGTTCCCCTGTTACTATGTGGATGCTGCCCTGAGCAATACAGTTGCTGGAACTCAGATAACAATTTGAAAGTCAGAACAATCAAGAACATGAATACCCTAAGTGTATAGGCAGAAAAAGCTACTGAATACATGGGAAGATTTTTCCAATGGCCTACTACTTTGTGATGTCATTTTCAAGTTATAAATTGAATCTCTCTCCTCGTATACAGCTGATGTGCCTGAAATTTTAACTTTCCAATCAGGATTTAGGAATCGAGAAAAACGTAAGCGTCCTGACATCAATGTTTTAGTTAGCAGGAATAGCATTGATCTCACTGGCTAGATGGTATTATCTCCCCAGTACTCTTAAGAACCCATGCTGGATCGGGCAAAGCGTAACTCTCCATGGCACTTATGAGCTGAACCTCCGGCCAGCATTGTGTTATAATGGAAAGAGTGTAGGCAGTAAAAACAAGCTCAAGCCCCCTTATCTCCCAGTAATATGAGCAGACTCCGCCAGCACATGCTGGATCGAACAAGAATAGACAGATGTCTAGAACTAAATTTTAGTTCTAATGTACCATCGAATACAAGAAGCTTGTTGAATGCTTTGTGAGACATGAATAGAGTTTAAGTTGTTACTTTTTAGCCAATCATACAAAACAAATGATATAAAATAATGTAGCTGCCAGTATTGCAACATGGACACAGAAATGCCATTGTATTTACCAAAGTATGAATGTGCATTCATGTCTTCCAAGCCAGAGAGTATGAATAATTAATAATAATTGCAACTTTTATAGCACATTTTCCATGGTGAACATGATCAAAATGCACTTTACAATTTGATAGAATGATGAAAAATAA
>CM042748.1:25661985-25684485 GCA_022496165.2 Catalaphyllia jardinei
CATCGATAATGAAGGTTGACATGAAACTCTGAATTTACTTCAAGTAAGTAGATGTGAAATGCTACATTTTGTGATATCTTACATGAAACAAAATAAAAGTCGTAAACAAACTCTTGAGAGTGCGTAGTACAGAGTGGAAATCATCTTTATATAAAATTGCAAAAAGCCATAAAATAATTAATTAATTAATTAATTGGGTCTTTACAGGTTAACAAGTAGTTTAATAGTCGTAAATCCCCAGGGGGGGGGGGGTACTTAACAAAGTTTAATACTGGGAGGCTCCGCCCCGAGGTCCAACCCCTTACCTTTTTATATACCATTTTGGCCGAAAAGGTACCCCTTTTATATACCTTTTATTGAAAAAAGGTACCCCTTTCAGATACCTACTTTAGGAAGTCTTGTTCTCATTTTCATGTAGTGCTTAATAAATATACTGACAAAGCCATAAGGGGCGTCTATTCGAAATATTATAATTAAAGGCCCTTGTAAATACCTAAATGACCGATTTCCCTACCCTTTTATATACCTCATGATGTGAAATCCCTACCCTTTTATATACCTGAAGCGTGAAAAAGGTACCCCTTTCGGGCGGAGCCTCCTCGTATAGGCCATTATAGGGAGCACCCCCCGGGGCATCAATCCCACACGATATAATCACTTGAGATAATACATGCCAATTGACATAATTGCCATTTACTAACTGCTAGCGTTCATCATTCAATGAAGAAAATTTTGCTGATTATTTGTTACCATTTATATCACAAAGATAGGTTGTGATTAATTAGTGCATTTAAATCCTCCATTGCTCCATATATATTTGACATTCACAAGTAAATTTAGCAGTTGCCATCTACATGTCAAGTGACAACATCATGAGACAAACAGTTCATGGCAAGATGAACAGTAGTCTTTTTCAAAAAAGTCAATCTTTATTACCTGACAGAGATGATGGGTTTGTCAGCACATCACCGCCTTCAGTCAAATGACTTCCACAACTATAAACACTACCTACAGCTGCTTTTGAGTCACCTTTGAAAAACTGATCACTAACATGGTAATTAACACTGTAAATCCCTTCAGCTGGGACACCATGTCGACAGCAACAGCAATGCCACTTTCCAAGGAAACTTTTGACTTTTTGCCAACCATAACATCTCAAAACAACAAGGAAAACAATCAATAAAATGACGAAAAATATTGCAATAATAATCAGGGCAATCGTTAAGGCCTCTTGACTTCCTTGTTCATTATCTGGATTACCGGTATTAGGAAGTTGTGAGATCGTTGACTTTGTTGAATGGAGACATGTAATATTGGATTTTCTGCACTGCTGGTTAGGTGGAAACCCTGAGTCCTCACACTGTTCTTCATGGTAAATTTTCTCATTATTATTGCCACAGTCACTGCATGGATGACAATTTCCAGTTTTGTTGTCCATATAGAAACCCTTGTAGCATGTCCCTAAACATTCTGTAGTGTCTTCCTCAGGAGTACACTTTCCTATTTTATTTTCATTCTTGGTACAATTCCTGCAGCTTTTGCAGGTAGAGTGATCGTGGGTATTAGAATGGTTCACCCCTTTCACACAGGGTACACACTTGATTGGTACATGTATTGAAACGTTGGTCCCACATTGTACGGTTAATCCAGATCCAGGAGGGCATTCTGTATTCAAACATTTCCAAATATCGGAATGTGTATCATTTATCACTCTTTCTATTTCATCATGCCTGGGTTTCTGACGTTTTCCATTGACAGAAACAAGACCAGAAGCAGTGATAAGAATCTGCAAAAGCAAACCAATAGTCATTTGTTGAAAAAATAATAATGGTGACATGGTATCCTATTTATTATCAGAGACAGCACGAGAGTAGTTTGGGATGCTTGTTCTTGTGATCCAGCAGTGCTGGGATCAAGTCCTCCAACCTATAACAGTTGGTGCCAATTGGGCTGGATTTGTTAGATCTCAGTGGTACCATTAATTCAACTAATCCAATTGCCCACTAGCTTGTAATTGGTTCATACTTAACAAATAAAGAAGCCTAAACCGTGTATTACACCGTGATAAAACATGATGGTAAATTGGGAACACAAGGAAAATGTAGGAAACACGAGCCGCAGGCGAGTGTTTTCTACATTTCTCAAGTGTTCTCAAATGACCGGGGTGTTTTATCACAGTGTAACACATGGCTTAGGCTTCTTCATTTGCTTTAAAATATAGATTTTACACATGCAAAACAATAAAACATGCTTGATCTATGTTTTATACTCTGATAAAACATAGGTTTTTGACCAATCAGAGCGTGCACAGGGTCCTATCTATATTTTAATGGAAAATAATTACACTCAGTCTGAAACTCAATTTATTTATATATATTATATAATTTGTTTCCTTGATTTAGCAGGAGTTCACTGTACAGTAGAACTCCAAGAAATCAAATAAACAAACAATGGTTCAGGTGCATGGTTTCCACAAGGGATTGCAGCCTAATTCCATTTGTAAACATCACAACATTCCAAATAAGGCTAGCTCCCTGTGTACTTGGCCATGACTATGTAACGAATGCTCCTTTTAAATCCCTGCATATCACAGGCTCCCAAAGCTCAAAATACATGGTGTGGAAGCTGGTGCCAACGGCCGCTTGCAAGGTGGTTTCACCCTCAACTCTGATTGGTTCATTTGAATTTGAGCGCACACTGACAACATGACCCTCCAACGTACATTTTGCCTTGGGAGCCTTATTGGGACACTTGATTCGCGACAAAATGTATGTTTCCCTCCGGTGGACAGTCGTGTTGTCAGCGCGCGCTCAAATTCAAATGAACCAATCAGAGTTGAGGGTGAAACCACCTTGTGAGCGGCCGTTGGCACCGGTTTCCACACAAGCCTCTCAGGAGAGTCAGAGGCGAATTTTAAGCCAAATTTTCTTTCTTCATGAGTCTTTCGGTCGTGAAAAACACGTATTGGGAGTGAAATTTATTGGGCTCTATGAAACTGATGTTATTATTGCGATTCGGGACTTTTCCTTTTGAGGAGAAAGCGATTCGTGGAGTGACGTCTGGCCAGCAATGGATGGAGTGGTCTGCCTTTCCATTCTCTTGGAAGGAGGAGTAACGGTTTTAAATAACTTTACTAAACAGCATCAGAATGGCTCTAAAATCGGCACAAGAGAAAAGTTCGCCACACATTTGAGGTAGGAAAACTATTTCAAATGAGATAGTCATTTACACAATTTTTGTACGATCGGTGATTTTCCCATATACCGGTAATTCTCTATATACACAAGCTGTTGCATACACCACATATTTTGAGCTTGGGGAGCCTGTGTCCATATTATGAGTGTTGGGGAGGCCAGGCAAGTATTTTCATTGACTGATGATGCATATTGATAACCAGACAAAGTTGTCATTATAAAATTTAAAGCCCCCCACAGAAGCCACACATTTGTCATCGTGGCAACCTGTAACATGATTTGCTTGCATTTAATAACTATCATATAAACAATTTAGACCACAATTTTTTTTTGCCCCAATTATTCATTATAATGCAGATTTTTACGGCACGAACACTTTATATTCTTCCCTTTAAATAGGCAGGTGGTATTTAAGTCCATTAGATGAAATTTACTGCAATTCAGCAATGTACTTTACTCGTATCAGAATAAATAATATTCTATTTCATTATTTTTATTCAGATTTTTACAGTTAATTGGTGCGATATCTCACGATTTTTACCGACTTAACAAAGTGTAGATGTAGACGTAGATGTGGAGGCAACTACTCTTTGAATATAAATAAAGGCTCCTAGCTGTGATTTCTACTTCACTGATCGCGGAGGAACTTTAAAAAATTCACACTCAACAGTTAGTCCAAATGCACGAGTGACTCAGTAACCTGACAAACATAGTGGATGCGACTTCTCTTCTTTATTATAGAGTGGTTTTTACTTGAGAGTGACGAAACCAATTACTTTTCGACACTCAAATGAAAACCGCTCTATATTCATTAGTGAACTATAATTATTGTCTTTTACACAAAGAAAACTTTTCTTGATGTTGATCAGAGGTAAAATTAAAAGATGTGATGAAAATTCGTGGGGTTCTATCTAAATTAAGGCAGTTCGCTGTTGCAGTTTATATTTAGTTCCGCTTTCCACATGCAAACGTTAAGGCATCGTAAAGATTGCATGTACTAACCAAACTAGTAACACAAACGATTTTTGATGTTGTCGTGGGTGGTCGTATGTGACTTGGACATGGTAGAGGCTTGACATATATTCTAGAATCACATCGATACAAACAATTTGAAGGGTAATTAGGATCAGTAGATAGTGTCTTTACATCACACATAAACGTGCATCAAAATCGTATTCATTTGTACAAGGTACATGAAAATCAAGCTTAAATATAATAGTGGTTTACACCATCTGCAGCATTTTGTGCAATAGTGTGACGCAAATTTCAGTGTTAAGCCAATCAAATCTCACATTCAAATTTAACCGCTGACCTAATTTTCGCCCGTGGTATGTTTCACGTAAAAAGATGGTTTGGACTGCAGAGGAGGAAAGTTCATTAATTGACTATTAAAGAGGTAAGTAATCTTTTTTCCTAAGCCTTGCCTGTGGTTCGGTATCCAAACATTTTGTACTGGATATTTTCATTCAATTCTTTTATCAGCTTTTATATTACTCCCGTGGCGGCAGGGAGTAGCCGTAGCACGCGGAAAGGCAGCAAAAGGTCGTTTCCTCTCTGTGTATATATTTATATTTGTTTTTACGAAGGTACAATAAACTGAAGCTTTTTTTGCTAAGCGACGCCATTTTGGATTGCGTGATGTAAATGCACGAGAGCTTGGTAACCGCTGATCAAGTATGGAGTTCTAAAGTGTGACGTCACAAAAAATTAAATCTGTGAAATTATGGGATTGGGCGCCATGTTCGAATGGAATATCCTTAAAAAAGGTTCCTTGCCAAAACGTAGCTCTTAATTGTAATTCCCAGCTGAAATATGAAGGAATGAAATTTGATACTGCCCCATATAAATCTCTCTAATTTTGAGTCAGTTCTAAACTGAAGGAACAGAAACAAATTTTGAAGGATTTGTATGGAATGCCATCAAACTTTGATCCCTTAAATCTCTACCGGGAATTGCAATTCGGAGCTAATTTTTGGGATGAGGACGTCTTTTAGCATGCTCTATAAGAATATGGCATCGTATCCCATAATTTCAAAAATTTTATTTTTGTGACGTCATCACTTTAGAACTCTATTGTGGCGTAATGTTGCACGAAATGTTGCGACCGTGTATCCGGACCTTATAAAGGCAGTTAGCAGTTGTAGTTCATATTAATTACGGTCATTTCGCCCCCACCAAAAGTCACTTCTCCCCATACAAGAGTTACTTCGCTCCATACAGAAGTTACTTCGCTCCATGCAAGAAATGTGTAAAATTTGTCGTGAACTTTTTTTTTGATGTTGGAGTGTTAGTAGACTGATATTGAACTTATGTCAGTTCAGAGTATTAACTAATGCAGCTTGCAGTCGCATTCGCTTACCCTTGGTAACGGTAGCCGGCCGTTTCGCTAACGAGTCGTTTCGCTAATGTCTTGTTCGCTAACGTACTGAGACGATTCGCTAACGTGTGCAGTCGATTCGCTAACGTCTCGTTCGCTAACGAACTGAGACGATTCGCTAAAGTCCACTTCGGTAATCATCTGCATCTGCGACCATGTTAAAACGAACAAGTTGTCACTTTCACGGAGAACCGAATGAAGAGAGATGAAAATGTTCATCGAAATTAACTTCTGTATGAAGCGAAGTAACTCTTGTATGGGGCGTAGTGACTTCGAGTATGGAGCGAAGTGGCTTTTGGTGGGGGCGAAATGACCGGATACCTTTCACATCAAACTTAAACGAATTGTAACTAAGTTAAGACTGCATGTACATACCAAAATACAAACGAGCTGCGGTGGCGCAGGGGCCTGCATGGTAGAGTCTTGACAAATATTCCAGAATCACATCGATAAAAACAATTTGCGGAGTAATGAGGATCAGTAAATAGTGTCTATTACAACACAACGTAAGCTTATAAAAGCTTAAACAACTGAATGTGCATCGGAATGGTAAGCTAATTCATTTGTGCAAAAATGAACCGACTGGTAAGTAGCTCATAGTGATGGCGAGCGTTTAAAATAGTGTGTGCACGTATTTACGAAAGATTTTCATAAAGCAAATTTCTCCGACAACGCGCGGGGATTCCCCGAACAATTTCTTCGGACCTGATTGGCCCGGGCAGTCTGTACAATTCAAACTCCGTTTTTCATCAATACCCATGTATTGTTTACTGAGCTTTGCTTTTTGTTATGCAAATAGACAATACATAACTAGAATACCGGCACGTCAAACAGAAGACATGGAACAACAAGCAAACATTTGCTGAGCAAACGTTTTTCTCGAGCATCGCGAAAGTGCCTCCCTGTTGGAACCTTTGTTCTGTCTCTAATCCAAGATAAATTCTTCTAGTATTTGTGTTACGAAAAATAATTGTTGCGTGACTTGCGCGAAGATTCGTATCATCGTGACTCAGTAATTCTATTTTAAGCCGTTTGCGTATGTTACTGTAAATATTCTTCAGTTGACTTCTAAGCCGATCTTGGTTTTCGCTGGTTATAGGAAGATTTAATTTAACAAGATCACGATAAAGCAACTCGAAAGAGCATTTGACCTCATATCTGTTAACGTTTTTAGGTGGCAAACAGAAACGTAAACCACGTGCTAAAACAATCTTCTCAGTCTCGGTCAAGACACGATGGGAATAATTGAAAATGATATCGTCCTTATTTAAATTTGACACTTTAGGGATTCCAAACTTACGTTTGAGATTGTTGAACTTCTTTTCATGCTTGCTTGAATTGTGTTTCATGACTTTCATAGCGTTGGTTTGGATAACAGAACAGACGTGATTGAAGTCAAGTGGAGACAAAATAGTCTGAAGAGTGGAACGCGCTGACTCATAAGACTTCTGGAAGTTGCGACGCAGTGAAAACGTCTGGTTCAGTTCATAGTTCAACAAATCTTTGAATCGACGACATGCTCTCGTTTCATGAAACTCTTCTTTGCTAAGTTTGAAGTTGAGGAACGTAGGAAAGATGTGGAACAGTTTGCATTTTTGCAAGAAACCAATATCCAATTATGTTTTGTTGAAGCATGAAAGATCTTTCTCATTATCTCTGACGATCTTTAATGTTGTTTGGCCACACCGCTCAAAAACAGTATCGTACAAACTCTTGTTCTTAGGCCATCGTAGCTTGATTAAGAAAATAACACAAACAGCGGTGATAAACATTGTATTCCAACGCATTTTTTATAGAACTTAACGTTTCGTATGCTAGTCAACTTACATTTTCAAAAGTGACGGTTACAATTTTTTGAAAACTATATATATCATAAACATAAGAGGTCTGGAGCCTAGACTGAGAAATATGATCTGCAGCAGTACGTGTAAGAACATAATGAGGAGTAACAGCTAAAACAGCAACAACTTCTCACTACTAATATTGTCATTAAGGGAACGCTTTAGCTCTTGAATGAACAAAGTCTCTTTAATTTTGCCGTGAAAGGTATTGCAACATTTTGTTGCAATTACTGGGGGCTTCATAGGTGTTGCATGACATATTTTGCATATGAATGCTTCTCTTAAAAGTTTGACAACTCCAAGCGGCAAGGACAAAGTTTGGTTTACTTTCAATACGTCACAAACCATTGATTTGACTTCACTGATTTGAGAATTTACCATCTGAATATCTCCATGATTAACACCTCTAGTCCTCTTAGCAGTAAAGTCCTCATCACTATCATCAGAAATGTCATAATATGAAATGCAATTTGCGTTTGCCTTTGACTTTGCTGATCTCTTTAAAGAAGCCCGGGTGTTGCTAATGACCCTGACAGCGTAAATTTTTCTACTCCCACATTTCCATACGGCCAAACCTGCAAAATAAAACATTATAGGGAGCTCCGACGGCCCGAAGGGCCGCCAAGCGGAGCCCCATAACCATATAGGAAAAAGAAACCCATGTAATGATTTTCTCATGGTTGTCATGGGCAGCGGAATTGCTCGTGGGCGCTTACGCACGACGACGACGGTGGAGTCGCGCAACATGGCGGTCACACTCCAAATATGTTGATAGAGACATGCAGCCTTGGTTTACCGTGTACTTCTTTGATATTGGACATACATGTTATGAGCAATTGACATCTGTGAAAACAAGGTATCTGCTGACCAGTATCACGTGACCATATCGCGGGCTCAAGTCTACCACTCACGTGTATTTATGAAGTTAACCGCTGACCAAATGCTGGTTTTCGATTGGATCATGTCAGGTTAACTTGTTGAAAACAGTTCAGGATTGTTCCGAAGCCGGCTAACGCTAGCCTAGGATTACAATTTACCAAATTACAACGTTTTCTTCTATACAAATGTTTTTTCCTGCTTTGTTTTGTGTTTATAAAACTCAAAACAGAAAACCTCACCGCAAAGTTACAGTACCTTTTCCTGGGTTAGCTTAATCGGGTTCTTAACAACCTGGCCAAGGAGCTACGCTTTTAGGCTGGCCTAAATCTATATATTATCAAGTTAAGTGAGCAGCTGTAACCAGACTTTTACAAGAAAGACATCTCACTTTCTTCTGTTCAGTATATGCCCATCACTTGCCAGAGATTCTCATTCTATCATTATAATGAAATATTTTTGTTCTGTATACAAGGCAAACGGGTGGTCACTCTTTGCTCACTCACTTTACCTTCCATTACACTTTTCACTTCATATTTAACAATAATGAATGCATAGAGATTCAAGACTCATGTGCTATATAAATCTGAGTTTAGCATTTCGAAAGAATGCAAAATTAACAGTGACCTTTAGTGCCTTCGTTGTCCATTATCTTCAGACCATTGCTAGTCACCAACTCCAGAGAGGGATCATTGAGAGAATCCCTAGCCTTGGACAGAACATAGTTAACATTAGCTGTATCTTCATTAATGTTAATGTATGTCTGCCCAAGCTCTTGGAAAGATGGGGGACCCTTCTCATTCTTCTGGGTCATTTCTGCATGTATAACTTTCGCAATGGCACCACCTTTCCATTTATTTCCACCAAATGGCACTGGTCTTGAAGAGCTGTTAGGAGTCCCCCCATATGTGAATTCTTGGCTAAGTTGCCCAGAGTGCTGCTCTGAAATTTGTGGGACATTTGAAGACATCTGCAGATCCTTCTCATAACTTGAAGTGGATGTCCATCATCCAGGTGCAGCACATTAAATCGTCCAGACTCAATTTGGCCAAAATGGCATGTCACCAAATTCTTCTTTTAAATAAAGTGAATTTGCTTCAACCTATAAAAATGTTCTTGGTTTACTGGTTGCATTCCTAAACTTAATACCCTCTATTTGTTGGCCATTTTATTGTATATTGTGCTCACTTTATTCCATGGAAACATTGACAGAGTTCGCACACATAGTATTTACTATCAGAGTGTACATCTCAGACACTGGTTATCTACTGTCTAGTAACCAGAATGCTCCAAAAATATAAAATCATCTTGAATTAAAGTACTTTCAAGAAGGTATTACAATTAATAAATAGTGAACTCTCATTTTGTGGTTCCTTTACTGCCGCTTCAGTCCGTAGGCAAACACTTTAAGGTATTTATTCATTGATGCATTCATTTATTTATTTATTTATGGCACTGTCAGGCTACGGTTGCAAAGCATGCCGGGTACTCATCTGACCCACAACTCTAAACTGCTTTCGCTCTCAATAAAAACTATCGTTCCTTTTCATTCACACATCTCGGCACGGGCTTTAAGCTCAAACTTAAGATTTAAAATGTCATAGTTTAGAGACATAAACACTACCAATGCACATGCATGCACATTGGGGCTTGAAGCCAGGATACTGTTGGCCCGTCACTTGTACTTAGGCCCTCCCTGAGGGAACCTACATCCGGGCTCCCCAGATCATGTTGTTGTTGTAACACGAAGTCCTCGTGGTCAAGCTCAGTATTAAAGTCTGTGCTCAGTGAGCTCTCGATATTGTTTGAGTCGTCTGTACTGCCCGACATGGTGTCAGAAGTGGGATCCATCCAATAAATCGGCAAGACAAGCACTCACGGAGAGTAATCGTACATCTAGCGAATTTAACGACCGCGGCCGACTCGTCAAACAGCGATGGCGAACCTCAAGCGACCTGAATTGAAACTCGGCGGGAATATGTCAGAAAATTTCAAGAACTTCGAACTCAGATTCCACGACTACTGTATCCAAGCCGACTACCGAAACTTGGCGAAAAACCCCGAGACAGAGAGAGCAGATTACTACAAGAAACCGCTACTGGAAATATCAGCGCTCCGATCGGCAATGCCGGACGAAGCTTTGCAAGTGATCCGCTACACAATCGAACCCCAGATAGCAGCCGATGATCGGAAAAAACCATGGATCTGGATGGACAAATTACGACTTCATTACACTGGATCTATCGGAAGCTCCCTACTGGCGGACAGATTTAAATTCTGGAACACTCAGCAAAGCCCACACGAATCTGTTCAGGAATGGGAAGTTAAGGTCAGACAGGCGGGCAGCCTGTGCTCGTACAACGCACTGACAGACGAAATGAGCCGCGACAAATTCGTCTTTGGCTTGCACGATGGCACAATGAGAGCTGAGTTACTGAAAACGCATTTAAAGCCGGATGGAATGCCTAAGAACATGCAAGACGTCGTCGCCGAAGCCAAGGCCCTCGAGTCAGCTCAAAAAGCCAACAAACTCATTACAGACGCCACAAAAGGAATTGAGGAACAAGTTAACTGGATAAGCCACAAACAAATGAAACTAAAGCGGGAGCCTGGAACCTGCTTTTGGTGCGGAGACCGACGTGGACCTCACCCTTGGAAAACATGCCCTGCAAATGGCAAAACCTGCACTAAGTGTGGAATTAACGACCACTTCTCCAGAGTCTGTCTCGAGACAGGTCCCCCTCAACAAGAACAACCACGGAGGACTACCCAATGGCAAGCTCAGGGTAGGGGACGAGGCTACAGAGCACTTCGCGGTCGGTCCCAACCAAAACCCCCTCGTGAACAAAACGTACATCTGCTGCAGACGGGAAATGGTCAACACCCCGTGGAATACTACACTGATGACTACCAAGAACAGTGCTACTCCCTGGAAACACGGCAAATACACAGCATCCACACAAACCACGCAAAGAAAAAATACTTCGTTACACTGCCCATGTCTGCAACAGGGAACAAATTCACCCCAGTGACATTCCAAATAGACACCGCCGCCACCTGCAATACCTTGTCTGAAGATACCCTTCTCAGGCTGATGCCAAACATGAAACTTAGAAAGTCACCCTACCTACTACACCCCTATGGCGACTCCCAGCCGCTGAAACCACTGGGGCAGATTGACCTTCTGTGCGAAAGAAACAAAAGATACGAATCGCTCACATTCCAGATACTCCCAAGGGATGTCATGATGAACAAACCAGCCCTTCTCTCTGGCTCCGACTGCGAGGCACTGGGGCTCATCACCATCAGGGCACATGAAATATTTTCACTCACATCAGCAGTAAAAGACTCGTCAGGCAAGAGAGCCCCTGCCTACCCAACCAGCTCGTCACAACCCAACCCAGACCCAGGCAACCCAACAGCTCAAGCCAACGGTACACTCGAGGGAACAAAAGGCCGCCACCCTGACCAACCCGACAGCGACAACCCATACGATGACCCAGCAACGCCCTCACCTTCCAAACCTACAATGATCCCTTCCAAAAGACGTCTGGCTCCACCTGGGAAACTTACAATGGAAGACATACTCACACAGTATCCTGAAAACTTCGAAGGCCTTGGCTGCCTGGGACCCCCAGTCCATTTCGAAGTAAATGCTGACATCTCACCTGTACAAATGCCAATACATCGAGTCCCTGTGGCAAAACGAATCAAAGAAAAGGAAGCCCTTGACAGATACACCGCAGCTGGTATTATAAAGAAAGTAGAGGAACCCACCTCGTGGTGCTCCAATGAAGTCATTAAAGAGACACCAAAGAAGACAAGAATCTGCATCGACCCCAGTCAAACAGTCAATAAAGGTATTCTCAGACCAGTGTATCAAATGCCAACACTGTCTGAGCAACTCCATAAACTCTGCCATGCCAAATGTTGCTCACTAGTCGATGTCAGAGAAGGTTTTCTACACGTACCCCTTGATGAAGAATCGTCACTGATGACGACAATGCACACATCCTATGGGAGATACCGATGGCTCCGCCTCCCATTTGGCATATCAAGCGCCCCGGAGGAATTTCAAAAGCGCCTCATGTCAGCTCTAGAGGGCCTTGATGGAGTATTATGCATCGCAGATGACATACTTGTCTATGGAGAAGGAACAACCTACCAAGAAGCCGAGAAAGATCATGACCGCCGTCTAGTCGCGCTTATGGAGCGCTGCTCAAAAAAGAACATAAAATTAAACCAGAGCAAACTGCAGTTCAAGCTAAAACAAGTCAAATTCATGGGCAACATCATAACTGATCGAGGAATGCAAGCAGACCCAGACAAGATAGCAGCAATCTCAGCAATGGCCCCACCCCGAAACAAAGCCGGTGTTCAGCGATTCGTGGGAATGGCCAACTATCTCTCACCCTATTGCCCAAACCTCAGCACCGTTATCCGGCCTCTCACCCAACTCACCAAGTCAGATACCCCCTTCATGTGGGCGCAAGCACAAGATGACGCATTTAACAAAGCCAAACACCTCATTTCTACTGCACCAGTACTCCAATATTATGACCTCAGTAAACCGGTCACACTTCAAGTCGACGCAAGTGAAGAAGGTGTGGGCGGCGCCCTGCTTCAGCCCAATAGTGAAGGACGCCTCCAACCCGTAGCATACACATCAAACAGCCTCAACGCAACAGAGCAACGATACTCCCAAATCGAAAAAGAGTGCCTGGCCATTTGTAACGCATTTGGAAAATTTGACCACTGGCTCTATGGCAAATCAGACATAGAAGTTCACACCGACCACCAGCCACTTGAGACCATCTGCAAAAAGCCTCTGCACAAAGCCCCAGCACGGCTACAGAAAATGCTCATGAGACTGCAGAGATACCGCTTCACCATCAAATACAAGAAAGGAACCTCACTCTACCTGGCAGACACTCTTTCGAGAGCAGCACTACCTACCCCTGTACATGCCAGGGTCACAGACTTTGAAGTATTCAGGATTGAACTCACAGAGGAATCCGATACACACAACCCTCGCCTCACAGAAACCACCGAATCTCGCCTACGCGACGAGACCAAAAAGGATGAACACCTCTCCAAGTTAATGGCCACAATCGCCCAAGGCTGGCCAGATGACAGAAAGCAGCTACCGCAACCACTACGAGCATACTGGACCTACAGAGACGAGCTAACCACCGATAATGGCCTCATCTACAAAGGCGCACAAGTTATGATACCGCAGTCCATGCAAGCTGAGATGCTGCTGAAAATCCATGCAAACCACTTTGGTCCTGAATCAAATGTACGCATGGCACGAGAAGTACTATTCTGGCCCGGGATGAGACAAGCAGTTTTTGATATGTGCAACAACTGCAGTACCTGCGCACAGTATGGATCAAAGTCAACAAAAGAACCTATGAGATCACTCCCGATTCCAACACTACCATGGCAGATCATCAGCCAAGACATCTTCCTCTACAGACAAAAAGCCTACCTTGTAACAGTGTGTCACTTTTCTGACTGGATCGAAGTGGATGAACTTGACGACACTTTGGCAACATCAGTCATTAACAAAACCAAAGCTCATTTCGCCAGGTTTGGCATCCCACGTATCTGCCACACAGACAACGGACCACAATTCACTAGCAAGGATTACATGGACTTTGCCTCTCAGTATGGGTTCAAACATACCACCTCAAGTCCCTATCACTCCCAAGGCAACGGTCGAGCAGAGGCAGCAGTGAAAGTATCGGAGTCTATGCTAAAGAAATCAGATGACTTCCAAATCGCCTTGCTCAATTACAGAAATACACCACCAAAAGGCCACACCTACTCTCCTGCCCAACGCATGGTGAGCCACCGGACACGAACGACGCTCCCAACAGCTGACCACCTCCTCGAGCCCATGTCAATCAACCGTGACACTGTATCAGCAGAAATCAAGGCCAAACGCAACACCAGTAAAGCTCACTATGACAAGACAGCGGGTCCAGAGCACACCAGCATCAACCTTGGTGAATTTGTGTATGCACGACCACCGACAAGCAAACCAGGCAACCCATGGGCGTATGGCCATGTCACTGGAAAACGCCACTCAAGATCTTACACCATACAAACGCCCCACAGTACCATCCGACGAAATCGGATACACATCCGGCGTGCAGCACCTCCTCCTCCCCCAACACCACCTTGCACTCCACCCACGCTCCCGCCTAGACCAGGAAACCGCCTCTGCAATCCTCTAGGATCAGAGCTGAATACGCCCACAAATCAGCCTACACAGCAACCATCTCCCTTGCCGGACAAAAGTAACAGCGGCCCAGATCTTGACACCTCTTCCCCGCCACAACCACAAGAACCAAGCACACCAGACACGGACCAAAGTGAGCTGCCTACCAACACACCCCTTGCTACAATTACTCAAGAACAGCTAAGGGATCATCAACCCCAAGTGAGAACACGCACAAGAGTCATCAAACCACCCACTCGGTTCAAAGACTTTGAACTTACGTAATGCCTACCATAATCGTTCGCGCTGCATAACAGCACGACTGCAGAACTTTCCATGATAACAGTCCGAACAGAATCTTACATAAGGCTAATATTGCCTACTTTACTCTGTTTTGTTTATTATTATTATTATTATTATTTTTTTTTTTCAAAGAAGGGGGGATGTTGGCCCGTCACTTGTACTTAGGCCCTCCCTGAGGGAAACTACATCCGGGCTCCCCAGATCATGTTGTTGTTGTAACACGAAGTCCTCGTGGTCAAGCTCAGTATTAAAGTCTGTGCTCAGTGAGCTCTCGATATTGTTTGAGTCGTCTGTACTGCCCGACAATACTACAAAATCATGAGCTACGAAATTATCGGCGTTTACTTGCCTGAAACGCACGAGAAAGTCTGGATACCGATAAGTCAGACCCTGCGATGCGAAGTCGAAGAATTCTTCCCTCGCGTGAAAGGTCCAGTATCTTGCTGTTTGCCATAACGATAAACTCACACAGCAAAATAGGGCTGAGGAGACGCGCCAAACATTCCACGAGAACGGACCACGTTTCGCCGAGGCGGCGAGGGACTGGGGAAAAGGACTAAGGATTCCCTTCCGCAGCTCCCCCTGGGGTACTTTTGTCACTTGGAGTGAGGACGTCTTTGCCCAAAAACAAAAATAGGTCCGCGATGCGGACATGTACGGCTTACGAGTTACCCTGGTCCCAGATGTTTTTCTTGCCTCTTTGCGGCTCTGGTTCCCTCATCTCATGCAGAGGAAAATAAAGAACCGGACTGGGATACTTACGAGTCGATTTTTTACATGTAATTGGAATCCTGTAGATTTTCCTGTATGAAAACTGGGTCACAAAAAATTGATTCACGTACACGATGACTGAGTAGATGTTTGAATTTTGAAGAAAATTGTTGGGGAAGCTTGACAAATTGTAGGGGAATGAACTGTGATGGACTAGGATCCCGTCCAGCGGGAGTAGAAATAGTTCTAGCCGCTTCATGCTACAATCAATGGGCTCTTATGAGCCAACTCATTCATGCTCTTAGCCATGAAATGACTTAAGTGTTTATTGTGTATTATAGTGTTTAACAATGTTGGTGGTGCATCAATAAGCATCAAGCTTCTTCCTGACATGTATCTTAGCTATCAGCAGGCTTACAATTGAGTGACTGGGTAAATGAATCATTTGCTGTATAATAGATTGGGACAATATACCATCATTCTGAATGTTTGTTGTCAAGCATTTGAGTTCATTGTTTAGCAAATGTTGTGTCGTCTAAATGAAGTGAAAGCCTCACTCACTGTTTGCTTGCTACAGTTTATGTATGACATTTTATTCAAAGAATATGTAAGTGATTAGTGCAACATTTATCAGTTAGCCTTGAAACTGTTTTAAACATGTACCATGTTACAAAAAATACAGGTCTGAATGAAACTAAAGGAGAATATTCTATATCACGTGCATCATATTAAGCCTATTTTGTTAGTTTGGTTGCTTGCACGGTGGGAAGGTTGAGTGGACGGAGAGAAGCATACATGTAAAAGGACGTAACTGATCATTTACTTTTTATATTACTAGCTACAACGTAGTCTCTTGGAGTTTTATTGAGGCTTGTGCCACTTTGTTTTCTGCAAAAGCGGGCTGTGCGAGCTGTTACCAATTCAGACTATCGAGCACATACTGCTCCTCTATTTTCCAACCTGAAAATTTTAGACATCTTCCAAATCAATACCCTCGATATTGCTAAATTCAGGTTCCGCTACCACAACAATCTGCTGCCTCCACTTTTCCTCAATCTGTTTATGACAAACAGTCAAGTCCATAGATATGACACAAGAACAGCCGGTAATTATCGCGCGCATTCCTGTCGAACGAACATCAAGAAATTCACAATCCTCTACCAAGGACCTAGGGTCTGGAACTCTCTTCCTTCGTCAGTTACCAATTTGTCAAGCTTTTCTACCTTTAAGAACAAAGTGCTAGAATTTTTATTTTTATTAAAATAGTTTCTGAGTTAGTTTCTGCCGCACTCCTTCGCAGCCTCTATCTTATTTAATATTGTGATGTCGAGGTGGCCTCTCTTATAAGCCTGGTGGTTTCCCGAGGTCTCCTCGCCTTACAATCTACGCGCTGTATTTTTTTAATTTTTGAAATACTTAAAAGGCAAATAAATGACGATGATGATGATGATGATATGATGATGAAGTCCAATAAATACAGATCATCATACTATGATATTCAAGAGCAAAATGTCTTGTTCACAGCATTGTGCAAATTTGGGTTGTGTATCATTTACACAGAAAAGTTTTCTTGTCAACGATTTGTGCAAATGGTTAGGAAAAATGCTTGATGGTACGTTCTGTTCAGATTGGTCACATACCATTAACTCAAAAAACTCTTAATATTTAACAAAAGTTTAACCTGATAATAATTTCAAAATGGTGGTGAAGAAGTTTCACAACAAAGATATTAGGTAGTCTGACAGTTCATTAACACTAAATAAATCACTTTATTCAAGTGTCAGTCTTGATTTCTGGTGGTGGAAATTTCTCAAAACAGTATTTCAGTGTGTATTAGTTGTTACGTATAGGTTACGTAATATGGTTTGTTCCATATTTGGTTCAACATGTGCTTTCCTATTCAGTGCTATCTACATGAAGTAGTTTCGGGAATAAAGGTTTGAGTTGCATTGCCAATGGTAGCCTCCTACGCAGACGTTCTTAGGCTTGTCACGCGTTCCTCCCCACGAACGTCTGCTCAACGGACAGGCCACTTCCGTTCACTGGCGGTTAGCCTTTGTTTCAAAAGAACCAATCCGCTGTTCTGTTAATGTTGACATCTCTGTTGTTTGCCAGGCTGTTTGTCACGTGCTTATTAAGCATTGTTTAGGCTCATTTATATTGCACGATATTTGCTTTCGAGGACTTCGAGGGGCAAAACGTTGAAAATCAGTATTTTTCCGTGAAATGTTGCTTACTTGCATTTAATATTGTGGCGCTCGGCCCGGTTGTTTCATTAGAACAAGGTATTTGTATTAAAGTAGAGCGTATGTTGCTTCTTATCACACATATCATATTTACTCACGTCCGGTTTTTTTCTTCGGAGACGCCGTAGCTTTACTTCGAGAAAGCTACACGTTTCTGTACAGAGGTTCTTATGTTTCTTCCATCAACTTGGTTAAGCTTCTGTTTCTCGAGTTCGATGAATAGGTTTATTGCTCCTTTTGTCCCTTCTGACACTATAATTGAAATGTAGTTGTTTACGTGCGAATCAGTTGACTGTTTTGCGTGTTGTATATCCCATTGTTTGACTTAGTTCAGGCAATTAAAACTGTACCGGTCCTCGACCTCAATGTCGGTCTTCTCAGTTGCCAGTACTTCTAAAATAATATGTACGTCTGCAGGTGCTGGTTCAACTCGTACGGAAGTGAGAATGTTGAACATTTTGCGGCACAAATTTCTCGTGTTGAAGCGTTGGGTCAAAGTCGGTCAAAGTCCAGCTTTCCACGGAAAGGCAGAGAAGCTATGATTGGCTAACCGCCAACGAAACGGATGTGACCCGTCTGTTGAGCAGACGTTCGTGGGGAGGAACGCGTGACAAGCCTAAGAACGTCTGCGTGGGAGGCTATGCCAATGGCGTCTTGTCGTGCCATCCGCATCATGGTGTCAGAAGTGCTTTGCAATGCTCAAAAGTACGTCTTCTGGTTGATACTTCAGTCCGCAGTTGCTGAAGCGAAGCGAAGCGAAGCCTTAATTCATTGAGAAGTGGACGTACAGCGAACTTTTATTGTCAAGCACGTGGTTGAAGCGAAACGATGTCAGACACCGAAGAAACTCCGCCACCAGCGCCGCCACAGCCGCCAACTCCACAGCAGGCGCCACCGCCTCAGATTCTTAGTTTTCCTTCGAATTTTCCAGTACCAAGCGCTATGGTCTGTCGTGGTGATCTCACGAGTAACTGGGAATTTTTCAAACAGCAATGGCAAAATTATGAGGTGGCTACGAGTTTGGATCAGAAGGGTCAATCGATCCGACTGGCAACCTTTCGTTCGGTTATGGGAAAGGAATGTCTGCAAATTTTCCTAAATCTTAATTGTGGTACCGAGGAACTGACGATCAATTCAGCACTTAAAGCATTGGAAGATTATTTCCTCCCAAAGAAAAATGTTGTCTATGAGAGGTACGTTTTTAATTCATGTTTTCAAGCGCCCGAAGAATCCATTGATTGCTATGTTAATAGATTACGAAAGCTTGCATCATCCTGTCAATTTGGAGCTTTGACCGAAGACATGATACGTGATCGACTGGTTATTGGTATACAAGATAAGAGCACAAAGGCTAGATTGCTAAGAGAGAAAGATTTGTCCCTGGATAAAGCACTTGACATGTGTAAATCGAGCGAAATCACGAGTAAGCAGCTAAAATCGATTCAAAATGATGGGAAACAGAACAATGAGGAGCTAAATTAAGTCCAGGATAAGCGGAGACGAGCAAAAGGCAATAAGAAGCTAAACGAAAAGAAGCCACAATCAAATCAGAAGAAACCTCCAGTCAAACCAGGACAAGATAAAATGTGGAAGCGCAAGTATTGTGGCCAACATAAAAAGCATGCAAAGCAGACAGATTGTCCAGCTTATGGTCAGCAATGTCGCAGTTGCAAAAGAATGAACCACTTCGCCAAGGTCTGTCAGGCAAAGAAAGAGAATGTTCATGTGGCCGAAGAGGCAGAAACAGAAGAATATTGGTACGAGTCCGAGGAATCATTGTTAAAGATAGAAGAGATTACTGAAATTAAAGGTAGCGGAAAACAGTTAACAGCCAGTATTACTTTCCTAATAGAAGAAATGTACAAAGAGCAGCTTGTTTGTCAGTTGGACACTGGTGCTACCTGCAATGTTATCAGTCACAGAAATTTAATTCAGTTGTTGCAAAATGGTGATCCACCCCTTCTTAAGTCCAATGCCCAGTTAAAGCTATTTGATGGCACGTTGATGCAGCCTGTCGGTGAGATTATGCTCACAGCAGAGACAAAAGGTAAACGTCTAGACCTGAAATTCCAAGTTGTTCAGAGTTCTAACAAACCTCTCCTGTCGGCCGAGACTTGTGAGCAGTTAGGACTTCTCAAAGTGGATATAGATCCGGAAGAGTGCATTAATGTCCTGAAAAGTGGTAACCTGACCAGAGATCAGATTCTCAGTAATTACAAAGATGTCTTCGAAGGTTTAGGCCATATTCGTGATACAACCATCATCACTGACCCCAGTGTCAAACCAGTGCAGCATGCTCCCCGGCGTGTGCCAGTTGCCCTGAGAGATAGAGTAAAGGCCAAACTGGATGACCTAGAAAGAAAAGGAATCGTAGAGAAAGTTGCTATACCAACTGACTGGATAAGTAGTATGGTTGTGGTTACGACACCCAACAAAATCAGAATTTGCTTGGATCCCAAGGATCTAAACACAGCAGTCATCCACCCAAAGTATCAGTTGCCTACTCTTGACGAGTTATTGCCCAAGCTCAGCCGAGCAAAAGTATTCAGTACCCTCGATGCTAAAGACGGGTTCTACCAAGTTGGTTTGGATGAAAGCAGTAGCCTGAAGACCACGTTCTGGACCCCTTTTGGTCGTTACAAGTATCAGAGGCTACCCTTTGGTATCAACCTGGCCCTCGAAGAATTTGAATGCAAATTGCACGAGAAACTCGATGGTCTTCCTGGTGTCGCAGTAATAAGAGATGACATACTGATAATGGGTCATGGCGACAATGAAGAAGAGACAAGTCACAATCATGATGAGAACTTAGTCCGTCTGCTAGAGCAAGCTCGCAAAGCCAATCTGCGCCTAAACAGCACCAATATGAACCTGAGGAAGTCTGAAGTCAGATTCATGGGTCACTTGATCACCAAAGATGGGTTGAAGCCCGATCCAGAGAAAGTTAGGGCAGTGCAGGAAATGCCAAAGCCTACTTCCAAGAAAGAACTCCTAAGTTTACTAGGATTCGTCAATTACTTGTCTAAGTTGCCCAGCCACTGAGAGAGATGACTGCAAAGGAAGCGAAATTCATCTGGTCCCCGCAGCACGAGGCAGCATTCCAGGAAGTGAGAGAGCTTGTTGTCAGACATCCTGTGCTCAAGTATTATGATCTGCAGGAAGAGGTCACAGTTCAATGCGATGCAAGTGAATATGGGCTAGGCGCAGCCTTACTACAAAATGGCCAACCAGTCGCCTTTGCTTCACGGTCCTTATCACAGACTGAGAGGCAATATGCCCAAATTGAGAAGGAGTGTTTGGCGATTGTCTTCTCCTGCGAGAGGTTTAGTCAGTACCTCGCTTGCCGTGAAAGGATCACTTGTCGAATCGGATCTTAAACCATTACAGACTATTTTTCAAAAGTCAATCCTCTATGCTCCCTGTCGGCTACAAAGGATGATGCTGAGACTACAGCGCTTTAACCTAGATGTTAAGTACAAGCCAGGTGCACAAATGTACGTTGCCGACCACTTGTCTAGAGCCTCGCTTGCTGACAACGAAGAGATGGCTAACAATTTTCAAGTTTTTTCCCTTGAAGTAGAAACTCTCACTCCCTTTGATTCTATCAAAGTAGCTCCTGAAAGGCTATCTCAACTGCAAAAGTGCACAGCGCAAGACCTCGTCTTGGAGACGCTCAAGACAACTGTTCTGACAGGATGGCCAGGGAAAAGAGGTGAGTGTCCTGTGCAAGTCCGTGACTACTGGAATTATAGAGAAGAGATTTCACTCCACAATGGTATTCTATTTAAGAGTCAGAGAGTGATTGTTCCCAAAGCCATGAGATCAGAAATACTCTCAAGGATACACTCAAGCCATCAAGGAATTGTGTCATGCTTAAGAAAGGCTAAAGACATTGTGTTCTGGCCTGGGATGAATTCAGAAATTAAAACCCTAGTTGAGAGATGCACAGTCCGTGCTGAGTTTCAGGCTAAGAATGCAAGCCAGCCAATGCAGTCTCATCAAATTCCTGATAGGCCCTGGAGTAAAGTAGCCACAGATTTGTTCACTGTCAGGGGAAAGAATTACATCACAATTGTTGACTATTTCTCAGATTTTGTTGAAGTTAGTGAACTTGAGGACACCACCTCGCACGCTGTTATTCAAGTGCTTTAAAAGGAATTCAGTAGACATGGCATCCCAGACACAGTTATTTCCGATAACGGACCACAGTTCAGTAGCCAAGAATTCCACGAGTTTTCCCTTACCTGGGAATTTAACCATGTCACATCCTCACCACACTACCTAAAGTCAAATGGTAAAGCTGAATCTTCAGTTAAAGCAGTCAAACAGCTGTTCAAGAAAGCAGAACGAGATGGAAACGATCCCTGGCTAGCTCTATTAGACTACAGGAACACTCCTACTGAAGGAATCAACGCAAGTCCTGCTCAAAGGCTCATGTCACGTCGAACGCGAACGCTACTGCCTACAGCGTCAAGTCTACGCCCAGAAGTATGTACGCATTCTACAGAGAAGTTAGAGAGGAAAAGGCAAAAAGCCAAGTTTTACCATGACCGTCATGCCAAGCAGTTACCTGAACTGGAGATTGGTCAAGAAGTCAGAATTCAACCCCTGCGGAAGAACCAAACGTGGAAAGAAGCTACCTGTGTTGAGAAACTTTCAGACAGGTCATATGTAGTCAAATCAGGCAATGATTTCGTCAGAAGAAACAGGCAGTTTCTGAGATCTG
>CM042748.1:25686985-25692873 GCA_022496165.2 Catalaphyllia jardinei
TCTATTGCTGAGATATGATTTAAACCAGGAGAGAGCCAGACCACATATACCGTAGCGATGGCCTAGCCGGTCAAGCAATATTCCATGATCTACAGTGTCGAAAGCAGCCGATAAATCCAGGACAAGCAGTATAACAGACTGATGGTTATCTAAAGCAACAAGAATGTCATTGTTAACTCTAACTAATGCAGTCTCAGTACTATGGAGCTGCTTATAAGCAGACTGGAAAGTTTCATCTAAATCATTTCGCATTACATAGTCAACAAGCTGGGAAGCAACTACTTTTTCGGTTACATCCGTTTGGCATAAACAGAATAGATGAAGCACGCCAGTGACACATCTAACACTTATTTTCTCATAGCCTACCAATCATTGTCACGTATTTTTATTTCAATTTTAATTTTTAACGGTTTTCTTTTCACATATTTTTTTCTACTCAGCCCCTGAGGAAGCTTTGTATTGCAAACCAAAATATAGGGCAATTTTAGTAGTATGGAAGGCACCACGGTTTCCTTTTTTTACGGAGTATTGCGGAGGAAGCGGAGTATTCTCATTAAAGTGCGGAGGAAGCGGAGGATTCACATTAAAGTGCGGAGGAAGCGGAGGATTCTCATTAGCGTGCGGAGGAATAAATTAACTTGATCTGAAATTGCTGTGGAATACATTAACAGGGGTGATGCATAAGTTATTGTCTCTTATTCGTAAATAAATTGCTGTGGAATACATTGACATGTTCTGGTCATTACTGCTGTGGTTTCTCATTAACTGATTTATCTAGACTAACCAGTCCCAAAAACTGGTTTCTGCACAATGCCACATTGAACTCGCCTAGACTTGCCCCATTGTTTTTACAAAACCTTCAACACTGATTGGTTATTTCAGAACCTATTATGTTTTCAAAATAAATGCGCGCCGTTGCTGCATACTAATAAAGTGCCTAGGTAAAATGCGTTCCTGCATACTAATGTGAATTTCCTGCATACTAATTCAGTATAGGTTTACTAATCAGCGTCGCTCTAAACAATGAAAACAATAAACTTGCCTAAACTTGCCCGTTAATACTTAACACCGATTGGCTCATGAGAAATCTATTATCTGTTTAAAATAAAAGTGCGCTCTCCGTTGGGCATTTTATTCTTGTCACAAACTTCAGTAAATAATATTTTTGAGCGGCTCAAACATGCAAGTCGAATCCACATCTAAACCTATGTTAACCGTGGACGAAGCTAATGAGGATACAATTAGTGCGTTCAAGGAAACTGATGCTACCAAGGATTTGAGAATCAAGAACAGTGTATGCCTCGTCATAGACTTGGAGGGATTCTTTGTGCAAAAGATATTTCAAGTGCGTGAACTGGGTTATTACTCCTGGAATGAACACTTTGGTCGCTATGCTTTCTTCCAACCAGCAGCACTCAAAGACTTGTCTCACAAGGATAAAAAGACAGTAAACTTTGCAAAACATAACATACACGGACTCACTTATCAACCCCGTTACCAAGAGAGGGCTTATGAGTACGATCAAGTATATAATTTCTTACTGAGATTATACAGTCATTTCAGGACGGAGAAAAGAACTGTGGTAGCCTACAAAGGGGGACATGTTGAAAAAGACGAACAGTTAAAGCAAACGATTGTAGAACCGTTAGCGAGCTGTGGGTTTCACTTAAATGATAATATTCACCATTGTCCCATAACAGAATGTCACGCGTTTTGGTTATGGTTTCAAACTTATATCAGGTAAATAAGCAGTTTTCACGTACTGGAATTTTTTGGGAAATAATGATATTAAAGTTAGTTAACCTAGAAATCGGTTAAGTTTTTATCTGAACTCTTAGCTTTGCAGGCGACAAAGAAAAATAAAATCTGAGCTAACTGCTCTTGTTTTCCGCTCCGTTAGTCACGCACTGAACTTTACTTTCAACCCTAGATTTGCATACAAACTCCAACGGAAGACTGAGCCCATGGGACAGCTCTACAATTGAAATTACAACAATAGAAGTTTGGAGCGCTAATTAATTGTCAACACGTGACAATAAATATTTTCGAACAACACGTTTGTTGAATATAACTTTTATTAGCGAAATGATTTAAATACACAGAGATTTGAAATGAATTTAAAAAAAATACATTTATTGATAACGAAAGCTCCACAACGAAGTGTTTAACACAAAGTAAATCAGGAAATTAGGATGCAATGAACAATAAAACTGAAGTCCCCTAAAGAAGGAAATAAACTCCAATAGAACAACACACTAGATATCGGAGAAACACAGGGTCAAAAAGATGCCCTTTATGCCCTTGATGCCCGATAAGCCCTCGAGATTACCAATAAATTTCGTGTCATAAACAGTTTCAGCGAATTTTAAACTTTTATGCGAAGGACAAAAAGGATACAACACAGGACAAAAGGGCCACAACTCGGGACAAAAAGGACTTTTGAGGGACAAAAGGGAGAAAACGAGGCCATTCAGGACAAAAGGGCAGAAGGGGCACCTTTTTGGCTCTGTGTTTTTCCCTAGGCGCGCGTGTTCCACGCGAGATTCCACGCGCGCCTAGGGAAAAACACAGAGCCAAAAAGGTGCCCACAGCAATTTTAGATCAAGCATATGAGAATCCTCCGCTTCCTCCGCACTTTAATGAGAATCCTCCGCTTCCTCCGCACTTTAATGAGAATACTCCGCTTCCTCCGCAATACTCCGCAAAAAAAAGGAAACCGTGGTGCCTTCCATACTACTAATTTTGTTTAAAATAATTTTGTCCTTTAGTCCGTTTTATTTCATTTTGGTCACATCCGCCGTTGGGATCAGTGTGCCGTCTATATATTGTATTTCTAGGCATTTTTGTTATTGACAGGAAGTGCCTTCATTCTTCCGGTTCAGGTAAAATACGGAAGTGATAGAAACGCAGAAACGAACAAAAATCGAAGATCAAATTTCGTTTTTCAATATCCTACGAAAACGAAAGATGAAAAACGGAATGACTATTAGAATTTTGTTGTCTAAAGTCATGGGAAAACAAAAAACGAAAAAAGAAGCTCGAATTCCATTTTCAATATAGTAGGAAAACGGAACCTCGAATTCCGTTTTCCGAAGACCTGGGTAAACGAAAAACGAAAGTGGAAGTTCGAATTCCGTTTTCTTATTTCCCAGGAAAACGATTGGCACTAAGGTACACGCATTCATATGGCTTTTATTACGTCTTGTTGGCAAATTTATCTTGTAAACTGAGTTAAGTTAGTTGACGATTTCAATGAAGCCGAATCTATTCAGAAGTCTATTTATGCATTTTAGGTTGTCAGAAGTTTCAAGCTGACTTTATTCAGCCGTCTTTATTTTGTTCCTTACACGATGAATCGTGTATTGCGTTAGTATACGTAAAGTACACTGTTCATTGTAATAGGATTTACATCTCGCCGGCCTAGGATTTACATCTAGGGGGACCGTACGATTTACATCTCACCGGACTACGATTTACATCTCAGGAAGCTACATGTACATTTCGGGGAACTACGATTTTACGTCTCGCAGCTAAGTACGAAGAATAAACGTGTGAAGTCCAAGTTCTCTGAGTGTCCTGATTTCAGTTGTACCATATCCGACGGTACTTTGGAACCCGTGACAAGTTCCTTTCCCGCAGCAAGCGAGTCGCTCCGAGCTAATTCCCAGTCAAGCACAGTTGTTCAGCCAGCGAGGCCTCTTCCACGTCCGTTTTCCCCAGTTAGAGTTCAGGGCGGAAAAACCTGTTGTCACAGTAGAAAAACGCGTTGTCACATAGTGCTAATTTAACCCATGAATAACCCTTTACACTTCAGAGTTAATTCTCTGTTGCTTCATTTGTGTTCATAGTGCTACGCGGCACAACATTCATATGTACCCTTACTTTCTCTTAGCCGCGATTCACCATCTAAGTCGACCCCGACTTTCCCTGTCCGACCTCGTAGCTCAGTCGGCAGAGTAACGGTAGATCTAATCCGTAGGTCGTTAGTTCGATTCCCACCGAGGTCAAAAGATTTTTTTTTTACCTCGTGTGGTTCCCTGATTCCCTTTACTAGGGCTAACGCTCAGTGGGTTATTCATGGGTTAAATTAGCACTAAAATTTACACTTCAGAGTTAATTCTCTGTTACATCATTTGTGTTATGAGGCATTGCTCGTTAACGAAGTACTTGTGATGTGAGTGCAGTCGAGGTTTCGAACAAGCGCATAAAACCTTTATCCATTCAGGGTTGTGTTGTCATTTGTAAAAATAGAAAAAAAAGTTCAAGGTTAACAAACTGTTTGTTACTGAGGCCTGCTTACACGTTTTCATTACATGTATTTGTACATATTTTCTCTGTGCTAGGGTTTAGGGTTAGGTTACTTTATTAATTAGCACTTAAATTTACACTTCAGATTTACATTTACATTAAACATTTACACTTCCATTCTATTAAAGGCTTAGTTTAGTAAAAATAAATAGAATAGACAACCATACCGACAAACTGTATTTGACGTTTCATTCCGTTCTACAACAACAAGCTTTATTACCAAATAAAACAGTCAAACTTTTACAGTATAATTCATTAATACAAAAAAAGGTAATATTTACTCAGGATAACTAAAAAGCTAATCGAGCTGAGTAAAACTAAGTAATGTTTAAATATAGGAGGTAGGTTGGCACTAAAGCTTGAGCAAAGCAATTAATCAGTTAATAAAAAAGAGACCAAAAGAAGAAATTAATAAATAAATTAATTAATAAATAAATAATAAGTTAATGAATCTAAATAAGTAAATGAACTAGTAAACAAATACCAGTTAAAAAATCATGGACAGTAAGACTGTAAGTCTGTTTCAGAATTGCTGGACACTTTTATATGCTTGCATTTATATAGTTAGAAAGGGTAAAATTTAAGGGCTTTGCTTCAGCTTCAGAAAAACATGCACACTTATGGCAGCTCCATAGGCTGAAAAATGACATTGATCAAAAATACATTTTTTTAAAGAAACATCTAATTTAAAGCCCTTGAACACTTGCAAAAAGCATTTTGAAACGATCTTGCTGAATTTGCCCCTAGATGAGTGTAAAATTCAAGGAAAGTACACAGTGGTATAATTTTTTTTATGCATTAACAGCCATAGCAACGGTTGTTTGCAGTCAAATTGACCATAAGTGTAGACCAGTTTCAACAAAATGAATGTTCAACTCGATAAGCGTGCCTTCTAAATCACCATCACAGGCTCATTCATTTCCCTTATAAAAAGTAATATTTCCTACAACTTCGGTAACTTTTTACAAAATACAACAACTGCGCTCCTAATATGCAACCTGCAAATGCCCCCTTCCCCCACTGACTTTCTGGCTTGTTAAATGCTTAATCCATCGTGTAAGAAAATTTAAGCGCATTTTTCTCTAAAGTCTACTTTTGTACCAACTGACTTCACTCCAGCATGTCTTCTTTGGAGAGTATTAAAGAGAAATTCCTGAGACTCGGAGTAATCAAAGACCAATAGTATCATTCTGTTCAGTGGTATAATTATTGTACTGAGATTTGAGAGTCCAAAACACCGCGCACCTAATATGGGACAGTGGCAGATCTAGAATAGCCCTAGGGGAGGGAGGGAAAGCAGCACTAGCCCCCTTCCCTTCTTATTGGTGAAACTATGTAAGGTCTGAAGGGCCAAACATTTTTTGGCCAGTCACCTTAATTTATAGCTCAAATGGCTAGAAAGGAAAGGAAAGGAAAGGAAAGGAAAGGAAAGGAAAGGAAAGGAAAGGAAAGGAAAGGAAAGGAAAGGAAAGGAAAGGAAAGGAAAGTGAAGTGAAGTGAAGTGAAGTGAAGTGAAGTAAAGTAACGTAAAGTACTGTAAAGTAAAGTAAAGTAACTTAAAGTAAAGTAAAGTAAAGTAA